>OY992892.1:55375842-55895842 GCA_963921405.1 Cepaea hortensis | reverse complement strand
TCTTCTTGTACTACTACTACCACAGCTGGTGCTGCTACTACTACTACTACTACTACTACTACTACTACTACTACTACTACTACTACTACTACTACTACTACTACTACTACTACTACTACTACTACTACTACTACTACTACACTACTACGCCTTCTTCTTCCTTTAAAATTCCTAGTGCAGTATTGGCCCACAACCACGCATACCAAGCTATTTGTAGGTCAGCAATGATCGCTTGGATGTTGAATGATTTTCTTTTCCTACAGTGTGAGTGCACCAGTTCCAGACCAACCCTCTTTAGTCGCCTTCTACGACCTGCACTTGAGGTTTCCAGAGGTAAGAAAATAACATGGCGATGAGTAGCACACACACACCGAAGAACCTGAAAACAGACACTCTTATCTGAAACCCACAAGGTGAACAAAATACCGGGAGACCTAACTCACACGAATAAGACCAATACAGGCAGAGATGGGCGGTATTGGGAGGACATGGAGGGAATTGCAGGAGATAGTTCGACTTGGCGTGGATTGGTTGATGGCCTATCACCTAATGGAGTGTCAAGGGCACAACAAGAAACCATAAGGTTTCCAGAGTTACTATTCTTTGCATCCCATTTGGGGGCTCGACAATACACGAGCGATGAGTGTAATAATAGTTCGCTTAGAGTGCTAGCCCGCTCTGTGCCGAAGGTGTTAAAAACACAGCTGGCCGCATTGCGTTGGTTCTCATACAATGGTATGAGTGCCGGTAGTTCAGAAAGCATTGGTAAACTACTGAAAGTAAACTTGCCTAGACATCACAAACAACCCCCAAAAATTATGGAGTTGACTGCGAAGTCCTGTAAAGGAATTGCAACTAACATAACAGTGTGCTAGGGACCTGAGTCTACAGCAATATTGCACCGCCCTTACTAGACAGGATGGCTGTTCGGGCTGGCACCATAGTGGCATAGAGTGAAGCTTCGCTTTCGTTGTTATCGACAAAATGGGCAAGAAGAATCTGATTAGGAGACTGCTCTGAACGCACAGACACCTGACACTGGCCCCGTTAGTGCATTGATCTGTACCACTAGTGTTTGTGTTTCTCCCATGGCCAGCAATAGGCTTTCTCGCAGCCTTATGAAGTCGTTTCCGCACCCGATGTTCTCCATGCTGTCCTTTCACTCCAAGTTGTTTAAGAACATCCTATACGGAATTGGTAACTGGATCTCCTGAGCCCATCTCTACCAGGAATAGTCACGTCACACTGCATAGCATGATTCTCCTCCTTTAGAATATCTCTCAGGTCAACATACTTTTGCATCTCGAAAGTGCGCTCCTTCTCGATTGTTCATTCGTACGGAACTAATTCCTTCGTTTTTTTTTTGTTTTTTTTTTTGTTTTTTTTTTTTTGGGGGGGGGGGGGGGGGGGGGGGTTAGTTTGTGAGTTGGCGAGGAGAACACAAAAATGTGTGGTCCTCACGGGACTTCTCGATTATGTCAGGGTACTTCTCACGACCCCGCAGATCACATTATGGTTAATGGGGTGGGGTAGTCAGTCCTCTTCCTCATTGACTTTTCTTTACAAACAATTTCCAGGGAATTACCAATTTTACTATGATGGTGATGATAATGATGATAACGATGATGGTAATTGTGATGATGATGATGGTGATGATGATGATGATGATGATGATGATGATGATGATGATGATGGTGATGATGATGATGATGATGATGATGATGATGATGATGATGATGATGATGATGATGATGATGATTATGATGATGATGACGACGACGACGACGATGACGGTACTGATGATGATGATTAAACTTCCAAAAAGTGTTCCGTTTACTTGTTCTAAATTTCGAACGATGATGATGGTAATGATGACAATGGTGAAACTTCCAAATAGCATTCGATTTACGTGTTCTAATTCTCGAACGACTTCAAGTTGTACAAATGAGAACAGATGAGTCGAACGCGGCGGACGTCTGCCAACTGACAGGCCGTGTCAAAGCTGTATTGATCTAGTGGCCTTTAATGTCTGCAGTGGCAGTGGCGTCTACTGGCTAGCGGAAATAATCACGGTTAGGGCTGGCAGGGGCGAGGGTCTAGGAAGGTGAATATACATCGATGGTCATATGTTCTCTGTGTGTGTGTGGGGGGGGGGGTGTTTACATACATAAATGATTGTATATTCTCTTGTCTACTTGATATGGTGGGTGGTAGATAGATTGGGGTGGGGGAGGGTGATAACAACAGGTAATTACGTATCCTCTTGACTCCACACTTACGAGGAGGGTGTGCAGATGAAAGTTACATACAGAAATGATTGTATATTCTCTTGCCTGCTTATTAGGGTTGGTGATGAATAGACTGGGGGTGGGGGTGGGGGGTTATAAACATATTATTATGTACCCCCAACACTTCACTGGGGTAAATAGGGGGAGAGAAGAAGAAGAATTGTGAAGCCTCTTGTCTCCACACTTAGGGGGAGGGTGTGCAGATGAAAGATACATACAAAGATGGTGGTATATCATTTTCTCTACGTATCAGAGAAACATATATTGATGATCGCAAATTTCTTTACTGTGTATGGATACAAGACTAGCAGAAAGTTGCATACATTGATGGTTGTGTGTCCCTTTGCTTCTGTATTCAGGGAGGAGCGATAGATGAATGCTACATATAAAGATGGCCGCATATCCTCTTGTCTGTGTATTCAGAAAGGAGCGACAGGTGAATGCTACATATAAATAAGCTCGCATATCAATTTGTCTGGTTATTCAAGGGAGGAGGGACATGAACATAGGTTGCCCGATGCCAGCTGTGCCCAACTGCCCATTGATTGCACTAGAGAAAATGGGAGGCTTATTAAAGTTAGTAGTCTAGTCTTTGCTCGAATATCTATTCCGGCCTGCTCTCTCTCTCTCTCTCTCTCTCTCTCTCTCTCTCTCTCTCTCTCTCTCTCTCTCTCTCTCTCTCTCTCTCTCTCTCCTCTATCTATCTATCTTCTCTCTATCTCTGTCCGTTCGTCAATCAGTCTATCCAACATTCCATCTATCCATCCATCCATCAATCTACCCATCCATCTGTCCGTCCGTCCCTCTGCCTGTCTGTCTGTCTGCCAACAAATCTACCTACCTATCTACCTATCTATAGTGTGTGTGTTTTTTTGTTGCCTCAATATAAAATTCAATATCTCAGTAACCAACTGACGGAAAATGATGAGATTTAGCATATAACCTTATCATTATGTTCACTCAACAAAAAAAATTTTGTTCTGGAGATTGTACAGCAGATTTCAATGTTTGCTTATATGCGGTATATAATCTACCGCTCCCGCATTGATGCCATCATTGTAACAGTATTACAGCTTCAGCAAGACACACCCCCGCTCTTTTCGAAATTATTTGGCGGGTTTCGTTTTGGCGAAGTTAAATTGGTTTGTTCAGAGGTGTCTCAAATGGGGGATCTTTCATGAAACGTGATTATATAAAAAAAACTAGCTGACTCGGCTCCTGGCGGGGATCTATCTATCTATCTATCTATCATCTATCTATCTATCTATCTATCTATCTATCTATCTATCTATCTATCTATATATCTATCTATCTATCTATCTATCTACCTATCTATCTATCTATCTATCTCTCTATCTATCTCTCTATTTATCTCTCTATCTCTCTCTATCTCTCTCTATCTATCTATCTACCTACCTACCTATCTATCTATCTCCTGCCTGCCTGCCTGCCTGCCTGCCGGCCGGCCGACCAACCGACCCACCGACCCACCGACCGACCCACCCACCTACCCTTCTGCCTACCTACCTACCTACCTACCTACCTACCTACCTGTCTGTCTGTCTGTCTGTCTGTAAATTCTCTGTCTTTACTAATATTACACATTGCACCCCTCTTGGGATTCCCCGTGGTGAAGTGGTCAAGCCGTCTGACTCGGGCTCCGAAGGTTGTATGTTCGATTCCGGGCCGCGTCCTTCATTTCACGAGTGCATTTTTTTCGGAGACTCCCGAGGGTCGTCGCTGGAGCTACGGAGTTCGTGCTTTGTGCGACGCTTTCCGCGCTTCGGAAAGAAACTGGGCCATATGGGATAAAAACCCGGTGCAATGCAGCCGACCCTGTAAGCTACTTCTTTCATTGCACCCACTCCCATACAAATCCGGATACGACTTTGTGTGTCATCTGAATTTGCAGGTCTACATTACCGTAAACATAACTTTTTTAGTGAGAAATCACTAGTTGTTCAGCAAAACATCACAGGAATGTCGCCGCTTTCAATGATTTAAGTTGTTTTTGGACCTATCAAAGACATATTCCTTGGGTGGGGGTAATTATAAGACGGCTGGAAAAATTTCATAACGATGCAACAGACAGTTTTCAAAATAATTGATCTTGAATGAAGGCAAACAAATGTGGACATACTATAACTGCCTGCCTGCCTGCCATTCTGCCTCTATCCCTGGTTTCTTTCGTCCCTCCCACCTCTTTCTATCTCTGTGAGTACTACAGCAATGCTCCTTCAATCTACCTTCTCCCACCTATTATTTTATCTCCCTGAAATAAAGATCCAATTCCATCACTCACTACCACACTGTAGTACCATTACAAGGCGAATGTAATTCTGCCGGCAGAAAGAGGGCCTATTACCTCACCAGGCCTGGTTTCTATCCCTTAATACGGTTTCTCGTCTTCATCTCCCTAATGAAACTACTCACACGGAAAACATCAGCAAAAATCGATATCCTCCACTGGTTTTCACATAATGAATTACATGTTTTCAGGGAGGAGAGGGAGGGGAGTGCTTGAATAATATTTTTAATGATATTAATTTTATTTCATTGGTCTGCTGGTGTGGCTGTCCGAGAGAGACAATCGTTCGAGACGTAATTAGACCGGAATACTGCCGAGAAAAAATGGTGGCCGCGGTAGTTCTGTGGCTAGCTCGCTTGCCTGCGGGCTGGTGGTAAGTGTTCGAATTCGCATTGAGGTGGGTTTTTAAAATTCACATGGGTTTCCGGGCATACCCAGCCCAAAATGGATGTCAGCCTGTAGTCGTATGGTTATTACTTCGTGGATGTTAGTCGGTAGTCGTATAGTTTTGACTTCGTGAATGGTAGTTGGTAATCGTACGGTTCTAACTTTGTGGATGTTAATCAGTAGGCGTATAGTTCTAATTTTATGGAAACGGGTCGCCCCATAATTGCTCCGTTCCTGTGCCAATGAAAACCACGCGAAATGCACATCGTTGTCCCCGCGTAAAGTCGTGAAGGTAGTGGTATGCAAAAATATGTAATGATGCATTATCTATGGAAGGGTGGATGTACGTGAAAATATATTTAAAGATGAGTGTGGGTGTAAATATATGTAAAGATGGATGTTGTAACATAAATTTATCTGAAAAGTGAACTGTCTGTGTTAGACGCGACAATCCAACTGGCACCCCGCAATGTTTTCTTTACCCTTTATGAAGACAGATAAACAGGACAATGTTCTTAACATGAAAAAGCAGTTGATTATCTGAGGAGACGGTCATCCGAACAAATCCACAGCAATCTGCACACGCATTATCGCATAAGGCTAGTCGCCGAAGTGAGGACAGATAACTGACAGCCATTTTCTGAAATGTGATATTTCTTATAAAATCCATTACAAAATTCGTTTAAATTTCTTAAAATTTCTAAAATAAACATTAAGAAACCAGAAAGTTGAAAGAACGTGGTGGGTTTGTAGAAGGCAAGGGTGCATGCAATAAATGTTGTGTATTTGCTTAGAACATTGATGATAAAAATGAAGAAAAGGCCTACATTTTATTCATTTTTTTCTGCATTATCGACCACACACCAGTACTCAATAGAGTAAGACACATCGACATGAAACAAAACACCTACAGATATACAAACTGAAAGGGGGCTAAATGGTCTCGAGGTATGGTGTCCCCCTCGAGTGCTGGAGATCCCGGGTTCAAGCCCCGGTGAAGGCCGGGATTTTTTCACGTGGACTTCTAGTAAAAAAATTTCCCCCTGGTCTCTGGGTAGTGGGATCGGATGCCCGTGTGCATTGTTGCGCACTTAAAACATCCCTTGGTAATTGGAAATCAAAAAAGGTAGCCTAACGGCGCTGCCCTGGCAAAATTTCGAGTTAAAAATCTACCCAAAAGTATTTCAGGACCCACGCCGGTGCTACGGAGTTCGTGCACTGAGCTGAGTTTCTCCAGACTCAGGTTTGAGTTAGGAGTAGAACGGAGCACTTATGGGTTACATCTGTGTGCCGTGATGTTGATCCATCGACTAAACTAAACTAGAAAACTAAACTAAACATACAAACTGACATAAGAGACTTTTAGATTTGTTAAGATCATATAATGCAAACAACATGCTGTTACATAAGGGTCGTTCATCTGAAACCCGTTCCAATGACTTTATTACAAAAGCTTGAAAGAAACATTAACAGGTGTGGTAGAATTAAACAAAGCATTCATTTTGAATGAATTATGCACCATAGGTTGGTCAGAAGAAGTCGCCGTAGGCATTCAGGCAAGCATCCCATTGCTTAGGTAGGCGGCGAATGCGACCGCAAAAAATTATTGTGGTTGCTCACTGAACCAAGTGTTTACCGCGTTCATTACGTCTGCATCAGTGTGAAATCGTTGCCATTTGAGAGCTTTTTTTAGAGATCCGAACAAATGAAAACCACATGGTAACAAATCAGGACTATAGGCTGGATGTTGCAGAATTTCCAACTTCTTCCAAGTTAATGCTTCCTGCACAATCTTTGCAACATGCGGACGAGCATTATCGTGCAACAAAATCACACCGCGAGAAAGCATGCCGGGTCGTTTATTCTTGATGGCTTTTTTGCAGCTTGCCTAGTGTTTCCAGGAAGTGGGTAGAGTTGATGTTGACACCAGGTTCTTTAAAGTTGGCCAACAATAGCCCTAAATGGACAAACATGCGCTCAGCATAACATTATCAGCGGAAACCTGTAGCTTGAATTTTTTGGCTTTTGGTGATCCAGCATGCTTCCATTGCATGCTCTCTCTTTTGCTGCTCGGCTCAAAGTGGGGACACCATGATTCATCGCCTGCCACTATGCAGAAGAGAAATGCATCACCCTCCACTCTGTAACGCAGCAAGTGGTTCGAACACCATCTCATGCGTTCCTCTTTTTGGTAGTCGGTCAATATCCGTGATACCCACTGTGAACAAACCTTCCGATATTGCAGTTTCTTACGAACGACCTTTTCAATTGTCCCAATTGACACATCAAATTCTTTCGCTAGCGAACGTATGCTTCGTCAACGGTTCATCTGTACTGCTGCATCAATTTTGGCGATGGTTTTTTTTTTTCTGTTGCAACAATGTGAGCTTGACCCAGCCGTCGAAGATCTGTCGTGAACTGACGTCCTTACCGAAACATTCGTGCCCAGTCTGTCACTGTTGTCTTCGACACACATTTGTTACATTTCGCTGCCTGTATTCTTCGATGAATGTCCGCTGGTCGACATCTTTCAAATGAAAAAAAACTGAATCACCGCTCTTTGAGCTTCTTTGGACGGATTTTGGATCAACCTGGCCATTTTCTCAACGGTCAGAAACAGAACCTATGCATCACGGGACAATAAGCACTTGCTCTTTTATTCATTGGTCAGTACTTATCACATGACTATGACATGATCATGTTCAACGTACGCAATTACGCGCGGTGCGGCACGAACGGATTTCAAATGAACGCTCCTAATACAAACAAAAGGAAATAAAGTAGATCAATATAAGTTAGTCATTCACTATGTGTGTGACAGGGATGTGAAATGTCTCAGGAATTCTTTCCTATAAATATTAAGAGAAATGTAGATGATATAAGAGGAATCACAATTGGGGGACATAACAACAATAATATAAGATATGCAGGTAATACGGTATTGTTTGCTAACAATGAACATGCTCTGCAGCATTTAGTTTATGCTTTTTTTATTTTCGCTAGCTCGCTTTGAACTCAAGCTTAGTCCATACACGTGCCAATACTTCTATCGCACCGGACTGTTTTTGCGTGTGAATTAGTTTTTCCTTTTACCAGTGTTTCTCACCATTACGCGAACCCACTCCGACTTCTCAGTTACTTGCAATTTACGTCCCCAAGTCAAGGAGGAGAAGTCAACATTTTAGTCTACTGACCGATGTAGGGGTTAAACCCGCTATCTCGGCATCAGCACATTGGAAGTTTAAGATCAAGTGCTCTTATCCATTCGGCCATGAACAATTGGGGTTAGAATTAAATGTTAAGAAAACGGAAATTATGGTAATTTTCAAGAAGAAATACCACAATGCAACAGCCAAGTAAATGCTAAAATTCTTAAACAGGTGAATTGGTGCAGCAATCGTGGAAAAGTCATAACATCTGGCGGAACAGATCATCATCATCAAGTGCCCTGTCAGCTGGCGTAGGCGTTCAAGCTCTCCACAGATCTCGGTCTTTGGTTTTCTGGATCAGCTCTGCTGATGCTATTCCTCCATGCCACCGTCTCAATCCATCCAGAATCATTTCTCTTGGTCTGCCTCTGTATCTCTTCTCCTCGATCTTTCCAGTTGTCACAATGTTCTCCAATGCCTCTCTTCTCATCACATGACCGAAAACCGGAACATGCCTTGTATATATTATAACTAGATTCCCCTTGGCGAATGTAACCTTTTTTGCAAGATAGAAAACATACTCAAAATGTTAAAAACTGCCAAATGCAGTGAGAAAAGAGTATCAAAATACTGTTGTATACGTGTGGAAATTGCACAATAAGCAGACAAGCAGAGAAAATATCGAATGGCAGTAGATATGTGACCTCTGAAAAAGCAAAGAATACCATGGACGCGCGGAAAGAGAAATGCGAATCCGGTAGTCCTGTAAGAAATAGATGAGAGATGTAAACTCATTATAGAAAATAGACGTAGGCCGTTAAGGATTTTGGGGATAATATAAAAATTAATAAACTGTAAAACTGTGTGAACACTGGCAAACTTCAAGTGGAAATGGCAAGCGGAAGACAAAGAGATAAATACCAGGATCCTTTATGATATAAATGGGACCAGAATATAGACCTAATCGGATATTCGAGAGATCGTGTGCGATTGAGAACCACGACTGCTCACGTTTATTAGCATGGCACATGATGATAATCATGTTTGATTCCATACTCAATCAAGCAGTTTAAATAACAAACATTTGTTTGAAGGGTAACTGTCCAAACTCGCACACAGTTTACCTGTCGTGCGATGCAAACCAAACATATTTAAGTTTGCAATTATCAAAAGTGCACTCTTTAAAGATACTGATTTTCATTTCGAAACACTGTATTCCAAAACGTAGGCAGGGACGACAACTCCGGTAATATAAGTAGGGCGTGGCAAGGAAACGTAAGCACTGGTCGTGCTCAAGCATAAACAATGTTCATCCGCGACGACGGTAGAAATGCGGTCGATTGTTCCGGCAGCAGTAACTAGCGCCGCTACTTTACATGGAAAAAACCAAAACAGAACAAAGATTGCTGAATCAAAACCTTAGCCCATGTAATTTGTTAGGTTGGGCAAGGCAGATAAGAAATAAAAAACAAGGATTACATCAGCGAATATCATCATCATCATGCGCCATGCCGATAAGCGTTGGCGGTCGTGTTTCGCCATCTCACTCGATCACCAAAGCTGTGGATCAGCTCAGTGTTCTTGTCTCGACCATACCACGTGGCCAAGCCATCCAGGTATTTACTTCTCTTATTACTTCAATAATAATCTGTATAACAGATGATTATGTATTTGGATTGTCATGGCTGACAGGCTTGCAGGTAGGGCTACTGTGGAGGGCGGGCGAGCCATGGACCAGGCTGACATTCTGAATGCTCTACGAGAAGTAAGTCGTTTACGAGAACCAAGCAATGACTGTGAGTCTACAACCATGGCCAGACTGCGAGAACAGCAAATTAAAAGGGGTGTGGCCAAACAAGAACACTACGCAGGAAGCCAAGATCCGAGCACTTATCGACTGAATGCTTCGATGCGCAATGAGGATGATCTGTCGACTAACTGTCATGGCATGTGCCATATCGGGCGGCGAGGGAGATCACGAAACTCCATATCCATCATGTTGATGTGTTCCTGGTCAGCTTCAGAGCTAGACGTTGTCAGTCTTTGGCCAATCAATTTAGTATTTTCTGCCTCCATTTCTGCAATCCACAACCCTAGTGGTGCTCGCAAGTGTGCCCTGGTATAGCCTTAGTTAGAATGTCACCGTTGCTTTAATTTCTTTAGTTTCATGTTCGGTGCCTATGAGATACTTACTAGGTTTCATGTTTGGACAGACAGACAGACAGACAGACAGACAGACAGACAGACAGACAGACAGACAGACGGACGGACGGACGGACGGACGGACGGGCGGGCGGACGGACGGACGGACGGACGGACGGACGGACGGAGATAGGGGAGAGAGTTGGTAGCTGGCACCAAGCACAAAGTGACCTATGCGTTCACCTTGGTGAATTGGTTGGTTGGATGGGTTGGATGGTTGATTGGTTGGTTGGATAATTGGTTCATTGGTTGATTGTTGCATTGGTGTTTGGTTGGATGGTTGGTTGGTTAATTCGTTGATTAGTTCATGGTTGCTTGGCTGATTGATTGATTGATTTTTTGCTTGGTCGGTTGGTTTGTTGGTTTGGGGGGGGGGGGGGGGGAAGAGGAATTGGTTGGCTGGCTGATTTAATGGTTGGGTGATTTACTGACTAATTTAAAGATTGAATGATTCGTTGTTTAGGTGAAGGTTGCTGCTTAATTAGGAAATTATATCGAGTAATTCCCTCTAATAAAAACTTATTTCATCTGGGTCTCGTCTGTGGGCTACATACAGGTAGCTGGCGTGTTCCCGCTCAACCATGAAACGGTTAAAAGGGGTTAAAGACATGAGGATCGACTTCATTGCAAAGGGTCCTATCCCGTATGACTCGATCTTCTTTCCGCAGATCCTCTTGACAAAATCATCGCACAGTGCAACTCCCTTCCCATTCTCCCAATATCATGCATCTCTGCAATTCTCTTCTCCATGTGTTGTAAGGGCTCCGACTATTTCGTTACCCTTGTGGGTTCCATACAAGAAAGTGTCTAGTTATATTAAGAGCGTTCATTTGAAATCCGTTCGTGCCACACCGCGCGAAATTGTATACGTTGAACATGATCATGTCATAGTCATGTGATAAGTACTGACCAATGAATAAAAGAGCAAGTGCTTATCGTCCCATGATGCATAGGTTCTGTTTCTGACTGTTGAGAAAATGGCCGGGTTGATCTAAAATCCGTCCAAAGAAGCTCAAAGAGTGGTGATTCAGTTTCTTTCATTTGATGGATGCCGACCAGCGGAAATTCATCGAAGAATGCAGGCAGCGAACGGTAACAAATATGTGTCGAAGACAACAGTGACAGACTGGGCACGAATGTTTCGGAAAGGACGTCAGTTCACGACAGATCTTCGACAGCCTGGTCAAGCTCATATTGTTGCAACAGAAGAAAAAAAACATCGCCAAAATTGATGCAGCAGTACAGATGAACCGTTGTGGAAGCATACGTTCGCTAGCGAAAGAATTTGATGTGTCAATTGGGACAATTGAAAAGGTCGTTCGTAAGAAACTGCAATATCGGAAGGTGTGTTCACAGAGGGTACCACGGATGTTGATCGAACACCAAAAAGAGGAACGGTGGAGGATGATGCCTTTCTCTTCCGCATAGTGGTAGGCGATGAATCATGATGTCACCACTTTGAGCCAAGCAGCAAAAAAGAGAGCATGCAATGGAAGCATGCTGGATCACCAAAAGCCAAAAAATTCAAGTCACAGGTTTCCGCTGGTAAGGTTATGCTGAGCGCATTTTTTTACCATGAAGGGCTATTGTTGGCTGACTTTAAAGAACCTGGTGTCAACATCAACTCTACCCACTACTTGCAAACACTAGACAAGCTGCCAAAAGCCATCAAGAATAAACGATCCAGCATGTTTTCTCGCTTTGTGATTTTGTTGCATGATAATGCTCGTCCGCATGTTGCAAAGATTGTGCAGGAAGCATAAGCAAGGAAGAAGTGGGAAATTCTGCAACATCCAGCCTATAGTCCTGATTTGTCACCATATGATTTTCATTTGTTCGGACCTCTAAAAAAGCTCTCAAGGGGCAACGATTTCACACAGATGCAGACGTAATGAACGCGGTTAAAACTTGGTTCAGTGAGCAACCACAATCCTCTTTTGCCGACGGCATTCGCCGCCTACCTACGCAATGGGATACTTGCCTGAATGCCTACGGCGTCTTCTTCTGACCAACCCATGGTGCATGATTCATTCAAAACGAATGTTTTATTTAATTCTACCACACCTGTTAATGTTTCTTTCGTGCTTTTGTAATAAAGCCATTGTAACGGGTTTCAAATGAACGACCCTTATATATTCCTCAGGGTGTCCCAGTGTCTGTCATATCTACCGCCAGCGTCTTTCACTCGCCTCTTGATTCAATGGAGTGTGTTTAGTTCTCTCTTTTTACCAAAGTGCACTCTAAAGATACTGATTTTCATTTTGAAGCGCCGTATTCCAAAACCTGGCCAGGAACGACAACTCCAGTAATATAAGAAGGGCGTGGCATGGAAGCGTAGGCACTAGTGGACAACTCCGGTAATATAAGAAGGGCGTGGCATGGAAGCGTAGGCACTAGTGGACAACGCCAGTAATATCAGAAGGGCGTGGCATGGAAGCGTAGGCACTAGTGGACAACTCCGGTAATATAAGTGCAGAAGAACAGATAGATCATCACACCGCACATATAATCAGATTGCTACTGGTACTATTGGGGTTGGAACTCTTCGCTGGCTTCTGAGGATGGGGACGGAGCGCTTATATGAATGCCCCGAATCCTGTGATGTCGGTTCCTAAATCAATCAATCAATCAATCAATCAATCATCACACCGCCTGGAGAGAATGGTGTTGCAGGAAGTGACCAGAAGATCTAGCCGACACTCCTTAGGGTTCCGAAGAAATGTCAGACGGACACATAATCAGACTGCTACTGGTACCATTAGTACTGGGACTCTTCACTGGCTGTTGAAGGTGTGGAATGTTCCTAGTACTGTGATGTCGGTTCTTGACTAAACTCAACTCTCTATGAGCTCTACATCCATACTAATGTCATACAATTTTAGAGGCCGGTCTTGGAGGGAGGGTGGGGGTCAATTATAGAATCGCTAAAAGAAAGCAGGCGGCGTTACAACGTTAGTAGTTGAGAGATGTGCGATAATTGTGGTAGTTGGTTTTGTCTGATGTTTCAGGAAACGACGCTGTTTTTTTTTTGTTTTTTTAATAACGAGATTTTTACAATTGATATGCATACAAGATAGGAGGAGGAGGAAGGGCTGACCGAGTGAATGGAATGCCGGGTTCTCTTTCGGCAGACCCAGGTTCGAATCCACGGTGGGATGTAGATTTTTGTCTGTAAGGGGTTGGGGGGGGGGGGGAGAGAAAACCCTAACCTGCACAGTTCAAGACAACTGCACTAGCCAGGAGGCTTTAATCCCTCAAGCTCAAGGACATCTCCTCCCCACCCCACCCCCTTCTTCCGCCCTACCGCAAAGTACTAGGGGCAGTATATGAGTGGCACCTTGCCGTCTTTACAGACGAAAGTATGTGGATTTGAATTAAGTCAGAATTCGATAGCACAATGCCTGGGCAAGGATTCAGAGACCACGTGTTGCCCATGCAGCATGATCCCTTTCTCGGTCTTGCCTTGTTTTCTCCAAAGGAAAGGATAACCAGTACGTCTGGAACAAGGTAGGCTGCAGATGTTGGCGGCTCAGCATCAAACCTCCAAGAGCAGGAGGTGGGTGGCGGCCAGGCCCTCATATCCGAGGGATTTTACTTAGAGACGTTCAGCCATATCCCTCAGCTGAGTGCCTTATACCAAGTGTCTGGACCGCTATGAGCGTGTACATGTGTCATCGTAAATGTCTGGATCTATAAAAACGTGCACTACCGTCAGACTCCCCGCCTGACACAGTGCGGTCTTCAGTGCGGATCCCGCGACCAGCGAGAATCGGCCCGCCGGAGATATGACTCGTCTGAATAAGTAAAGAAATGATAAAAGTAGTGGTATGCAGTAGATGACAGATATAAATAAACCTCTATGACGGGATATTAATGCCATAACTAAAACGAAATACCAGTGAAACAAGAGGCGAAGAAAAGAAGCTGGCGCTGAAAACGACATACTTGTACACTAAGAGAACCTGATAATAGTTTAACTAGAAAAGCTTTTCTGGAATCTTCTACAAGGCAAAAGAAATAGAGATCGATCCCAAAACACACGGACAAGAGAAGTAGAGACTGAAATAGATCATATGGAGAGGACACGGCCGAAACTGCAGTAGAGACAGGGCCCTATGGGACAAAACATAGTGCAGTGAAGTCAGACCTCTTGTCTGTTAACATGCTTTAAAAAACAAAAATAATATGTAACACACGGAGAGAAAAGGCAAAAGAGGTGTTGCACAGTGTGTTGCCAAATAAAGCCCGGTCTCTCGACGTAGAGCGGATAATCGCCTGCCGAAAACACCTCAGAGAGCTCGAACTCCATATCTCCTGCGACGATCCCCAGGGGGATCCGAAAATACTGCACTCGAGAACCGAAGGACGTGGTTCTAAAGCGCACCCACGGTCTTCTGAACACAGGCAGGCGGCAGCGCACCAACGCCCTACTGAACACAGGCAGGCGGCATAACCACTTCACCGCGGATGTAAGGCCAGAAACATTAGTCTTATAGACTAAACACCTGATCTCCATCACTGGCGGTTAAACGTTAGGTCACCGAGTACGCTGACATTGATTTCTTTGGAACAAAGGAATACATATAAAAGAGCTGTGTTTGGGGTACGCGGAGTTGCATGCTAAAGATGTTGACATTACTGGCCTTGTCCTAATGTGAGAAAGGAAAACTGGGAGGATATCTTTTGACAGTTGTTGGTCTCTGTGTCACGACGACACTGCTGTAATGACTGTGTGGATGATTAGAGTGCAACAGATAACCCACGAAAGAAATCCCCGCTCCTTGTCAGTTGCGTTAGTCTTAGCTTCAATTTGCCATCCTTGCATTCAGCTACGCGAAATCCTTTAGCATCAACATTTCTGAAACAACAGAAAATCTATCTATCTGTCTGTCTGAGCATACTTGCATCTATCTATCTGTCTGCCTGAGTGTCTATCTAACTAACCACTTTGGAAGAAAAGGTTAAGGAGGCCTGAAAACAAAAGCCCAAGTGTGAAATAAGCAAACAAACAAAACATACAAACAAACATACAAAAACCAAGGAACCAGCTATGGATATGTGAAGGTTAGAACCATCACATTTTTCTAGTCATGAGTGCACGGAGGAATAGGCGGCCGAGTGAAATACGATAGAGCGTAATTTTGACGCAGCTAGTACTGTTAGTCATGTTTTATGGATTAGATCACCCTGTTGATTTATTAGACAACAAATTAGATGCAGAAATTAGTGCTTATCAGCTAGAAATGGTGAGGAATCCCTGTTACATAATATTACAATTTTACTTTTCTTTGTTGGTCGAGTCTGGCTTAGATATGCCTCTCAAACAATGCTAAAGGATTAGAAGAGTTGATTCTGTGTAAACAAAAATAAAAAATTAAAGACAGTAATAAATAAACATCGTTGCCTGAACATAAACAAAACAAAAATAATTTCCAAGGACAAAACTACACACCAACCAAAAATCATAAGCAACCATGAGGATACTGAGACTGTCACAAACTGAATATCGTGGAACGTCTGGGGTGTGCAGTGACACCGACTCTAGCCCACTGCAAGAACTGGGAGTAAAGCCTGGTCAAGCACGACAATGCCGCCTTCGTAGAAAAAAGAGGAGACACCATTGGCAACTCTTTATGGGGACGCAGATGTGTTTCCAAGTCACTAGAGCCAGGTTCTATACTGGCCAAGACCTACTGACACGTCCTAGTCGTGCGTCCTGGGCAATAGGTCCCTTCGGCGTCCTGGCTAACGTCAGTAGGATCGCTGATTTCTCCGATGTCGGACAGTATCTGCCTGCACGGCGAGGAACCACCAGTCTGCACACCAATAAGCCAGACATGGGACAACGGATACTC
Source organism: Cepaea hortensis (assembly GCA_963921405.1). NCBI lineage: Eukaryota > Metazoa > Mollusca > Gastropoda > Stylommatophora > Helicidae > Cepaea > Cepaea hortensis. The sequence continues at coordinate 55,879,653 of OY992892.1, read as the reverse complement.
ATGCAAACCTCAGTCAGGTATGACATCACACTGATGTTGGACAACAGGATGTCTTCATCCGACATACAGGACTTCACGTTGGAGTTCACAGCCAGCGAACGCAAGCAAGCAACTCTTTACGGGAACAGTGTGCAGAAACGCCTTCGGGTGGCAGCAGAGTCAAGGGACTGTGCATTCATGGGGATGCGCAATGTGCCGTGACGTTTGTTCGACGCAGCATAACATAACATAACATAACATAACATAACATCACGTCGCGTGTCATAACATGGTTCTACGACAACCGCCATTTGTACGTCTTGCTGAAGATCTGCGACAAGTGCACTCATTGTTTGTTTCATAGACAAGACTATAGGATAAAAGATGATATACTTGATGAAGCAACGAATCCCTGTCTGGCATATTATCATTTCGATAGACTGAAACACAAGTTCGCTAGGCTAAAACACATGTTCACTAGAATAAAGCACAAGCTCAGTGTGCTAAAACACTAGTTCAATAGGCTAAAACATAAGTTCTCTAGGCTAAAACACAAGTTCTCTAGGCTAAACCACAAGTTCACTAGGCTAAAACACAAGTTCACCAGGCGAAAGCACATGTTCACTAGGCTAAAACACAAGCTCAACTGGCGGGACCTCGCTATGATGCTATGGAGTTTGTGCACTGTGCTGGGACTACAATGTTGATCTATAGACGGAGGCCGGATCATTGATAAAGATATCCGTGTGCCGTAAAAGTGGACTTAACCACAACGGCTGGTCCCCCCCCCCCCTCAATATATGCTTTAAGTTAGTTCGATCGTATAAAGGCCAATTACTACTTACGTATTTTCGTATAATTATTATTGGCGCCTTGTTACATTGTGCTTCAAAAGAGCATAATAACTGCAACCCATGGCGGCTGCGAATGTGACTGATCAGACCAACTCACGCTGTACATGTTCGTTCACAATGGATGCAAGAGAACACATGGTCATTTTCACCATCACGCATCATCTTACGTCTCACGCGCTCAGTTTGTAACTTATCTGCAATCATTTTCTCCTTTGTCTTTTTTTTTCTTCATTTCTGATAATTGCCCTCCATGCAACACGTTCGGTGGCGACTTGCTCCCAATGTGCATTATCATTGCCTGCATCAATTATGTCGAGCTTCACACATCTTTGTATCGTAGTAAAGGCCGACCCCGAGATCACCTAACAACCTGTCAACTTGTCATTTACTGCCTATAATACCTTGCGGTGTAGGACAGTGGGGTCTTGGGCCTGGGGAATTAAAGCCGCATGGCTAGTGCAGTCGCCTCGAACTGTGCAGGTTAGAGTTTTCTTTTTGCCCCGGACAGAAAAAAAACTCCACACCTATCTGTAATTTACCAAAAAAGATGTCCTTTGGTATTCCACCTCACCCATCCTCCGAACGTGTCCTATCCATCTAAGTCTACGAAGACTGATCATGAATCAAACCGTCACACAATCTTATCTTTCCAATACTTCAGTATTTGTTGTTTTGTCTTGCCACTTAATACCAAATATTCTTCGCAGACACCGCACATGAAAGCTGTTTAAACGTTTCTCTTGATGTCAGTAAGTTGACCAGGCTTCACTGCCATAAAGAAGAGTATTAAGGACACAGGCTTGATAGACAAGGACTTTTGTTTTGGTAGTAAGCTTCCTGTTCTCCCAGACTCTTTTTTGTTAACCTGTCCATTGTTGTTGCTGCCTTACCAACCCTGATGTTGATTTCCTGATCTAGTGATAATATGCTATTTACCTTTAATCCTATTCGGCGTCGTCAATAAAGATTGATGGTACCCATGTACACCTTGTGGCATAATCGGTATCTTCTTTTTGCTAATTGTTTAAACCACATTCAGAAAAAAGCATTGGAGTATGCCGATAGGAGGCGTTGTCAGGGATGGAGTTATACCTCTCCATAGCACAAAGACTGGGCTGAAATATAGAGACCCTGTGTTGCCCATGCAGCATTATCCCTCCCTCAGCTTACCTAGTTTACTCCAGAGGAAAGGGCAGATCAATACATCTGGAACGAGACAAGCTGCAGAAGCTGTCGGATCAGTAAAGCAATGCTGTAATTGTCTGCCTGTTGGAGTTTCGATCCTAAACCAGCCGCCAACCAAGGCTTAGGGCCTAGTCTGCCCTGCCATGACATTTGTGCTTTAGGTTGCTTCCTCGCACCTGGATAAGGCTTGTACCGTCTCAATTGCGCTCCTCCGCCCAAAGCCGTTGGCACAATGTGGGATGTCGGGTTTGGTAAGCGTCGCCCAATATTCGGCGCTAATAGAAAGCAAGTAGTACCGTCTACTGTCATACGGTAGCTCAGCCATATCTGGCTATAATTACATTCCTTACATATAAACAAATATAATGGATATAGAGCAAGGTGAAGGCCACGTCAAAGACTGAGTGGTGGTATCAAGAATTACCTTAGAGAAATTAATACCAACTTTCAAACAGCATTAAGAATTTAAGAGTGCATATCATATCTTTACATCTCCTCCCCCACCCCCAACGCAACACTTCACTGAAGTAAATGCAGCAGCAGCAGCAGCAGCAGCAGCAGCAGCAGCAGAAGAAGAAGAAGAAGAAGAAGAAGAAGAAGAAGAAGAAGAAGAAGAAGAAGAAGAAGAAGAAGAAGAAGAAGAAGAAGAAGAAGAAGAAGAAGAAGAAGAAGACGGAGTTCCGAATGTTGCTGTTATGTAGCTGGCAGTGGGGTTGGCGTGAGCGCTCAACCTTGCATAAATACCCCAATGGCTCGTGCATTCATCACCAGTGCAGCAAAATTCAAACTCCTTACCTTCTCGTGGCGGACTTGTTTTAACTAACAACAGAAGGGGCGGCGGCGAGACACTGGCCCCGAGAAATAACAAGAACGCTCTAGGTCTGTATGCATGTACGTGCATGCGCAGAAACGTGTGTACGTGCTTGCACATCTACACTCGAGTAAGACCACAGTCTGTTCTAGCAAAGGACAGATGCTGAAGACGGAGGCAACCAGTCAGGAGGCGCTCCACAGAAATCAGGATGCCACGCAATCACGCCATGAAATATATTGACTACTATTAAATTATCATCTTGATTAACAAGCCGTCCGACCCACATACTTTCTACTCGAAATCATGGCACACTACAACTACACCTGACCTGACTTTTCATGTGCCCAATTTGTTACCCTTTGGAAAAAAAAAAGTGCTCGTTCGTTCGTTCGTTCGTTCACCAGTTGGGAAACAACTTGGTGGCAGTGACCACCGGCCAGTTTTTCTAAGTGTGGAAAATGAGCTTGTAAGTGAAAGCAGCACCCTCTCGAGGTGGAACTACAAGAAAGCAGACTGGGCAATGTACAAGCATCGCACCAGAAACCTGAATACTGAGAAAGACATAAATAAAGTAGTTGAAGAGTTTGGGAAATGCATACTACAGGCAGCACGAAGAACGGTACCAAGAGGAGCCCGTAAACAATATAAACCCTACTGGAGTAGTGAACTGGAACAGTTGCATAATGATGTGGAAGTGTGTAGAAAGCAAGCAAAGGCCAAACCCAGCCAAGAGCACCACAATAAATACCAGCACGCAAAAGCCAAATTTCAAAGGGCCAAGCTGCAGGCTAGACGGAAAAGCTGGCAGGAGAAAACAGTCACTGAACTTTGAAAGAGACACAAGGAAGTTGTGGAAGCTAATAAAACAACTTAACGATGATGGCACAGGGAGAAACTCAAAAATTGCACTACATAAAGACGGAAACATCTTAACAGGAAAGCAAGCAGCTGACTATTTTGCGGACTCGTTCGCACAAGATAACATTATCGAAATTATCCCAGAGAAACAACAAGAGATTCGAGAGAAATGGCAACATACAGGACAGAATGAAACAAGACATGAGGTTCTGGAGGCACCTATCACAATCAGCGAACTGGAGCTAGCCATATCAAAACTGAAAATGAGAAAGTCACCAGGAGCTGATGGTATCTCCAATGAAATTATCAGGAACCTAGGAACAGAGGCCAAAGCAAAGCTGTTGCTGAGATTCACTAACAGCTGGACCTTAGGCAGTGCTCCACAAGCTTGGAGAGAAGCAATCATGATACCCCTCCTAAAATCAGGGAAAGATAGTTCCACTGCCTCAAACTACAGATCAGTTAGCCTCACCAGCTGTCTCTGCAAAAACAATGGAGCGCATCATCAATCACAGACTACAGTGGTACATTGAAAGTGAAAACATCCTTGTGCCACAGCAGGCTGGCTTTGCTTTAGGCAGTGCTACTCTATGGAAGATCAGACAACCTACCTCTCTCAAGAAATCAAGGATGTATTCCAAGAGAAAAAGCTGGTGCTTGCTGAATGGATAGATCTGAAGAAAGCCTTTGACAAAGTCTAGAAAGAAGGTCTAATGAAGAAACTGCGAAACTGTAAAGTGAATGGAAGAATATACAAATGGGTGAAAGCATACTTGCATAACAGAAGAGCCCAAGTACAGACAGACGGACTCACGAGCAAGAAAGTACTACTGCGTCACGATGTTCCCCAGGGCGGAGTCTTGTCCCCCACACTTTTTCTAATCTTCATCAATGATCTTGTTGCTAATCTACCGCATGGAATTAAAGCGGCAATGTACGCTCATGACCTGGTTCTATGGAGCACAAATGAACATGCATCAGTGGCCACCAGATCACTACAAAGGGATGTAGATGCATTTGTTGCATGGGTAAATAAATGGTGTGTCGGCATAAACACTGACAAGTGCAGCACCACTCTATTTACCCTCTCTCCAAAACAAAAGGCAGGGATCATCCAGATAAATGGAATACCCCTTAGAGAAGATAAAGAACCAACATACCTGGGAGTAACATTTGATGGCAGGCTGACATGGAGAAAGCACATCAACAAAGCAGTAGCAAAAGCCAGAAGGAAAATAGCCATCCTGGGAAAACTAAGAGGAACCACGTGGGGAGCCAGTGGGAAAATACTTAGCAAAGTTTATCAACAGAGCATACGACCACATCTGGAATACGGGTCAACTGCATGGTGTTCGGCAGCAAAAACCACACTACAAGAGCTGGACAAAGTGCAAAATCAAGCACTTAGAGTCACCACATGAGGGCTGAGATCAACCCTTATAGTGGAGATGGAGAAGATTGGGAGGACACAAGCACTGAGAGAGCGCAGAGATACGAAAACGCTAATACAAGCAGAAAAGTTCCTCAGCTTCCTAGGCCACCCTATGAAGAACAGATTTGAAAACCTAGCTATGGGGCGGTTGAAAAGAAGTAGTTTCATCCACCAGACCAAACGATTCTGCAGAGAAACCACCGATCTGCCCACAGTTGGTATCCCCCTTAAAACTATTCCAGAGCAAACTCCATGGAAAGATGAACATAGACTATCACTACAAATCCAGACAAAAGTGAGAGGAATATTTGACAAGGAAGAACAGAACAGTGTACAGCGCAGAACAGCCACTCCCAGCTTACTTGATTAAGAATACCCAAAAGACCTCTGGATCCTCTGGAAGAAGAAGAAGAAGAAGAAGAAGAAGAAGAAGAAGAAGAAGAAGAAGAAGAAGAAGAAGAAGAAGAAGAAGAAGAAGAAGAAGAAGAAGAAGAAGAAGAAGACGAAGAAGAAGAAGAAGAAGAAGAAGAAGAAGAAGAAGAAGAAGAAGAAGAAGAAGAAGAAGAAGAAGAAGAAGAAGAAGAAGAAGAAGAAGAAGAAGAAGAAGAAGAAGAAGAAGAAGAAGAAGAAGAAGAAGAAGAAGAAGAAGAAGAAGAAGAAGAAGAAGAAGAAGAAGAAGAAGAAGAAGAAGAAGAAGAAGAAGAAGAAGAAGAAGAAGAAGAAGAAGAAGAAGAAGAAGAAGAAGAAGAAGAAGAAGAAGAAGAAGAAACAAACTGGGATATTTAACAGGTCAGGCGAGAAAAAAAAAAAAAACCAAGAACATAAATATTGCAGAAGAGTATAAAACATTCATAGGACAGAAAGAATAACAAACATGTCTGCCCGACAAGAATCAATTTTCTTCGATATTAAGACAAATAAAACTGGGGATGGGGGATATTAAATAATTTATACACGCAAGAAGACGTGAAAACTTAGAACAGATCATTATATGGAGAGAGGGGGAGGCGGGCAGTGTAGAAACACCACAACTTGTATTCAAGATGTGATACATAATATATACATGACAGTAAATACAGGCAGGAGTAAAGGTTACAGTAAAGGGCCCTATGGCCCGTTTTACCTCGGATAGATAAAAGTCTATTCACTTACAGGGACAAATAAACCATTGTGGAATGTTATATGAGAGCGGCGTCGAAACATTTCACATCTTCTATACACATCATTCTTCTTTGTCTGTCATACCCCATAGGGGTATAGGTATTCAACCATAGCATCTCCTGCAGTTCTCTCCACGTATTCTCAATATTATTCATCTGTCTGTAGTGATCTTCTCCGTATGGTTTCAGGTCTCCCATTATTTCGTTCTCTGTGTGGGTTCCAGACAAAATAGTGTCCAGTTATATTATCCTGGGTTTTCTCAGCATGTGTCCTATCCTACGCTATTTCCTCAGTTTTGGTTCGCTGGAATTTATTATAAGGATTCACTGTTGTTTGAATCCAAGTATGAGATTGATTCATTTCTGCAACATGCATCTGACGAGATACAGCTATACATGCCAGGCAATAAATCGTGTAACCTATACTGTGTGTTCTCATTATTCAAATGTTCAATTAATTTTAATTTCTAAACATGTTCATAAGCTAACTTTGGGGGGTAACCACACACAGTTATACTCTAAACATGTAAACATGTCCATGAAGCAATAGACAGTGCGGTAGAAACGCGGGCGTGCGCGCGCTCACACACACAGACACACATCGGCTGTCAAATTAAGTATAACTGTAAGTGAACATATTTAAAAGAAAAAGGTAAAGGACACTTTCTCAAGCCACGAGGTCATTGCGTACACGGTGTTAGCCCAATATTGTTCCACCAATCGGCGCACGATGGCTGGTACGGCCAGTGACAGGCTGGCGCCTTTATTACTGTGTGGCACGAGATAGACGGGGGAATGGATGGGGAAAGAGAGTGCGCGAAAGAAGGGGAGAGGGGAAGAGAGAGAGAGAGAGAGAGAGAGAGAGAGAGAGAGAGAGAGAGAGAGAGAGACAGACAGACAGACAGACAGACAGAGAGAGAGGAAGGGAGGGAGAGAGGGAGGGAGAGAGGAAGGGAGGGAACGAGAGAGAGAGACAGAGACAGAGAGACAGAGACAGAGAGACAGAGGTGGAGGAGAGGATACGAAAGAGAAAGACACGCGTTATAAAGTGACATATTTAACAGGAATATTATATTGGTAAAGCACCGAAGCACGAGTGAGATGGATGGATGGATGGATGGGTGGGTGGGTGGATGGGTGGGTATAGGGATGGATGGAGAGATGGATGTATGGAGGGATGGATGCAGGGATGTACAGAGAAAGAAAGAGGGAGACAGAAAGACAGACCGAGCGACTGGCAGGCAGCCAAGACGAGAGAGAGAGAAACGGAAATAGATACTGATAAACCTGAAATAATATATTATATAAAAGTGATTTATCAATGTAAGGAGTCTAAAATAAGTCCTCTCATTATGTCCTCGAACTGAAAAATATTCAATAATAGAACGAAAACGACTTATAGAAATGCATACCATCAATGGATTCCTATTTTCAAGTACTCCCAACCCGACCAGAAATGTACTCGACGGGACACAATTCAATATTAACATAAGTATTGTCTGTGACATAGCTATTACTTCCCCTGTGTATTCACCTAGGCTCCGGCAATCTAAAGATCTCCATTACGGTTGATTTACACCACTAAAATTGACTCGGTCAGTCATAGAGATCAATTTTCATCTAGGAAATAATCCAGTGGTTATTTATTAAACACTGGGGAATTTAGACGGTTAGTGGTGTAAGAGTCAAGTATCTTGCCGACTGACGTGGGCGATTATGCTTCTCCACATCCAACAGCAAATATAAGTTCGTGTTCTTTCCGTGCCATGACATGACGCTGTCAGTAAATCTCTCTCGTTGTCTCTCTTTCCACAAACCTTGCCAGTTGTCATAACATGTTCTAATTTTTGCTCTTCTCAAAATGTGGCAAAAGACTGCCTGTTTCTTATGTTTGTGATAACTTGTTTTTGAGTCTTAGCCTCTTTCATAATGTTTAAATTACTTATTTTGGCTGTCCAGAGAATTGTCATCATTCTTCTATAATACCTCCCTGTTTCCGGCCTTAAAGGAATATTTTACTAGTTTACTGTCTAGGATTCACAACTATAGGTTAAAACAGGTTCTATGTAGCATACAAGATTTCTTTTCTCCAATGACAGGGATTTATTGCATAAGATGTTCTGTACTGTATTACATATTATACAATGCAGAACATCTTATGCAATAAATCCCTGTCATTGGAGAAAAGAAATCTTGTATGCTACATAGAACCTGTTTTAAGATGTTCTGCATTGTATAATATGTAATACAGTGCAGACCTGATCAGGCGAACTCTCATGCCACCCAAGAAATAGTTCTTCTTATCATAAATTCCTCTTATAAGAGTTCAAACATATAATAATGCATTTACAACGTTCAATACAACATTGTTCTTCACGATAAAAATTCGCCACATCCGAGATCGCCTTAAGCGGTTTGCACTGTATTTGCTGTCCTATTCTGTTTTTTTTTTTTTTTTTTTTTTTATCTATGTGATACATATTTCGACTGATGTTACATATGTGCCAAAGATATTTTATTGTGTGTATTTGCCACAAATTAATACCACCAATATTAATTATACATTTATACATGATCCGCCTCTTTGACATTACCATTATTTCTGTCTCCGTTTTAATCAAGTTAAGTCCTATCCCCACCCCTCCCCCTTTTTTAAACACATTTAATGTCTACCAAAAATATGTGATATACTTGCCTACTCGACAATTCCAGCCGTAATGCTTAGCACTGATAGTCAACGTAGAGTAATGAAGTGGATGTATTTACCACTCGACTGGTTGTTTAGCGACATAGATGGTAAGTTTTGGAAAAGAAGTCCAGCCAGAAGGAGGCAAGCTCCAAGTTAATCTCGTGACTGGGAGATGCAAAATGCAAATGAGGTTTTAGAAGAGAAATCCAAGTGGTAGATACTAAGATAGTATGGGGCTGTTGTTTCTGTATTGAGCAGGTTATAATCATCTGCTGCTATGGCAAGAAAATACATTTGTTGTAAGGGCACCTCATCTCATCTCATCATGTTCCTCTTGTACCTTGAGGTGTCGAGGTGAAGTATAAACTTCGTGAGAGTGCCCGGTTATGGGCTTCGTATATCGACATTCACATGGATTCTGCTATTCCCTCCGTCCAACATTTACGTGGTCGGCCTCTTCCTCTGTTTTCATCTGGTCTGTACATCATTGCTTGTTGTGGCATGCTGTTGACTGGTAACTTACTTGCATGGCCAAACCATTTGACTTGCTTCTTTCTAATAAAATCTAGTGCTGCTTTAACCCCCACTTTAGTCCTGATTTCTTCATTTCTGATCTTATCTCTTCTTGATACGTTGAGTATTCTTCTCAGGAACCTCATTTCTGTTGTTGTGATTTTTCTTTTCTCTTTTCCTGTCATTGTCCAGGTTTGGCATTGGTAGCACAAAGTTGGTAGGAAGATTGTGTTGTAAAGTGCTTTCTTAGTAGTTATTGATACATGTTTGTTCTTTAGTATTGGTGCCATTTGTCCAATGAGTTGATTTGCCTTATTGCACCTATTTTCGATCTCGTCTTCTGATCTGCCATTTGATGATATTATACTTCCTAGGTACTTGAAACTCTTTACTTGTTTCAAGGGATATTCGTTTAGGTAAATTGTTGCTGTTTGTTCTTCTTTAGTTATAGTCATTACCTCTGTTTTGCTTGTGCTAATTTTCATGTTATGTTCCCTACACATTTCGTTTAGACTATTCATGTGGTCTTGTAATTCAGCTTCTGATTTTGCTATTAGTGCTTGGTCGTCCGCAAACAGGAGTTCTCTAATGGTTAGATTTGCAGATGGTTCTTCTTCTGTGTTCTCGTCAGGCGGTATTCTTGCTGTCTCTGCTTGGCTGGTTTCTTTACATATGTTGTCTATATATGTTATGAACAAGAGAGGGGACAGGACACAACCTTGTCGTACTCCAGATCTTATGGTGAAGGGTTCTGAGTGTCCTCCAGTTGCTCTCACTATGCATTCACTGTTGTTGTATAAACTTCTACATAGGTTTGTTAGATGTGTACTCACTCCATATTGTTTAAGGATTTCCCACAGCTTGTTTCTATCTACCCTATCGAATGTCTTTTCTTGGTCGACAAAGGCTAAGTAGAGTGTTTCATTGAATTCGATTGATTTTTCTATAAGTTGTCTAAGAGCAAAAATGGCGTCTGTGCATCCTTTGTTTTTCCTAAATCCAAGTTGCGTTTCGCTTAGCAGGGGTTCTAGAGTAGTTCGTAATCTTTTTTCAAGAACTTTGCGAAATATTTTTCCAGTATGACTCAACAGTGAAATGCCTCTGTATTGTGTTCAGTCTCTTTTGCTGCCTTTGTTTTTCCAAACTGGGATAATTGTGGCGTTTCCCCAGTCTCGTGGTGTCTGTTGTTCTACCCAAACATGGTTGAATAGTCTATGTAGCCAAGCTGTTCCTACTTCTCTTACTGCTTTAATTAGTTCATTTGGTATTTCATCCTGTCCCGGTGATTTGTTCAATGGGGCTAATCTGATGGCTTCTATAATTTCTTCTTTTAGTATGTCTGGTTCTAGTTCTTCGGTGACATCTGTGTAGGTCTCTTGAATTCCTGTGACATCTGATGGGATGTTGAGAAGTTGTTCGAAATACTGCTTCCATCTTATTAGGATCTGTTTTTGTTCACTTATTGGTTCTCCATTTTCGCTGTTAATTATTTCAGTTGGGTCAAAGGGTTCTCCTCTGGTTCGCATTGCACTTATCTTTTTGTAGAAGTTTCTAGTTGCCTCCTTGTAGTTTTTATTCAGGGTTTCTCCATACTCTTCCCAGTCGTTTTGTTTTTCCCTCTTTACTATTCTACTCACATGTCTTCTCGCTATTCTATATTCTCTGTAATCACATTCCTGTTTGCTCTTCAACCACTTTTTATATTTTTCCTTTTTTTTTTTCTTTTACCGCTTTCTTTACTTCTGCGTTCCACCAACATGTTATTTTCTTTATCCGTGTTTTGCGTTTTTTGGTGGTTCCGCATGTTATTTTTGCAGTATTTAAAATGCTTGATTTGAACATCTCCCATTCTTCTTCCACTGTTTTTCTTTCTGTAGGTAATTTTACAAAGAGTTCAGTTTGTTCTTTCTCATAATTTTCCCTTACTGCCTCGTCTTTAAGGTTTTTTAAGTTTAGTAAGGGCACCAAAAAAATGCTAAAAGACAGGTTGTATTTGTTGCACAAACGCCATGGATGTCGTAAACTAATTTACCCCAGAGGACGGTACTGTGATGAAAGGATACGTGTTGAATATTTGTTAAGTGGTTGTTAGGAATTGAGATAAATCCTAAAATAGGCACTCTTCCGACAGACGGGTCTAAATAGTTCTGCAGTGAATAATTTTATATAACTAACACTAACCCTAACCCTAAACACTAACTTATTCACTGCAGAACTATTTAGACCTGTCTGTCGGAAGAGTGCCCTAAAATATTATAATCATTGTTCAATAGAAAGTATGTTGGATTATATTTTCTAAATGCATACAGAAATACGACATCAGGACTGCATGTACTAAATGCAGAACCGGTACATCAAAGAGAGAAAGTTTGGAGAGAGAACAAAGAAGACTCGGTGCAGATTTACACACACACACACGCTGAGAGAGAAAGAGGCGAGGGAGAGAAGAGGACGAAATAGGGTGATTGGCTGAATTAGAAAGAGTAAGAACTGATTCCGCAAGAATAAGACCCGAGAAACAAATTAAAGGGGGTTTAAATAAATGAACTATCCCTCAAGACAGAGAAAATGTCATAAGCATCTCAAGAATGTGGGAGATTACGACAGCTCAAATATTGTGGGCGTGAAATGGCCTTTAGGGGTCAGCATGGCCGAATGGATAAAAACGGCGTTCTTAAACATCCGGTGTGCTGATGCCGAGATAAGGGGTTCAACCCCTACTCCGGACAGTTGGATTAAAATGCTGACTTTTCGTCTTTGACTTGGTGACGTCAATTACAAGTACCTCTGAAGTCGGAATGGGTTCGCCTGATGGCGAGGGACATTGGTAACAGAGAAACTAGTTCACACGTAAAATGCAGTCCAGTGTTAATAATAATTGTCCACAACAAAGACTAGCAAGGTGGGCAGAATACTTTCAAGAACTACTTAACCCTACACATAACATAGAAAACCTCACTTTTGTGCCTAAACGCCAGGGACAGTAAGAAACAAAAATTTCATACCTGCAGAAGTCAAAGCAGTTATACAGAAAAGTCCTAAAAACAAATCACCAGATCCAGATGGAATAACCACAGAAGCTATTCAGGCCTGTGGGGAAAATGGAGTTAAATGGCTAACAAGACTTTTTAATATAGCATGGGAAGAAAGAAAAGTCCCAGATGATTGGCAACAGGCAATAATAGTACCAATATGGAAAAAGAAAGGCAATATGAGAGAGTGCGAAACATACAGAGGTATATCACTCCTGAGCCATATAGGATAAATGTATGCAAAACTATTGGAACAAAGAGCTTGACCCATAGTTGAACAACAGTTAAGCAAAGTACAATTCGGTTTTCGGAAAGGTAAAAGTTGCACTGATGCACTATTTACACTTAGACAAATATGTGGAAAAAAACTATCGAATATAGTGACCAGCAGAATATTGTGTTTGTAGATCAGGAAAAGGCTTTCGATAGAGTAGACAGTTACAAATTATGGACCATCTTTGAAGACAATGGGATACAAGGGCAACTTCTATAAAACATCATAGCCATGTACCACTCGAGCCGAAGTGCAGTAAGAACACAAGAAGGCACATCAGATATGTTCAGTCAATACAGGCGTGAGACAGGGACGTGTGTTCTCTCCCCTGCTATTTAATATCTACATGGACAGAATTTCCAAAGAAGCAAGTCTCGATAGAACAGATTCAGAAAATTTAGAATAACATGCAGGAGATACAATATGAGCATAAATACAGCCAAAACCGAAGTAATGCGAGTTAGCGGATCGCCGGGCCCACTAAGTATACAGATAAATAGCACAACTCTGAACAAGTTAAGAATTCAAATACCTTGGAAGTATGATCACAGAAGATGGCAGATTAGACAGAGAAATTGAAATCAGATGTCAAAAAGCTACTGCACTTACATATCAACTATCACCCTTACTGAAACATCCAAATATACACATGCCGGCAAAACGACAGATAATAAACAGCATATTCACACCAACCCTTTGCTACTAATCTCAGACCTGGACTTTATCCAAATTACACCTTCGCAAAATCAACACCTGTGAAATGAGATGCCTGAGGAGAGCTGCCAACTTTACAATCCAAGACCGAGTAAGAAATGCTATTATCAGACAGACTGTGGGATCAACACCTTGTGCCACATTTATTGAAAGACAGAAGATCAAGTGGTTTGGCCATGTCGTTAGAATGCAACACAAGCAACTACCATCACTGGCCTTCCATCAAAGATCATCTGCTACGAGACCACGAGGACGCCCAAGAAGAAAATGGATTGACATCAAAGACATTGTACAACCACTCGGAATGACACTATCCAGTGCCACCCACCGGGCGCTGCAAATTATTCCTCCCCACGACGCTTGACGGCAGAAGTGGAAGATGATGACGATGATGTTAATAGGAGTAATGTGTATGGACTATCAATGGACGTGTATGGACGTCAATTACAAGTACCTCTGAAGTCGGAATGGGTTCGCCTGATGGCGAGGGACATTGGTAATAGAGAAACTAATTCACACGTAAAATTCAGTCCAGTGTTGTAATGTGTATGGACATAGCTTGAGTTCAAAGCGAGCGTGCGCCCAAAAAAAATGACCTTCCCCAGGGTCTCTCGTATAAAGGACTTATTTTGTTGTGGGCCTGGGAAGGTTCCCATGAATCGATTCCGACACTGCTTTTATTGCTTACGAAGCCCAGCAACTGTTCCATTAAATGTAAAGTACGATGCCAACCCAGACAGTCACAATGAAACAAGTACATTTAGCGAAGTTACTAAGTTTCCATCTTTCGTCTTCAAGTTATCTGATAAACATAGAGTTGAAAAAAAAAGAAAGAAAGAAAAGAAAGACAGAATTTATACATCTCACATAAGTATTTCATTATCTCCATAACTGATTCAGTGCGGAAGGATAATAATACTTCGCCAAATGTGATTCCCCGTTTGAACAGAAGGACAACATATCGCCATACTAGGGGCATCGTGATATCTTCAGCAATTACAATGCTAACTGAACGTAATTTACATTATAATATTTGTTCATTTGATTGTGTGCGATGTTTCATCAAATCTTCTTTTTGTTTGGCACAAATTCAGATAATTGTAAAGTGAGACTACTGTTTTGGGATGTCTGGTATAATGTTGAACTACGTAAAAAAAAAACGTACGCACTAAAAACAAAGTATTGTGGAAAGTAAACAGTAAATTACGGAATTTATTGTTGTAACGAAAATGTATAAAAGAGTTTTGTTTACCGGCACGTTGTAGTGACCAAGTAGGCGGTGGTGCTGTTGTAGGCTATGGCTTCTTTGTGTGTAACATTTATATTTCTGGCTAGTGTTCCTCGAATTCATCACAATAAGTGTGTGCCTGAGATTCGGCAACTTCTCAAGCCAATAACAGATCACATGTATTTTGAGTTGCCAGTGCAATACTGCTTCGCATATATACTTAGTTTTTTTTCTTGTTTCTTTCGCTTGTAATTTATATCTATATCTGCAATGTTGCCTCTTGATTGAACTTCACTGTCTGTTTTAATTCACTCAGTGGTCTATCTTCCATTGCTGTTTCTCTAAGCCAGAAAGTTTGCCTAGACGTCATATTAGGGGCAGTCTTGGAGCGTGTGATCCTCTGTCTGCGGCGACAATCCACATGGCTGATTTGTCAATCTTTAATTTTGTATCCATGTGGTTGCGAATTCAATTACGTCCTGTTTTGAGGCCGCACAATAATTATTTGTTCTGTCTGGTCTTTTCATAAAATGGTAATCGTCTTGTGCTCGGGGTTTTTGGATTTTATTATTTTCTGTTGATGGTATGTTGTTCTGTTGCTCCATCTGTGTAGGCTCGAATCCAGAGGACCTGTGGGTATTCTTCATCACGGAAACAGAGGCCGCACTGTTCTTCCTTGTCGATTATCTCCTCCACTGCTGCCTGGATTTTATGTTGTTCTCTCCGTGGAATTCGCTCTGGGGCAGTTTTCTTAGGGATAGTGTGAGCAGGTCAGTGGTTTTTCTGCAAGGTCGTTTGGCCTGGTGGATAAAACTGCTTCTTTTCAATCGCCCCATAGCTCGCATTAGAGTTTTTGAATCTCTGCGCGCTCTTGTCCTCCCCATCTCCACTACCTCATCCTTCCCGTCTTGACAATGAGCGCTTGATTTTGAACTTTGTCCAGCTCTTGCTGTGTGGTATTTGATGCTGGGCACCATACAGCGGACCCATATTCCAGGTGTGGTCGTATGGACGTATGCTCTATTGATAAACTTCGCTAAGTATTTTCCCACTGGCTCCCTAAACGTTTCCACTTAGTTTTCTCAGGATGGCTATTTTCCTTCTAGCTTTTGTTGTTGTTTTGTTGATGTGCATTTCCCTTGTCCGCCTGTCGTGAAATGTTACTCCAAGGTATGTGGGTTTTTTTTTTTTTTAAATCTTCTTTTAGAGGTATTCCATTTCTGTGGCCAAGGCCTGCCTTTTGCTTAGGGAGGAGAGTGAAGAGAATGGCTCTGCATTATCAGTATTTATGCTGACACACCATCTATTTGTCCATGCAGTTAATGCATCTATAACTCTCTGTAGCAGTCTTCTTATTGCATATCCTATTTACTGGACACTGCAGTCAACACCAGCATTTTTCAGCTGCTGTTGATGTCTTGGCAAGCTTTAAGTTCAGAGTTTGCCACTGCTTTCTGAACGACCGGCTCACATACCTTTCAGTAAGAAACCAACATGACGCAACCCGCTGCCAAATCTCACACAGCTGTGTTTCGTTCGTGAGTATATGGGATTACAAACAGCGTCCTTAACCCCTTCGCCGGGGAGGGCGGCCTGGTGACCACTAATGCAGGTTCATTTGTGCTCCATAGGACCAGGTCATCAGCGTACATTATCACTTTAATTCCAAGTGGTAGTTCGCCAACAAGATCATTGATAAAGATAGTTGTCATTTATTTACTGCCCTACAGAGTGGGTCAATTCCACAAAGGAGTCAGTTGGGCTTAAATTCTGACTCTTTATTCAGAAAGCTATGGCAAACACTGAAAGTAAAATTGCCCAGAAAATCAACCTGAGATTGACCGCAGCGTCCTGCAAAGGACATTTAACTGGGAAGCAAGACAAAACGGGGGTGGCGCCGGGGGGGGGGGGGGGGTGAGAGAGAGAGAGAGAGAGAGAGAGAGAAAGAGAGAGAGAGAGAGAGAGAGAGAGAGAGAGAGAGAGAGAGAGAGAGAGAGAGAGAGAGAGAGAGAGAGAGAGAGAGACTTACTGATACTGAACTTGAATACAGAAGGTTATCAGAACACAGCAGATACAATTCTATGTCACTGTTATATTTGGGGATAAAAAATGGAAGCTTGCTTCCTTATGTTCAAATGTAAAACTGTCACCACCTACTCTTCCTTATGCTAAAATGTAAAAGTATGTCACCACCTACTCTTCCTTATGCTCAAATGTAAAACTATGTCATTGCCCACTCTTCCTTATGCTCAAATGTAAAAGTATGTCACCACCTACTCTTCCTTATGCTCAAATGTAAAACTATGTCACTGCCCACTCTTCCTTATGCTCAAATGTAAAAGTATGTCACTTCCCACTCTTCCTTATGCTCAATTGTAAAACTACCACCACCCACTCTTCCTTATGCTCAAATGTAAAACTATGTCACCACCCACTCTTCCTTATGCTCAAATGTAAAACTATATTACCACCCAACTTCATTATGCTCACACATAAAACTACATTATCACCCACACGTGCTTATGCTCAAATGTAAAACTATATTACCACCTACGTTTCCTTTTGCTCAAATGTAAAACTATATCACCACCCATTCTTCCTTAAGCGCAAATGTAAACTGTCACCACCCATTCTTCCTTAAGCGCAAATGTAAACTGTCACCACCCACTCTTCATTATACTCACACATAAAACTACATTTTATCACCGACACGTACTTATGCTCAAATGTAAAACTATATTACCACCAACCTTTATTATGCTCACACATAAAACTACATTATCACCCACAGTTCCTTACCTGGTAACTAAATTACCATCCATACTTCCTTGTGTATACCACAGAATTCCCACAACATAAACTAAAGCAATAAAATAAATGTTTCAAGTTAAAATATATAAAACTGTTACAACAATGTTAAAAATTGCTATAAATATAAATTGGGGAACCCTCTGAGTTCACTAAGACAGGTAATAAATAAATACACACACATTATTTGGCGCTCATAGAAGTATGGGAAAGAATTAAAGACTAGAGGACGCACTAGACAACATAAAAATTGAAATCTAAAGCTACCGACTCGAACCCATCACCTCCAAATAAGGACAGCATCTCGCAGCAGAAACAAGTGTACTTCGATGCATACTAGACACCCAAAAATAAAGGTGTCTTCATTAGCCAGGTCTACCATTGCATCCTCTAGTCTTTAATTCCTTCCACTACTTTTACGAGCGCCAAACATTATGTGTGCATTTATTTATTAAGAATTGCTAAATGTCTTGATCGTATGTTCTATTTTTTGTTTTTGTTTTTGCGGTTTCTTCTTTTGTGTTACACCATTATCTTTATAAAGCTTTTCATATTGAAATTACTGAAAGACTGATCAACTAGACTTGTCATGATTGAACTCGGCACACCCTTCATGTGCGCTTTGTCTCACTCAGCAGATTTGAGTGTAGTTTCATTAAATGTCCCTGATTATGAAAGCATCTAAGTAACTTAGGTGCCTTCGTAATCAGTGCCCTACCAGTTGCAGGCATGATCACAAGCATAGATTATTTAGGCTACGTCATCCATGCTTGTGATCGTTCCTGCAACTGTGATTCACTGGAACCTGTCTATTTCTCCTAATAATCTCTGCAATAGTGATTATGCTGTACTATTTTAGCCATATTCTGGGCAGGAACCAGTTAGTGAATGCATGCAGTTTATTTGTAATTGGCTCAGTCATTCTCTGTATTCATTCATTCAGTAGCATGGCCTTTGCAGAACCTCACTCCCATAACAACCTTCCGGGTAGGAAAACTTCTTGGTCATAAGCACGATGTCCTGCATTCGAAACACCCATCTGAAGATCATCTGCCACATCCTGCACGCATCTTTAGCCTTCTTCTTCCTATCTTCCCAGACATACACTCTCTCTCTCTCTCTCACACACACACACCTCCCCCCCCCCCCCCATTATTGTTCTCTCCAAACTTCCATGACGTTTCAAATGATCAAAATATGTCAATGTTCTTTGTTTTATGTCTTTAGTAGCCAACCTTCTTCAATATTCAGATCTTGTTGTATGGATGCATTTGTTATTGCTCTTTACAAAACCCACTGGGTAATTCTTCAAAAGTATGAAAGCCATGCACATGAGAGGCGAGTGTGTTTTAATCTTTCCACAAAAATGTTTGAATGTTTGTAACACACATTTAAAATATGAACTACTGAATTGTTTGCAACAGCTTTGTTGCTTTATCTCACAATCTCTGTTGTAACAAACATGTCAAAGACCAACTACTGTTTATGTGTGTCATGAACCACTGCTGGCAGTCTAGGGGAACTGGTCATTACTGCTCACTGGACGAGGTACAAGACAGAGGCATGCAATACCACAATGCTGGTTCTGACTTACATTGTTTGTGACCAATTACAACAGATGTGTCCCGTAATGTTCTCCACCTGGACAGCACCTTTAAAGCCTACAATAAGTCCCTTCCAGCACCGCTGCGCACAACTCCTGCCCATTTTACACAAGCTTTATCTTACAATCTCTATCCGCCACCAACATTTAAAACACATAACTGTTTGTATGCTTTGTTGCTTTATCTTATAACCTCTAGGTTTGAGAAAACATTTATAACATGTAATTACTGTCTGCCGGACTCCCTGGTGAAGGGGTTAATGACTTTCTCTGTAATCCTGTATATCGACGCAAGATTCAGCAGCGGATCACATCGCGTTGATTACTTACTGGGTATGTGAGCCGGTCTCTCAGAAAGCAATGGCAAACTACTGAGCTGAAAAATGCTGGTCTTGACGGCAACTTCCTGTAAGAGATATGCAATTTACACCCAAAAAATGTTGCTGTTTGTATGCTTTGGTGTTTTGCCTAGATTTGTGCCTTCTTTTGCAGTTTGGAGGAGAGAAAGATATACATACAGACATACCAACCACTTAACTAAAACATCATCACATCACCATCTAGTATTTCAGCCTTGGGCTGATTATGAAGCTTCTTGATCACTCCATTCCATAGTCATCTCTATTGTGTTCTCACAATTCCATTATGTCTGTGTTGATAGAGCTGTGCATGCATGCCACCACCCCCCCCCCCCCTAACCTTTCCAATAGTTTGCCATCTAGAACTCTAATTTCTCAGTTTATAAGAATGTGACAAAACCACAAAAGCTTGCATTGTTATATTACATTAAGAAGTCTTCCTTGTTCTATTCTATTTACAGCTTGTTCATGTGTCATTTATTTTTTTTTCAATCCAGCCGATGTTTGTCCTTTTTCTATAACACTACATCTCAAATGTTTCTATATTAAACTGTCTTTGCTATGTGACACTCTTCATCCTGACCTTGAAGAGCTTCTCAGCTTGATATTCTATGGAGATCGTTGCTCAGTGCTTCAGGGTGTCAGTGTCTGGTTTCTCATTGAAAGTGAACTCTCGGGTTCGTTATTTTCCACAATATCAACTCTTCAGCTGGGGACCAATGTTTGGAATCAGGAGACTCTGAAGAAACATAATATCCAATGCCCATACAACACGGAGTATAAGAAGAGGAAGATGATGAGTAGCCCACTTCATTTCACCATAAAAGTGCTTTCTGCAAACAGGAAACACCAAGTCTAAAATATAAAACAGTAAAAAACATAAGTAAATAAATATATACATTGAAAACATGTTTCTGAAAACAATAAATTGGACTTTCAGATATGGTTGGACTAAAGCATACAAGCACACCAACTAGCATACAATTTGTAAAGCAATACAAGGAGGGCACAACAATAGAAAGCAAAACAACCAACACATGATGAAGCAAACAAAACACATAGTCAACAGCTGCATGTACGTAACAACATTCAATAGCAAGTATGATAAAGAAAGGTGAAAAGAACATGAAAAGAAGGGATAAAAGAAAAACCAACAAGTGATTTCATCACTGTGTAAATTAGGGAAAAGAAAACCTGTCAACAAAGATACAACATTAATTACATTAACCCTTTGACCCTGTTCCCTTTGACATTCGGATATTCTGTACGAGAACACTTCAGGGGAAAGCTCAAGCTTCCAGTCATCACAGCACCTCTAATCAACTATCATTTTAGACATCTGTCATCTCTGTTATATTCCACTGGAGATCACGCGATGAGGTAAGCATGATCACCTACACCAGCTGGCAAAGCATTTGAGAATGATGATAGTTATCTAACAAATAAACCAGATTTTTAAGTCTGCATCCTACTATTTCCCAGAGTCTGCAAAGTAAACAAATGAGACCTACTGCATTTTCTAAAGATAGTACTGTTAGCATTTGTGTTTTTCTTATCAGTTGCAACAGTCTTAACAGAAATCCAGCTCAAAATACATTTTATTTTCTCTACTAGGGGTAGACATGTTCCCATCATCATCATCTTCCACTTTTGCTGTCAAACGTTGTAGTGAGGAATAGTTTATGTTCCGGTGCCCGATGTGAGACACTTTCCAATGTCAGCTCTCTGTGACTGTACAATGTCTTAAATGCCCTCAATCCATTTTTTTCCACTGGGTATCCTTTTGTTCTCGTATCAAATCTTCTTCGGTAGGCCGAATTTCGGCATGGCCGAATTGATAAGAAAGCATGTTCTTAAACATCCGGTGTGCTGATGCCGAGGTAAGGGGTTCAACCCCTACACTGGACAGTTGGACTAAAATGTTGACCTGTCGTCCTTGACTTGGAGATGTAAATTACAAGTACTTCTGAAATCAGAGTGAGTTAACCTGATGGCGAGGGACACTGTTAATAGGGAAAGCTAATATACACGCACAATTCAGTCCAGCACTACTAAAAGTAATGTGTATGGACTACGCTTGAGTTCAAAGCGAGCGAGCGCCAAAATAAAAACAAAGATCGTCTTTGGTGTAGCACCAGTGCTGGTAACTGATGGTGTTGCATTCTAAGGAGATGGCCAAACCATTTGATATTTTGCTTTTCAATATATATGGTGCATGTTATCCCACTTTCTATCTGATATTATAATTTCTAACTCAGTCTTGGATGGTTAAATTGGTAGCTCTTCTCAGGCATCTCATCCCACAAGTGTTGATTGTGCATATGCTAGAATAATGTCCATGTTTGACACAGGTATCATTGGTTTGGTATAAATATGCTACTTATAATCTGTAGTTTTGCAGACATAGGTATATTCAGTAATTCAATGAAAAGAAAGGTTGTGAATTGCCAGTATTTACAGCCATTTGATATTGGAATAAGACATGAACCCCCTTTAGTCTGCAAAAGAGAGCTTATGGTATATAGATAAATAATGCCCAGCTTGCGAAAATGGGCTGGCAGGCTCAAAGGGTTAATAATGAACACAGTACAACTCAGGCGGTACAAAATCCAGATTTGTGACTCATATCAAACACCAAATTACCTGTGCAAGATACGGAGGTGTATCAAAAAGGGCATAGAGGCCCAATATAAGTTGCTCATTGGTGGCTAATGTACTTGCAAATACATTAATTGCCTCATGGGATATACACTGGGGAAAATAGAAGCAGGAAGCAAAATGTCAGATTTCAATGTTACTTTTACTAAATAAACATCAACCAGCACAAATACTGACATTATGCAAAACCAATGATTGCTGCAGGAAGTCCTTGGCTGATTGATTGAATTCAAGGTCCATCTTCATGGCACTTTGACTGATTGATTGATGGATTGACAAGAATTGATGTTACTGCACTCGGGGCACAACCATATACACTCTATGACCACATTTTAAAGTATTACAATTTCTACTTCAAGGTCATACTATGAAATTTCAGCTCAGTGCATGAATTCCTTCCCCCCAACGAGAATACCAATGTGTTTCTGCATACCAAATTCACATATGCAATAAACATTCTTTGGTGGGTAGGTTTTCTCATTTTGAATTTAGCCTTGATATCAGTCTGTTCCAATTATCTATTTCGATTTCTAACTGATGAGGGATTTTAAAGTGCAGACAGGACCCCTTATTTTTAGCCCTTGCCCGAGAAGACTAATCATCTGATCCACTATCCAGGTATCAGAAATGTGTGTGAGCATATCCATGTATGTGCAAAAGTGAGAATGAATGAGAGAGAGAGAGAGAGAGAGAGAGAGAGAGAGAGAGAGAGAGAGAGAGAGAGAGGGTGAGAGAGGGAGGGAGAGAGAGAGAGAGAGAGAGAGAGAGAGAGAGAGAGAGAGAGAGAGAGAGGGAGGGAGAGGGGGGAGGGTGATAACATTCCTTGAATTAGTTTTTTTTTTTTTTTAATGTCAACAGACTGAACTCATAACTGGCACGTTTTGAGTTACAAACATGCTGTGCCTTAACTCTTTACAAGGCACACAGGCCAGAAACGTCTTTACTAACGAACGGGCAAAATTTCTGAAAGCGTTCATGATAACTATGGGTTGTAAACACGCGATCTCGAGACTTCCCACTGTTTACTTCCAGTTTTGCTGATAGCGTTATAGTATGGGCGCCATTTTTTTAAAATTTGATCGGATTTTAAAAATAGTTTTCAGGGTTTTTATGCATAATTTTTCAAAATGGATTTCAACGATTCTTCAGGTGATAGCGGAGATTTTGCTGGGTTCAATTTAAGTGACATTGAAGTGCATGAAGTTGACAATGAATCAGAGCTAAGATATCAGTGATATCAGTGTAAGCAGTGTACACATTTCAGATCTCTCGGACTTTGAAGAAAGTGATTCTGATTCTGAAAATGTGGCTGAAGAAAGTAGAGCGGGGCCATCTGGCGACGCACACGGTTGGAGCAACAAAACAACAGCTTTGAAAATCGAAAGATTTACTGAAGAAACTTGTGCCAACATAACAACTGATGATCATTCTCAGCTTGCCTTCTTTCATCAACTCTTCGAGGAACAAACTTTTCAAATGATTGCCGATCAAACAAATGAGTATGCTAGACAAAAGACAGAACAGATAAATGATTGAGCATGGGTTCCAACAAATGCAACTGAAATGCAGGCCTATTTTGAAAGTTCATATGGCTGTGATGTGTGCCAGGTGAACTACTGTAAGGACACTTGTTTTCCCCAGCATCTTAGAGGCCAGTGAGAAGTTGGCAGAGTGTTTGTAAATAGTGAGTAGATGACAGACAATCACAAACAATATGTTGTATTTGTAAATATTTTTGTTCATGTGTGGATTACTGGCAACATTGGATTATTTATTTCACATGTGAGTAAAATAAATCTGCATTAATTTTCCTTCATTTTGTTTTTTATTTTACAAAAATCTGTTCACTAACACCTTAGATTTGATGTTTATACTAACGTAACCCTAAATCTTACTGAAAACCTGAAAAATATTGCCCGTTCAGAGTTTTAAAAAAGAAAGAAAAACATGTGCCTTATGAAGGGTTAAGCCATTTGAAGAACCTGCGAGCTTGAAAGACGGGGAGAGGGCAGGGAGGAAGGAAGAGAAAGAGAGAGAAGTGAGTAAAATATAGAGAGAGAGAGATAGAAAGAGGGAGAGAGGAGAGAGAGAGAGAGAGAGAGAGAGAGAGAGAGAGAGAGAGAGAGAGAGAGAGAGAGAGGGAGAGAGAGGGAGAGAGAGAGAGAGATATCTGCAAGTAACAAAAGTTGAGTTATTTAAATATTTAGACAAGAGAAGCAACGGCTACAGCAGAATATAAGAATAGGAAATAAAAACAGTTAGTTATGTGTAATTACTGCGAAAAAGTGAGATATACTAAACATGGACACAGTGTGCATACCTTACAATAAACTCCACTTTGGTGAATATAAATTATAGGGGGTAAATCCAAAAGATAAGAAAAGAATCCAAAAAGAATATAATAATAAAATAAAAATAAGTATATAATGACACAACAAACGTTTTGATTATACAAAACATCATAGACACAACAACACAAACAGATCTAAAGAAAAACCAGAAATGATAAAATTTCATAATATAAAAACACAACTTCTTCGTTGTTGGGAAGGTGGCACATAAATATATTTAAATATTTAGATTGTTTTGAAACAGACTAAGTCTGTTAATGTCATTATTGACAGAATTCATGATACATGTACACCCACAACAAAGGAGTTGTGTTTTTATATTATGAAATTTTATAATTTTATAATGACATGGAGTCTGCTTTGAAGAACTGTAAAACATCAGAAATAAATATTATAATGGGTGATTGCAACGCAAAAGTAGGAAATCAAGGCGATGGATGCAGTGCAGGCAACCATGGTTTGGGAGAGCGAAACGAAAGAGGATACAGACTTGTAGCTGTGCAAAAGAACAAGAAATGGTTGGAAGAAACACTTGGTTTAAACAGCTTCTGAGAAGATTATGGACATGGAAGAGTCCAGACAGTAGGATTAAAAACTAGACAGATTACATCCTGATTAGCAGATGGTTTTGAAATGCGTTAAGAGTCGTAAAAAACAGACCCCAATGCAGACTGTTAAGTGATCACTGATTAATTACAGGCACATTGAGGGTAAAGTTAAAAAAAGTCAAGTATACAACAGGAAACCTTAAATATGATTTGTGCAAATTGAAAACTGACAAAGAAATACAAGATGATTTTAACATAGAAGTAAAGAACAAATTTGATATATTGTCTTCTTCTTCTTCTTTCGTTCGCCTGAAATATGTTTATAACTGCAATGTTGTCTCTTGTATGAATCTAACAGTCTTTTTTAGTTCACTCAGCGGTCGATAGAGTTTATCTTCCACTGTTGTTTCTCTAGGCCAGAAGGTTCGCCTGGATATGTTGTAATTTGGGCAATCCTGGAGTATGTGTTGTGCTGTCTGCGGCGCCAAACCACATGTGCACATGGTGAGTCACCAATCTTGAATTTTGTATACATGTGGTTGCGTAATCTATTGTGTCCTGTTCTGAGGCGCAGAAGAATGACCTGTTCTGGTCTATCCATAACGTGGTAGTGTTCCTGAGTAGGGTTTGGTGGCCTTCTGACTGATTTTATCATTCTTTTCTTTTGGTGGTATGTAATGGGCACATCAGGTTGTTCTTCTTTTGCTCCTTCCTTAGCCAATCGATCAGCTCTGTCGTTTCCAGGGACTCCACAGTGGGATGGTATCCATTGTATGGTGACCTTATGCTGACTGCTAAGTTCAGAAAGTAGTGTTCTTAGAACTGGCAATTTCCCAGACAGGTGCGCCTCTATTATGGATTTTGCATCTGTCAATATCACCACAGTTGTCTACCATGGCTGGTATTTTGTAATTTCTCTGTTGCTATCTTGATTGCCTAAATTTCAGCATCATAGTTATGGCAGTACATTCCTGTTGGAACTCTGGCCGTGTCCCTAGTATTATTTGGGTATTCTATGTACACTCCCGCTCCTCCATTTCGAACAGCATTTTGTGCTGACCCATCTGTGTAGACTCGGATCCAGAGATCCTGTGGGTATTCGTCATCAAGGAAGCTGAGAGTGGCTGTTCTGCGCTGTACACTGTTCTGTTCTTCCTTGTCAAATATTCCTCGCACTTTTGTCTGGATTTGTAGCAATAGTCTATGTTCATATTTGTCAAAGACTGCCTCATGATTTCTGTAAAATTGGATGTTAAAGATGCATTATTAATTTCTGCATTGTCAAAATTGAAAATTTTGTTTAGTAATGTTCCAATCCTCCGCTTGCCTAATCCGAGGCTCGTTTATTATCTTAGGACAGATGCCAGCAGGATCTCCATCGCTGCAGTACTAGGCCAATGTTATGAGGGCATCTTCCATCCGATTTGCTACGTGAGCCGTAAGATCACACCCACCGAGTCCAGATATTCCATATCCGAGTTGGAAGCCCTAAGCGTCATCTATGCGGTGAGAAAGCTGCATCGATTCCTGTCGGGTGTGCACTTCATTGTCCAGACTGACAACTCCCCAATAACGGTCATGCAGAATGGTGTACATCGAAATGACCGAATATACAGGTGGTCGCTAATACTGCAAAATTACACCTTTAGTATAGAACATATTAAGGGGAAAGACAACATCTTGGCTGATACCCTTAGTCGACCATCGGATGTAGCAATACCAGAAATTTCCACATAAGAATATATTGTAATATATGTTATTTTAGTACAGTCAACTATTCTATGTGAAATATGTTAGAAATACATGAATATTATGTGCTGAACTAAGCACCAAAAACATTGACCTGCTATGTGTCTGTAGACATCAAAAGTAAGAACTTTACTCTGGGAACAAATATATCACTTTGTGAACTAGGACAGCTTATTACTTGCTAAGCTCCAAAGATGTTCCAGTGAAGTAGTTGTGTTAAACAGAGAAAAACAGTGTCAGATGATTATATACATACAGATACGAGAACAGTGGTCTACAAACGAACTCTACAGGTGCAATATCCATAGAGCAAATATGACTGTGTAATGGATTTCAAATACCCAGAACAATTGTAGAGATATTATGCCAATGAAAGCATGTTTCTGAACATTAATGGCAACATCTAAGCTGAGGTATTTAAAAAACCATGTATATAAACTTAATGTGATATGTATCATAATGTTTTAATATAGTGATAAAATATAGATAGATTATGTCATTTTAATCTATAGTTAGATTTAGATAATATAATACTTGTTCATTTTAGTTTAGATAGATTATTAATTTACATATTTATTTAGTTTTAAAAGTAGATGAGGATAGTAATTTAAACATGACAACTAATTATAAGAAGTTTAGATAGGAATAGTATCATTTAGTTTATTATATTTCACTTTGTTTCATTTCATTTGATTTCATTCCATCTTAACCAATCCATTTAACAAACGTGATCATTTAGTAGTATGATTAGATTACACCATAATAGAATAGAAATATTATACACTTAAAGATACATCATTTTCACCATATAGAATAAGAATATCAATCATATAGTTTGTCTCATTTAAAAACATTAGTTAGAATATGTTATATTTCACATCACCCATTTTAGAAAGGGACATAACTCATCTCACATCAATTTCATTTCACATAGGTAAATTACATCTCTTAAATTAGATAAATATTAGGAGTAATGTAAGCTTATTTTAGGATTAATATGACAGATACATTAACACATTAAATGTATATTTATAGAACTAGTATTAGTATGTCATTATTTAGAATAATATTTCAGTAGAATAGAGTGGGTAATAATACCAGGGTACAAACCATCAACCCGTTTTTCGTACATGTAAATATGTTGTAAATACTTGACGTGTGCAACGGGTGATGCACAGTCATTAGGCTCAACTCTGTCAAACTGAGCCAAACTTGTACAGTGTCACTCCAAGGGTTTTAAATAACTATGAGAGTGAAAGTTATGTGACAGAAATGAAGGTAAAAGATGTGTGACAAAGGTGAGGGTGAAAGATGTGTGACAGAAATGAGGATGAAAGAAGTGTGACAAAAATGAGGATGAAAGAAGTGTGACAAAAATGAGGATGAAAGATGTGTGACAGAAATGAGGATGAAAGAAGTGTGACAGAAATGAGGATGAAAGATGTGTGACAGAAATGAGGGTAAAAGATGTGTGCCAATAGTGAGTGTAAAAGAAATGTGACATAAGCGAATTTTAAAGATGTGTGACAGAAGTGTGAAAGTGAGAGCAAATGTAAAATATACATGAAAGAGTGAGAATAGTCAGCGGATTTTTTTTCCGCTCAACAAGACTTTTTATTTTTGTTGCCGTCAAATGTTGGTTTCAGTGTTGAAAATGTGTTGTAATGAATGTAGTTTGAGTATTTTAGTTTAGGATCTTAGTGAAAGTATTTTGAGTCTCATAAGACAGGAACGTAGTCACAGATTTGTATTATACACATGTTTGTGACCACAGTTAAATGAATTATGGCACTTGAAAAACTAACTTACATACACATGATCTTTAGATACACATGTTAGAGGTTAGATTATACATTTAATTACATCCAAACACACAAACAACCAGAAAAACAAACATATAAATTGCATACACTTTTATTAGATCAAAGGGAGATAACTCCGGGTCAGGGGAAATAATAGACAACGAAACACTAACTTAACAGTGAAATATGACTTTACACGCGGAAGCGAGATAGGTAAAGCCTGTCGCTCACAGCTTGTGTAATGGTTGTTTAATATTATATGGGGGACATGAAGCAATTCATGTGTTGACCTTCAGAAAGTCAACTTTGTATGGGTAGTGAGTTAATTTACTATTTGAGGGCAGGTCTTATAAGACAACGGTCCGGTTCAGACATACCTCTAATGAATATAATATTGCGGTTGAGAAGAGGGCTCACGCCAACCAGACAAGTTTGTGGCGATTGCCAGTAGCCAAGTAAAGTGATGCTACATTGTGACATTAGTCAGTAGGTCTATTAGGTAGCCCAAAGCCAGGTTATCTACAGTCTTTGACAAAAATTAGACACACTAATTTTTTGTAGAAACCTCTTGCGTCACAACCAATGAGTCAAAGTTGATGACGCAACACAAGAGGGGTGGGTGTGTGTCAAAGACTGCCTCATGATAGAACACCACCAGGACGTGGGGGTCAACCTCAGATAGAGTTGAATGAACGTAGTGCCCAGGATCAGGGCAGGATAGATAATAGAAAAAGGGGGACTATTAACTAGTCCTCACACGAAGGCGTTGACCAGATAGTTAGCACTACTGGTCACGACAGAATCACGCTTGCGTGATAGCAACGAGTAACACTCAAAGCAAAGCCAGCTAATAGGAGCGTGCAACTGACCTTGCACGCAGGGAGCTGAAGGGCGTATGAAGGTCCTTCCGCGAGGCGTGGAGCAACGCGAGTGAAGCAAGTCAGACTGGGGACTGACTTTGTAGTGTTCACACCGTATAGAATAGAATTGTGTTTTCATATAGCCTAGTAGATAGAGAATAGCTATAGGGGTTAGGAAAACTATTGATAGAGAATATTGTGACTTTATGTGTGATTAGATAGCGACTGTTTTGCAAGTGTAAAGAGCCAACGGCAATAAAATGTACCATTTCATTCCTCGCACACGACTTGCAAGTTTCTTGTATGGTGTGGGAGAAGTAATCCGATGATGCCTGGAACATAAGTTGTTGACAATATTGTCTGATCTAGAGATCCTATTTCAAGGTGTGGATGATAATGGGAAATGTTGAAGAATTCAATCAGTTGTGCTGCAGAAAAAACTATTCCAAAATTAAAGACAGTGGGTCGTACGACATGTTTGACTGAAGAAATTTTACAACTAATGGAAACAAGAAGACAACAAAAATAATCCTGCCAAATATGAAAAAATTCACTGAAAAGTCAGAATATTATGTAAGGAGGCAAAAGAAGCATGGCTCGAGAAATTGAAAAACAACACAACAGTAAAATACCAAACTAACGCACACAAAAATTCAAGAGCTTACTAATCAAAGAACACATAAATCAGCAGGCTGCCTGAAGACAACAGATGGAAAAATCATAATAGATAAAGATCAAATTTTACATGAATGGTCAGATTATGTGAAAAACCTTTGTGATGATAACAGAGAAGAAAGTTATTCTGATTCTGAAAATGTGGCTGAGGAAAGTGTAGCAGGGTCATCTGGCAACGCACACGGTTGGAGCAACAAAACAACAGCTTTGAAAATCGAAAGATTTACTGAAGAAACTGGTGCCCACATAACAACTGATGATCATTCTCAGCTTGCCTTCTTTCATCAACTCTTTGAGGAACAAACTTTTCAAATGATTGGCGATCAAACAAAAAAGTATGCTAGTGTTTGGCACATCCTGTTGTTTTGATAGTCTAGCAAGGAAAAGGAGAGCTCTACAACACAGTCCCTGGTGGAGCTGGTACTATGGCAATGGATCCAGAGGACATTCTCTACACAAGTGGTTCTCAACCAGTGGGGAATTCTTCCCCCCCCCCCCTCCCAATGTGAGAATTTTAGGGTTTCCAGGGGTGAGGGCGAATTAAGATTATTTTAAGATCGTGTTAATACAAGAACCGCTTACTTGATATTGTTTTTCCCTCCATACATTATGGTTCTGTACCTCTTGCCCTTCTGAAATTTGTTTTATAATGTAAGTAGACCTGCAAATCAAGGTTTATGTAGACGTCTAGACTTGTTCTAGTATGTGTTATTAAATTTAGCTTCCATCTTTACGTATACTGTGTAGGGAGGGGGAAATTTATAGGGATGAAATACGAAAGGGGGGGGGGAATAACATTCTGAATATATGGTGAAGGGGTGCATGGGCCAAAAAAGGTTGAGAACCACTGCTCTATACCAACCTCACTCCATTAGATGCAAGCCTTTGTCAGGACTACAACAACCAGAACACCAATACATTGGACATAATAGTCAAAACATTTCCAGAGGATTCATTAAGCAAACAAAAACAGCAATTCCTGCACTATTTACTCTCTACTTAAAAGTTTGCAAAGCTTACATAACCAAACACTCAAGAATGTTATGCTGCTAATGAGTCATCAATGTCAAATGTTACCGGTACCTACTGGCACCATGCCGTCTTCACAGACGATAGTTTGTTGTTACATTGTGCTTCAAAAGAGGCACAATAACCACAACCCATGGCGGTAGCAAATGTGACTGATCAGACCAATCAGTGCGGTAAATGTATGTCCACTCACATGCTTGTGAAAACATGGTCATTTCCACCACCAGATGTCTCACAGTCAGTGTATGACCTATCTGCAATCATTTACAGGTACCAATCACAGAGCAAACAGCATACATACACAAACTTACCTTACATTCAGTCAACCATCTTTTCACTTCTTTGCTTAACATTATGAGATTCCAGCAGTCAGTGTGGCTGTGACATCACATTAACATATTAGACTGTTGTCAATTGGGCACAGGCATACTGCAGACAAATTAATTTTAAAATATTTAAAATAAGCTTGCTTATCAGGAACATAAATGATGGGGACTTGGAGGAGATGACTCTTTGTTTTAAAATAAGCATCAATACGGCGGGAATACCCCACGATTGGCTGCATAGCTACCTGGTCCCACTCCCAAAGTTAGGTAAGGATCACCCCAGACTTAATGGATACCAAATCATAACTCTACAAAACACGTATAGAAAAGTCCTCAAAAAGATAGTAGCACACAGGCTCCAGCGACACTTGGAAAGTCGTAATCTGCTTCCCCAGGGACTCAGGAGTTACCGGCCTGGGAAGGACACCTGGGCCAATGCTGCAACTTTTGCATTTAATGTCTACTACGAGGGCTTCCAGGATAAACAGGAGACAGTGGCGGTAGCTCTTGGCCTGGAGGATGCGTATAACAGGGTCAGGTATGATCGGTTGATACACACACTGTTGGACCTTGCCTTGTTAGATGGGTCGCGGCAGTCCTTTATGAGCGTAAAGTTGCACTGCGCATGGGTTCCTAGACTTCTGACCCCTGAACTGTTACACCTGGGTTGCCGCAGGGATCTGCCTTGTCCCCAGTGCTCTTTAATGTCTACACCAGCAAAATCGCAGCTATTGAGGCACCAGGTGTGGGTAGAATCTTGACATTTGCAGATGACGTGCTGGTGTACAGACAGGGCAGAGACAGGGCCAGTTTGGCGAAAGACAGTAAACAGGGTGGCGGAGTGGTGCAGGGACGCAGGGGCCATTATACACCCAGACAAGGCATCGGTTGTGTGGTACTCCCTAAATAACCGGATCGTCAAGGCAGATGTCCCAGGTATTATGTTGAATGAATGTCCTCTTAGTCGAGAGAGTAAATTGAAGTACTTGGGTATCACCTTTGACAAGTGTCTTTTAAGGATCACGTGGAAGCTTTGGTGGTGAAAGCTGGTAGGGGACTTAATGCATTGAGGGCTATGGCAGCAACCGGGGTAGATCAGAGGATGCTGTACAGGTTCTTTCAGCAGTTAATAATTTCTGTCGTTGAGTATGGTTTGGGGCTGCTGAAAGTATCAAAGAGCCAGCTTGAAAGGTTGGAGCGCATACAGAATGCTGCCATGTGGTTAATCCTGGGGTGCACAAAGGACACACCAATTATATGCATGAGGCATGTCCTGGCGCTACCAACAATTACGGATAGGCATAGGGTCCTTCAGGCCAAATGGTACCTGAGAGTTGCTGCAGACAGGGATCACTCGCTGCATGCGGCAATGGATATGGTCAAGGGTCATATACTAAGACGAGGCAGGTCCTGGATGGCACAGGCAGAACTTTCTATAAGTCAGGTGTGTGATCTAGAGACCATCAATCGTGGAAGAGAGTGGGTTGAAGGTCCGGAAGACATGACGGACTGGCACAATGTAATAATAACACTGGGTCGTGAGTGCAGAGAATGGGCAGCGGGCCGCACTGAGTTTGAAGTGCAACAGGTGATCTAGAGTAACACACATCAAGGTGACATAGCCATCTACACCGACGGGTCAGTGGTGAGAAACAGACGTAGTGGCTGGGGCTTTATTCCAAAGGCTAATGGACGAGTCTTGAAAAAGGAGAGTCTGACATATGAGACTACGACCTCCAGCATGAGAATGGAGGTGGAGGCAGTAACAGCGGCATTCCAGTGGCTAGAGGAGACTACTGCAACGCACGTTGTATTCATTACGGATTCAAAGAGTATGCTTAGCCCTTTAGTGGGCAAAGCATCCCGAAACGTTTCTACCCCCAAACGAGCAAACCGTCTGAAAGCGCCCATGACTATTATGCATTGTAAAAACGCAATCTCTCTTCTGATTGTCTACTTTCGATTTCGTCGATAGCTTGACAACGTGGCCACCATTTTCAAGCATGTACTTTGAATCTTAATGGATTTTTTTTAAAGTTTTTGTGGGTTTTATGCTTTGTATTTCAAAATGGATTTTGACGATTCTATGGACCGCTGAATGAACTAAAAAAGACTGTTAGATTCATACAAGAGACAACATTGCAGTTATAAACATAATTTAGGCGAACGAAAGAAGAAGACGATTCTTCAATTGCTAGCGGAGATTTCACTGGGTTCAATTTAAGTGACATTGAAAGGCACGACATTGACTATTAATCGGAGCTAGATATCAGTGATCAGCGTTACTTTGCGTTAGCAGTCATGAGTTGGACTTTAAAGAAAGTGATTATGATTTGGAAAATGTGTTTGTAAATTGCTGTATAGATGACTGACAATTACAAACAATATGTTGTATTTTGTAAATATTTGTGTTCATGTGTGGATTAGCGGCATCATTCACGTGAGTAAAATATTCTGCATGCTTTTCCCTTCCTTTTGCTGTTTATTTGACTAAAATCTGTTGACTAACAAGTTATATGTGATATCTTTACTAACGTAACCCAAAATTTTACCGCACGTCAAAATTCTTCTTGCCCGTTCATGGCTACAAAACAGACACACGTCTGCCAGGTAAAGGGTTAGTAACGGAATGGCTCTCGTCACTTCAGAGGTCACAGATTGTGAGAATTGTATGGATATTTTGCCCTGGCCATGCGGGGGTACGGGGGAATGAACAGGCTGATAAGCTAGCAGGGAATGCACCTCTTGGTGGTAGTTTGCCTATGGACAAGGGTGAGGTGGTCGTGCGCTTGTGGGACCAGGTGGAGAAGGTGGAGGAACAGATTAAGAACCTATATGTGGAAAGAATGAGATTGCGGGAAATCGGTAGAGGTTCTGGAAGAATCTCAAAACTGAGAGGGAAGACCAGGAGAATGTTAAATCAGATAGCGGTGAGAACAATTAGTAGTATGACTCTTCGCTGGCTGTTGAACGAGGGACGGAGCACGTATGGGAATGTCCTGAGTGCAGTGATGTCGGTTCTTAACTCAACTCAACTCATTCATTCAGTAGCATGTCCTTTGCAGAACCTTGCTCCCATAACAACCTTCCAGAAAACTTCTCGATCATAAGCAAGATGTCTTGTTGTCGCGAGATAAATAAACTTGTTAGTTGCGATCGATGACAACCAAGCCCGACCTTAGTCTGCAAACACAATAGACCCTTTGATGTTGAACAGACAGAGAAAAATACGTCGTTAAAACTGTCTGCACCTGGTCGGCATTTGTGTATGAGATCAAAGTGAGTCACGTTGCGATGTCTGCACACGGTCGACAACTTGTTGACAGGTTATTGTTCGAGAGACGTGCACTGGCGTCATCTGTCTGCAGGGCGGGAGTCGGCCGTTGAAAGTGATGGACAGAATGTCTGCCAGAGGTCGGAAGGATTCTGTGATGTGGGGGGGGGGGGGGGGGGGGATGGTCTCTGGCTCACAGACAGCCAGGATCTTTGTTGCATGAGACAAAGAATTTCCCAGATGAAAGTGAACTTGACAGCAAATTGACTCCGGTTAGTGTAGAAACAAGGGGGACAAAGCCAGATTCTGGACTGATTGGCGTCTGGACTTTTTGGTGACGTCACTCAAGCACCCATATAAAACCCAGTTGCGGTAAACAGGTGGAGGGAGTCGAGAAAAACATTCTGAAGTGTTAGGATCGGTGCATTACATAAGAGAGACTATAATGTCTAAGTGGTGATAGTTATCCGTGGACATAGATCCAGTCTGATTGCATAGTTTCTCGAGTAGCAACCGAAATAGGCATATGGTAGGCTATTACTAATATCTAACTTAAGAGTATCTTCTTCTTCTTCTGCGTTCATTAACTTAAGAGTATGATTAGGAATAGAAATAATGTATTATAGGTGCGGTGATATAATGTATTAGGATTAGTGATAGAGTGTTCTATAAGTGCGGTGCTAGAAAGTATCATAGGAGCGTCGGCACTAGTATCCTATTGTGTGGCTTCAACTGGCTTGTGTGATATATCATTTTACTCGGGGAGTTGAGGACAATGTGGTGGAATAATAATTAGAGAGATTAAAGATGGTTGAGAGGGAGAAGAGGTATGTGAAATGGTAGGATCTTCCAGTAGGGCATCTGCTGGGTTTCTACCCGTTCCTTTATTCTTTCCTGGTGTTGCCATGTCTCAGATCATATGATTGAGTTATTTGGCCGTATGACAGAGATCAGATCTCTGTTATAGATCTGAGTGCTGCTATTGGCCTACACTTACCTAATTCCGGCCAGGACTGAGTTGCCCTCACCATAGTATTCTCTATTCTACAGGTTCCAGTTACAGGTCCACGTATGTGTGCTATGATTTTCAACAGGGAAGCTAACACAATTTTAGAAGATGATGGGTCAGAATTTGAAGACAGAAGTTGCTGAGAGGCCGCTACATTGGGCTTATACCCAAGTTGGTTTGCGGTAACCTGGCTTCTGCTGAGCAGGA
Source organism: Cepaea hortensis (assembly GCA_963921405.1). Classification (NCBI taxonomy): domain Eukaryota; kingdom Metazoa; phylum Mollusca; class Gastropoda; order Stylommatophora; family Helicidae; genus Cepaea; species Cepaea hortensis. The sequence continues at coordinate 55,843,663 of OY992892.1, read as the reverse complement.
CATGCTGATGAGATTATCAAGTGACAATTGTATCACTGAACAGTCAGATCATTGTAGAGATACACTATTGATACCAGGAACATTCACACCAAATTTATACTGATATAGAGAACATTTAGATTGTGGTGTTAATATGGGGAATCTTTACCACCAGTGACACTAGATCCATTGAGATTTCCCCAATAACAGTGACAATAGGGTTAGAATTTTCTGATTAACATTCCTTTAAATAACAGAGGAAATTCATAGTGTGAATCAGATTGAAGACTCTCATTAGACAGTGTTTGTCATGGGTGTCCAAGCATCCTAGTGGTTCCAGAGACAACGGAGGAAGTCTTCACGTGACCGGAGGAGCATCACCTGGGTGAGGCTACTTGTATGGGATACATGGTGCTGGTGTATTTCCAGCACAGGGATGAGAATGACTATACTCCTGAACCCTGATCTGAGTCTATAGACACTTTAGAGTACACGTCACACATTCTACACCTTATACACACCCACACACTTCTCCTACATATACTCTTTGCTTTAATAAATTTCTTGTTTTTATTTGTTGAGGCTAGAGTTGTCAAGTGTGTTATGTTGGGGAAGAATGAGAGGGGGCATGATCCAGGGGTGAGTAAGAGTGAGAAGAAGGTGTCTTCAGATTGAAGGAGTGTGTGGACGGAGTCTGCTGGATATCTCCAGGATAGAGATATTGAATTAAAACAAATGTGGGTGTTGATTCCCCTCACTCCAGGGACGACACTAAAGTGGTAAAGAAGAACAAATAACTATTATGACATTCATTCGTTACACACACGACACTTGTGTTTGATACACCCATCTGGAGATCATCCGCCACATCCTGCATCCTTCTTCTCTTAGGCCTTCCTCTTCCTCTCTTCCCAGGCATATACCCCTCTGTCATTATTGTTCTCTCCAATTTTCTTTGTTTTATCGTCTTTAATAGCCAACCTTCTTCAATTTCAGCTCTTAAAGTATGGATGCACTTGTTCTTTTCTTTTCCAAGATATTCCTAGAACCCATTTGTAACATTTATATTCAAAGGCATTTATGCACTGTTCAGCTTGTTTAGTAAGTTTCCAGGTCTCATAGGCGTATACTGCAATGGGGAAGATGCATGCTCCTAAAAATCTACTTTATGTAGTTCTGTCCCACTCCATAATTTATTCTGTTGTTTTAGTCTTTGAAGAGCAATAGATATTTATTTGTCTTTTAATTTCTTTCATTGTGTCACCATTGTTGGTAATCAATGACCCAAGATATTCAAAACTTTCCACCACCTCCAATTTTTCCTCATTAATATATATTTCTTTCTCCATATTAGATTTATCTGTATGCATTATCTTTGTCTTAGCTTTGTTAAGATATAAGTTGTGGTTTTCACTATTCCTTTGGGAAAGCAAATTATCTGATCTGCTTTGGCCTGAGGGTCTCGCCACCAGATCTCTTTCTTATTATGTTTTCTTTGATGGTTAAGGTTCCTTGGCAAGTTTCGCAGAAGGTAGTTTGCCGTTGCTTTCCTTCTGGGCAGTGACTGTACTAGTCGGTGACCATAGCCATTGTCTCTACTGATGAGATCATCTGCCTATCGCCGCAGAGTGCAAGACCATAACCAACAACAATCTGTCGGCTGCTCTCACACTCCATCCACCACCTGCCTCCATGGCTTCACGTAACAATGATAGGGAAAATAAACGGGTATTCCACCTTGCCCAAGGATGTCCCATAGACTAAGGGAGAAGAGAAGGCGTCTTGCATCTCCTTTGATAGGGGACCAAATAACCACATTATATATAATAACACAGCCAAGCACTGAAATGAACTTGCTTGACTATAATGGACTGAGGACTATGCAAAGGCTGTTGACAGCACTGATAGGGAAATCCTTCTGGAATTTGATGCGGCACTATTCAATTCCAACAATCATTAACTTAATAAAGGCAATTCATAGAAACAGCTAGAGACCGTCAATTAATTGTTTAAATAATATACTTCAAAGCCTTATGAATAATAAAGAATATATACTGGAACCAAGTAGCAGCAATTAAAATGGGAAATAAAGAGGGTAGTTACGAACAGATAAAGCTAGGAGTACAACAGGGGTGTGTCTTATCACCCAATCTCTTCTCCCTATATAGCGAAGTAATAATGAGAGAGATCAAAGAGAAGCCAGGAATACTAATCGGAGGATATAATATAAACAATATACGCTATGCAGATGACACAGTATTGGTGGCGGATAATGCAACAGACCTACAACAAATGTTGGACATTGTAGTAACAGAGAGTGCACAGAAAGGATTCTCCTTGAATATCAAGAAAACAGTAACAATGGTAATATCAAAGGAAATTGGGACACCAAAATGTGACATAGAAATAGAAGGGGAAATTCTCAACCAAGTGGATAATTTTAAATACCTAGGGGCACTTATAACATCAGATGGAAGATATACAAAAGAGATTAAGAGCAGAATAGGGCAGGCAAAAGCCGCATTTAAGAAAATGAAGAGTATCTTATGCAATATGTCGCTATCAATGAATGTAAGAAAGAGAGTGCTAAAATGCTATATAGAACCAGTTTTGCTGTATGGCAGCGAATCTTGGAATGTAAATGTACAAATTAGGAAGAACTTGGAAGCAACAGAGATATGGTTTTTAAGATGAATGTTGCAAATTCCTTGGACTGCCAGAGTAACTAACAACGAATGCCTGAAAGAGGCTAATGAAACTAGAACACTATATACAACAACAAGAAAGAGACAAACAGCTTTCTTTGGTCATGTGATGAGAAGAGAGGCATTGGAGAACATCGTGACAACTGGAAAGGTCGAGGGGAAGAGAAGCAGAGGCATATCAAGAGAAATTATGTTGGACGGATTGAGACGGTTGCATGGAGGAGTATTATCAGCAGAGTTGATCCAGAATACCAAAGACTGAGATTTGTGGAGAGCCATGAACGCCTAAGCCAGCCGGCAGGGCACCTGATGATGATGGCTTCAAAGCAATAATAAATAAGACAGCTAGATTCAGATAGGCAGTGAAAGAAAGTAATTTAGTAATACTTGATTAAAAGCAAACCTTTTGTTGTATGAGCATGTGATTTTGGTCTACTGTTGTGTGTACATTCATTGATATCATTGGCACCTTGCAGTCATGACAGACGATAGTTTGTGCTTCAAAAAGGCATAATAACTATTACCCATGGCAGTTATTATCACAATAAGTACCAACAGAAGAAGAAAGCAAAGACCAGGCAAATACATACCTTGCAAATTAGTAAACTTACAAAAATCTCAAAGACAAGGCAGTGAGGAAAGATCATGAGAAAGAACTAAATGAAGCCTTTGTAAAACTACATATAGAAAGAAAACAGTGGAAGAAGAAAGGGAGATGTTCAAATCTAGTATTTTAAATACTGCAAAAATAACATGTGGAACCATGAAAAAAGGCAAAACACAGAAAAAGTAAAATAACAAGTTGGTGGAACGCCAAGGCAAAGAAAGCTGTGAAAGACATACAGGAAAAATATTAAAAAGTGGGTGAAGAGCAAACAGGATTGTGATTACACAGAATATAGAATAGCAAGAAGACATGTGAATAGAATAATAAAGAGAGAAAAACAAAAAGACTGGGAGGAGAATGGAGAAACCCTAAATAAAAACTACAAGGAGGCAACTAGTAACTTCTTCAAAACATCAGTGCAATGAGAACCAAAGCAGAACCCTTTGACCCAACTGAAATAACTGTCAGTAAAAAAAGGAGAACCAATAAGTGAACAACAAATCCTTAAAAGATGGAGGCAGTACTTCAATCAACTTCTCAACATTCCATCAGACACCACAGGAATTCAGGAAACCAACACAGATGCCATCGAAGAACTAGAACTAGACATACTGAGAGAAGAAACTGGAGAAGCCGTCAGATTAACTCCATTGAATAAATCACCGGGACAAGAAGAAATACCTATTGAACTAATTAAATCAGCAAGTGAAGTAGCAACAGCATGGCTACATAGATTATTTAACCATGTTTGGGTAGAACAACATAAGTACAGACACCACGAGACTGGGGAAATACCATAATTATCCCAGTTTGGAAAAATAAAGGCAGGAAAAGAGACTGCACATAATACATAGGCATTTCCCTTTTAAGTAATACTGGAAAACTATTTTGCAAACTTCTTGAGAAAAGATATGACCTACAATAGAACCCCAGCTAAATTAAACAACTTGGATTTAGGAAAAACAAAGGATGCACAGATGCAACCTTTGCTCTTAGACAACTTATAGAAAAATCAACAGAATATAATGAAACTTTACTAATCCTTTGTCAGCCAAGAAAAGGCATTTGATAAGAGTAGATAGAAACAAGCTGTGGGAAATCCTTAAACAATATGGAGTGAGTACACATCTAACAAACCTATGTAGAAGCTTATACAACAACAGTGAATGCATGGTGAGAACAAATGGAGGACACTCAGAACCCTTCACCATAAGATCCAGAGTATGAGTCATTCTATGACAAGGTTATGTCCTGTCCCCGCTCTTGTTCATAATATATCCTATACTATTACATTACAGTCAGCACTTGGCATTGTCTTCACATTAATTAACGCATTCCTAAATCTTTTATTAAGTGTGAAGAATGTGGTCAATTTAGTTGAGTGTTGTCTTATCAGGGTTTTACCATGTGTTAAAGTCACTTTTATGGTGTTGTAGTTTAAACCAGGTGTTTCCAATTATCATATTTTATCCCGGGAAGGTTAACCCGGTCAACAAATGCCTGCAGAAGTCGGATGTGTCGGCCGAAAGGCGCAAGTATCACAGCTCTGCTGTAAATAGACACAACACACTTGCGTATGTGGGGAAAAATACTCCAGATGAACGCAGAAGTAGAAGAAGAATATCAATTATTATTATTATTTTATTTTTAATAATAAGGTTTATATTATACACAACATGAACTGAACTGGCCTTTTAAATCCTTCTCCTCGCCTATAGATTTGAGTCAAGTACAGTTGAATTACATTTTTCGAGATCTCGAGATCTGTCCATCTCACAAGATCTATGCAGATATTCACCTTGACTTACTTGCATATTTATTTTTTTCCCTAATTTTAACAATAAAAAACAATTTGAATAACGAAGACACAAACAATAGATTGCACGATTTATTGCCTGGCATATTTCGCTACATCTCGTCAGGTACATACTGCAGAATTCACAAACATAAAGTAAAATAACTAGATAAATCCTTCAAGCTGAAATATACACATATTCGCACAGTAATGTCAATTGTCTACCTCGGTAATTTTAAGCTGACTAACATGACTTTCTGCTTGCACAAATCTGGCTTGTGTAGATTAGATTAATCATTATTGCTTCTGAAAACTTTAACAAGCGAGTATTTTGTGTGTTAAACAACATGCGAAAGGCAATGTCTCTATCAATCACATGGCCACTTTTGAGCATATGCCTAGCAATTGATGAAGCAGGAAGCTTCCGGTGTGTCTGCCCCACTAGGCTCCCATCGCCTGTGTGTAGTATCTTGTTGATCCATTGAGGTATGTGTTCTGACACACTTTTGTTCAACTGCCGCTCTATTCTGCCAATGTAGGTAGACTGGCATCTAAGTGTGAATTGGGAAATGCAATTGTTTTGGGCGTACCGTACAGAGGAACAGGCTCTTTTAGCTTTACTGCTGGGGTGGGAATCATGTGTGCTTCTTATACTGGAGTTGCAGCATAGAATGTTCGGCCTACTGTTGTAATGAGCCGGTCTTGTAGACGTTGCAATACGTCATCCCCTCGAAAGGTTAGCTGGATTAATACCTTCAGTTTAGGGACCGTAGTTTGGTTTAGGCTGTTGGCAGGCGCTTGTGATTACTTGATAAAATTTTTTAAAATATGCCAGTCTGAGTCTCGTAATTTTTTTTTTTTTTTAACGGAATGTTAAAAAAATCAGTGCAGAAGTAAAATTATTATATAAGACATGAACATTATTACATAATACAACTTATATGTATATAAACTCACTAGCGGAATTTAATCTGATCACAGTGTAGACCTTATAAATCTAATTCTGATATCATATTTATTATTATTGTGTACTTTTCGTGCAGCCATATTGGCTGCCACAAAACGAGACGCTTTCATTGCAGTTTTGCGACATTTAAGAAACACGTGCGAAACTATTATATAGTGACATTATATTTAAATATAATCATAAGTATTCAAATTGAATATGTTTAATGTCTTTTTCTTAAGTTTAATGATGCCGTTGAAATGTTAAATATGTTTTACGACACTACCCTACATAATACAAATATGGCGGCGCCCTGTTAACTTTAATACTTTATCGTCATTGACATTGGAACCAACTGTTTTCATCTTCTGTGTGTGAAACACTGCAGTTTTAGAACGAAAACTAAACATCTATTTCGCAACTTGCACTTACTGTAATATAAAAGAAATCCAGTTTAAGTTCTACCGGTCCATGCTAATTTGTAATTTGATCCGTTGCTGCTTGGATTTACGATTATTTAGATTTAGTTAGCAGTGGTGCCACAGTAGCCTTCAGTAGGTCGAATCGAATCAGTAATTGACTAATTCATTGTAATTTCAAGTTTCACTCACATCGGAATCATACAATAGCTGAGCTAGTTACCATGGCAACAACACCATACAGACTAGCTGTGCGCTATTTTTCATCTTCTCCAATGTTGTATAGGAGAATAAATATACAGAAACCACTTATCCCAGGAACAGAAAGACGAATATTAGATGCAGTAACTGTACCAGTATTGCCACCAGACACGCGACCACTACCTCAACAATGTTTCGATGAATTAGAACGACAGAGGCAAGCTAGAACTTCAGAGGTGCATATTTCTTTAATTATATTAGAGGTTTCTTTGCCCTTCTTATCTTAACACTTAAATTTCTGGATTTGTTTTGCTCTTTGTTCATATACTATACTTGTTTCTTCCTGGAAATTTTGATTAGCGTAGCGTAATGAAATGAAAGTTAGTTGCATGTCCTTTACAGGATACTGTAATTTTTTTTTTTTTAATGTTAGTTGCATATCCCTTACAGGCAGTTGCAGTCAACCCCAGCATGTTTTAGCTGCTGTGATTTCTTGGCAAGTTTACATTCAGTAGTTTGCCATTGCTTTCTGAATGACCGGCACCCATACCATGTTCAATTGTTCAGAAAAAACCAACGCGAGGCGGTCTTCTGCCAAATCGCATGCAGCTGTGTTCGACCGCGGGGGGTATGCGGGATTATGAACTGCATCCGTAACCCCTTCGCCACGGAGCTGGCACTGCAATCAAACTCAGCATATATTGGCTGTTTGTGATTTACTGGTCAATTTTACACTCAGGATGTTGTTATTGCTTTCTGAACAGCAGTGTCTCATACCATCCAAATCCATGCAAAGTAATCTTCCAAATCATGGATTTCGAACCTTCAACTCATTGTGTCAGGGAATCATGAGACTGCGTTTCTCTAGCCCCAAAGTCATATGCCAACTTATGGGTATAGGTTGCAAAATTTAATCTGGTACCTCATTCAAGTTTTGGTTTTAAAAAAAAAAAAGTGATGATGTTTATGTGAATTAATTGTTCACTCATCTTAGTTATGGAGAGATGGAGACAAATGTGGGTCTGTTGAAAAACATGTTGCTTACCATGACCATTTGTGTTGTACAGCTGGAATCGCAGGTAGATGCTCGACGGCCTGCCACTTAGGCACTGATTTAAACATTATCGTAATTACTTATCAAGTGTACTCAATTGTTGCAACCAATATGTGTAAATGTAATTTATTTGTTTTAAATGCCCATTATATAGTAATAATCTGCTTTCATAAAATTAGATATTTAAGTAATTAATTTTCTTTTATACTAATACAACCTATAATGATTAGGTTTATCATCATCACATACCATACAGGTCCATAGGTGCTTGGATCTCCTCCTTAACATCTCTACCAGCGAATATCGACTGATTCTACCTGTTCTGTGTTGGCTAATCAAATGTCTTGAGTCTGATGGTTCCCCGCTTCACTCCCATCTTTCTCTCTCTAGACAGGGAAGCAAATTTCCAGGTTTCCTTAAAGTCATCTGTTTGTCCAGCATCTCTTATAGTGCTGATGTCTGACCCATCCATTGCTCCTCCCACCTTGATCATCGCCATGTTTGCCAACCGATCAGCTCGCTCATTGCCTATGTGCCCCACTACATAGATGAAAGTTACCTGTACTACTTGTGATATGCTCAATGTGTCGAGCCACTTATGTCGTGTGAGGCCATCGTGTTCATTTAATCGCTCAGTATGCACGCATGTGAATACTTTTGCATGCTGAGCCGTTGTTTCTATTGTAAGGCCGCTTATCATTGCACAAGCACTATTTGCTTGCTTGACAGTTTTTCAACTTGAGAATGCTCATGCACTTCACTTACCCCCTGACTACCAAGCTATCTATAAATAACACTGCATTGCCCTCTTTCAGTGTTTTCGTATATTGGCATTTTGTGTCTACTGAGGCAGGATCTTGCTCTATGCAATTTGTGTCGAGAGTATTATGGACAGAGATAGTAGTATGGGAATCTAGACTCATGTCCCATCCATCATTTGCCCCGCTTCAGTTTGTTTCCTTAAGCCGTTGACAGGGCAGAGTAGAGTGGGTGCAAGTCCTTTTATTTTTGTGCAGAATTGTTATAACGGGTAGGGCATATTCACTGGTAGAGATTATCATTCCCTGGTACAGGATCACAAGTAGTCACATAACATGTCCAAAATATTTTGACTGTCTGCATCTAATTTCTCTAATCAGTTTACAGTTTTCATTTGTTTCTTGTAGGGCTTAGTCATTAGCTTTTCTGTCTTCCCATGGTATTCTTTACATTTTCCTCAGAAACCACATTTCCATAGCCATTAGATGTTTTTTTCAGCTTGTTTGCTCATTGTCCATGCTTCGCATCCATACAAAAGTACAGGTTCTATGTAGCACTTCAACACTCTTTTTCTCGTGGCAATTGACATCTTTTTATTGGTCAGTATGTTTTCCATCTTGCAGAAGGCTGCCTTCGCCATGGCAGTTATTGTTCTAATCTCTTCAAGGCATCTCCCATCAGATGTTATGACTGTTCTGAGTTATTTATACCAATTCACTTGTTTAAGAATATTTCCATTTACTTGTATATTACATTATGGTATTTCTTTCTTTCTAGTGATGACCATAATCTGTATCTTCTTACAATTCAATTCTAACCCTTGTTGTTCACTGTGTGCAACAATCGCATCTACCAAATGTTGCAGGTCCTGCTCATTGTCTGCAATCAATTCTGTACCATCCGCATATCTATTGTTATCGATGTTATATCCCCCAAAGGTGATTCCTTTTATATTTTCTAAATTTCTAAAATATATTTTCACTGTATAGGGAAAAGGGATCTGGAGACATTACACATCCCTGTTCCACACCTCTCTTAATAAGAACTCAAATTGTTGTAGTTTATTATTAGTGTTCAGCACTTGAGGTAAATTAAGATATGGTCTGTTTCAGCTGACTGAAGCTTACCTGGCATTCCGCCTCCATCAAGCAATCAAAATGTTCAATGAGAATAATATGGTGATCATTTGCCATAATCTTCCCTTGATACCACGGGACGCTTTCAATGTCAAGGCCAAGATTGTTGCAGCAGGCATGAAGTTTATGTTTGCAAGGAATGATTTAGCACAGTGAGTTAATGTTTGTGAGAAATTATATAGCAAATAGCTTAATGTGTGTGAGAATTTATATAGCATTGTGGGTTAATGTTTGTGAGAAATTATATAGCACAATGGGGTAATGTGTTTACAAATGTTTGTGAGGAATGATATAGGGCAGTGAGTTATTGTCAAATTTAAACACAGAAGTCAACAATATGTTGCATGATTTATTGCCTGGCATACTTCGCTGCATCTCATCAGGTGCATACTGTAGTTATATATCATATGAAGAAATAAATTAATAATACTTAAGCTGAAACAATTAAAACACAGCCATATGTATTGTTCAAATGTGTGTTCTCCACATGGTATTTTTAATTTAACACGAGCTCGTCCTGTTTTGCACAAAACTGGCTGGAACTAGGCAACTAATCATGCAACATATTATTTCCAAATGTTTGAGGAATGATATAGCACAGTGAGTTAATGTTTTAGTACATATGGTTGTGATGAGTGGCTTAGTACAAATAGTTCATGTGATTACAGATGTTTGTGAGGAATGATATAGCACAGTAGGGTAATTTTTATTTTTTAAACATCCATACCATCCACGCTGGCTGAATTATAACAGGTTTGTTTGAGTTTTAGGCGAACATCCAACCTCTGAACCTTGTCCTTCACTTACACATTGGCAACTCTGAACCTTGTCCTTCACTTACACATTGGCACACGTTATCATAATGATTATGCATTTATATTTTACAGGAAAGCAGTCGCAGGCACAAGACTGCAGAATCTTCAGCCGTATCTTGTTTCAAACAACGCATATATTGTCAGCGAAAAAAACATGGTTTCTGAAATTGTTGCTATACTGAAGAAGACACCCGAGCTGCAACTTTTAGGTGAACCATTTGTCACTCTTGTCTTGTTTCATGCCACTCTTGTCTTGTTTCATGCCACTCTTGTCTTGTTTCATGCCACTCTTGTCTTGTTTCATGCCACTCTTGTCTTGTTTCATTCCATCCTAACCCTAGATTTCTCAGGAGAAGCTAAGAATCATAGGGCACAAGATTGACTGGGCAGTTCTCTTAGTCCCTCCAAGGATACCATTGATGTTCTGTTGTAGATGGATTTTCTCATTTCTTAAATGTAGTCCAAGTATTGGGTGGACACTCCTGTCCGTGTGTTAGGAGTCCATAAGGCAATCAAGAAATAGTAACACTGTAACTACCATGCATGCCATAAGAGGCAACTCAGGGGGTTTGCTATGGGACAGGCTACCTCATCCTGCAGTAAACTATAGCTGCAACATCCCACCAATCATCAACAGGTCTACAATGTGCATGGAATGCTGTAGTTGAGGCTTTATGCTCCATTGGGAGATGAACAGCAGAAGAGGAATCAGTGGGGCTATTCAGCTAACTCTTTGCACTTTCAAACTGTTAAGTGAAGAAAAGAACATACTTTATTTTCAATGGGTTAAGAATTGGGCACGCAGGTCCATCTAACATTCTGCACTTCTGATCTCTCAGTTGATTTTTAATGTGCACACTATCCTTCCTTTTTGTGTCATTGGCCACAAAGACTAAGCATTCAATCCACTTTACTAGCATTGCAGAAATCTTCAGGTTGTGTATTTAAATTTTCATGTATATATATTTTGTTAAATCAAGTAATAAATCATTCTGTTTGCAAACTGGTTACACATTTCAGAAATCACAGCTGAAATTATTAACACACCCCTGAGTGGAAACATTTAATTCTGGCAGTTTTTTTTTAAAATCTTTTAGTTAATGACTTGGACAATGAGCAGTGCTAAAAAATATCTGATGGCTGCAGAAATGTGGTTTCTGAGGAAAATGCAAAGAATACCATGGGCAGACAGAAAAACCAATGACCAAATACTACAGGAGACAAATGAAAATCATAAATTGATTAGAGAAATTAGACGTAGTCAGTCAAAATTGTTTGGACATGTTATGAGAAGAAATGGATTGAAGAACTTAGTGACAACTGGCGAGATCGAAGGGAACAGACCAAGAGGAAGACCGAGAAGTAAATACCTGGATGGCTTGGCCACATGGCATGGACGAGACAGGAACACTGAACTGATCCACGACTCTGGTGATCGAGTGAAATGGCGAGTCATGACCGCCCACGCTTTCCGGCATGGCACATGATTGATTGATTGATTTAGTTAATGAGTTAAAATACCATGGACAGCAAAAATAAGTAAATGTTTTGCTAGAGGTCACAACACACAAAAATTACTTGATATAAACATCAGAAGGAGGCAGTAATTTTGTGGCCATTTTATGAGAAGAGAAAATTAGGGATGTAGTGTAACACCTGCAATGGAAACTCCTGGATCTTTTCTCCCGGGCATGCCGGTGTGCTGGGGAATGAACATGCGGACAGATTGGCTGGCTCTACAAAACTTGGTGGAATATTGATGCATGACAAGGCAGACGTAGTTGCGGCTTTGAGGGAGCATGTACACACCTCGGAGGAGCAAATGGATCACCATGGTCTGGCAAGAATGAGACAGTGAGGAGTGACGAGGTGTTCTGGCCGACGCTCAGAGGAAATGCGAGACGGACATATAATCAGATTGCTACTGACACTATTGGTGTTGGGACTCTTCGCTGGCTGCTGAGGATGGGGACGGAGCACTTATGGGAATGCCCCGAATGCTGTGATGTTGGTTCTTAAATCAATCAATCAAGCAATGGAAACAGATGAAGGATGTTTGATAGCCTTACATCACAGCACGAATAAATGTCAGGACATGGTACATTCTACTAGAGAACTTGATAGTCTTGCATCACTGCATGGATAAATGTCAGGACATGGTACATTCTACTAGAGAACCTGATAGTCTTGCATCACTGCATGCATAAATATTGGGGTATTATACATAAAAAAGTCGCTTAAAAGTCGACAGGCCCGGCTTCATTGCACCGGGTTTTATCCCATATGGCTTCTGTCTCTTTCCGCAGCGCGGAAAGCATCATAGCATGGATAAGTTTCATGGCATGAATCAATACATTCAGCTGTAGTGCAAGAGCTAAGAAGAAGCTTGCTCAACCAAGTCATTTGGCAAGATACTTGAGGATGATAATAATGAGTCAATTACATGTAAATGAGTTTACTTTAAGTTGCTATTTGGGTTACTTAGGTTGACATGTTTCATACTGCATTCAAAATGTTATCACCGTCATCATGTATTTCTACCCTAGGGCTGGCCATGAATCTTCCTGATCATTCCATTCCCAATGTCTGTCCTTTGTGCTCTTGTTTTTCTTGTTTGTCCCGAAGCAGTTTTCTGCAATTGGTCTGTTATGTCATAGTGCCATCACATTTTGTAGTCCTGAGTACACAGAGGAATAGATTGCCAATCTTACCCAGGTGTTGAACCTACGTCTGACCATACTCGTGGTGTTATCAGTGTAGATCACTATCAACTTTGCAAGCCTATTTTATAAATGTTGCTCTTGGTCTGCTCTTCCCTCTTTTTCCCAGATCATTGCTTCTAGGACTCTATTCAGAAAGTAATTTTAATCCTACTTTATACAGGTGAACTTGTTGAAGCACTATTCTGAAAATAATTTTCATCCTAATTTACGCAGATGGGCTGGCCTAGAGGTTAGCGACTTTTCTCCGTAATCTCATATACTCTTGTAGGTAACATGACGACAGTGAGAATCAGCAGTGGTTCGAATCGCGCCGGTAACTAACGTGGTATGTGAGCCGGCCGCTCAGAAAGCAATGGCAAACTACTGAGCGTAATCTTGCCAAGAAATCAACAATCAGCTGAAAGATGCTGATGTTGACAGTGATGTCCTGTAAAGGATATGCCAAAAATTTTTTTACATACATGGACTTGTTGAAGGACTCTTCAGAAAGTAATTTTAATTCTACTTTACACAGGTGAACTTGTTGAAGCACTTTTCAGAAAGTAATTTTCATCCTAATTTACACAGATGGACTTGTTGAAGGCCTCTATTCAGAAAGTCATTTTAATCCTATTTTACACAGGTGGGCTTGTTGAAGGACTCTTTTCAGAAAGTAATTTTAATCCTATTTTACACAGGTGGACTTGTTGGACTCTATTCAGAAAGTAATTTTAATTCTATTTTACACAGGTGGACTTGTTGAAGGTCGCATCTTGTCCCGTGATGAAATATTGAACCTTGCCAAGTTACCTTCCCTGGACATAATGCGAGGAGAACTGTTGAGCATACTTTCTGCATCGGCCAGCACGACAACACGTCTGCTCAGCAGCCATCAAGAGGAACTCTCTAATAACCTAGATCAGTTAGTTAAACAAAGCGGGGAATTGAAAGGAGAAGAGGAATCTACAAATTAATGTTGTGTTGTTTGACAGAGTGTGGGAAGCAAATACGTTGTTTTATGTCATTGATATCTTGTTCATTTATCAGCATATTTCTTATATAGCACACATAAGAAAGTCATAGTCAGTTCTGGTCTTTGCAAGTGAGTCATGAACAGTGAGAGACTACTTGAAGGCGGCAGATATGTGGTTCTGTAGAGGAATGCTGAGACAGATAACAAGGAAACTTAAGACATTTCTAAAGAAACCAACTCTCTAATTGCTCATTTCAGAAGTAGACAATACTAATAAACTACAGACATTCATTACTTCATTCCTGCGCAGAATAGTGGGATTAAAATTGTGTGACAGAATCACCAATGTGGAGCTCATGGAGAGAACTAAACAAAGTCCGGTGAATCAAGAGATGAGAAAAAGTGTTGGCACACATCAAGAAAAACAATATAACTAGACACTGCCTTGTCAGGAGCCCAAGGGGGAAATGAATGAACAAACTATTTTCAAAGGATCACAAATTAAGTATGCAGGCCTGTCTTATTTTCGGCCCTTTCAATCACTCGTCTTTCGTTCATCAATTATGCTTGTTACGTTCACATAGGGAAAAACCATATTCACATAGGAAAACAACATTGAAATAGTGGAAAACATAAAAACACACTGAGAAGAGAATTAAAGACAGAGATGAATAATCTGAGAACATGGGCAGCTGCTGGAGATAGACAGTCTTAGCATGAGTTGGTTGCACTAGCGGGGAATAAATGACAGAAGAAGAATGTCATACATCATGAACTCTAAAAAGAAGAAAATCAAAATTGGTAAGGAAAAATATCATTTGATTCTTTCCATCCTGGACACTTGTTACTGTATTTTTTTTTTTTAAATCATGAGGAGCTGAAGTGGTGGATGTTTAGCTCTGAAGGTTTTACAGTAATATACATGATGGAGCAGATTGGGGAAAAAAAGGAGGGGGGGGGGGTGAATGCACAAAGATAATGTCCACAAACAGTGCCTACTCATGTCTCTGTCTGGTCACATTATTTCCTGTTAAATGTGTTGCCTGAGTGGAGTTTCTTGTGACAGTACTCTTACAACAACTCTCTTCAAACAATTTATTAAGTCAGTGTAAAGAATTGTGGTTTGAAAACTAATCTGACACTGGCTTACAGAGGTGAAGTTACATACAAGCACACATAGAAAATAATAGACATATTGGTGAACATATGTGTTCTTTGTCATGTTTTTTTGTTTGTTATGTATAAATAAAAATAGAGAACATGCTAGAAGTGTCAGAGTAAATTGTATGATTTGTGAATAAACACACCAAGAGTTGGATCTATGTGTGACATATAGCACTGTGGCTTAGGGGCATTGCCGCAGTTTCACAGTTCCCTGATGTACCGAGTCAAGGGTTTGAAATCAGTTGTGGGTGGTTTGAAAGCAGATTGGTTTGCGCTGATTTCCATGGTCCGAGGCGTCTGACATTCAGACAACAGTGGCAAACTACTGAACATAAAAATTTCCCAGTAAATCACAAACAGCAAAAGAATTCTGGGGTTGATTTTGACGTCCTGTAAAGGAGAGGTTGGTTTATTTACAACGTATACACTAAAAGGTGGATTTATGTGATTATTAACAGTGTACACAACTATGAGGCAGGCAAACAGCATTTTTGGTCATGTAATATATTGTCACCGGCTTCATGGCTTAGAGGTTATGACTTTTCTCCGTAATCTCGTATACTCTCGTCGGTGACGTGATGATGGTGAGAATCAGCAGTGGTTCGAATCGCATCTGTAACTTACGGGGTATGTGAGCCGGCCACTGAGAAAGCAATGGCAAACTACTGAGCGTAATCTTGCCAAGAAATCAACATACAGCTGAAAGATGCTGGTGTTGACAGCAATGTCCTGTAAAGGATATGCAACAAACAAACAAAATATATATATATATATTGTCACCACTGGAAAGATCAGTGGAAAAAGAGTCAGACTGAGAGAAATGATGCTGGATGAATGGCATGGAGGAATATCATCAACAGAGTTGATCTGGAACACCAAGAACTGAGATATGTGAAGATTCATGAAAGCCTAGTCTATTTGGCAGAGCACAGGATGATGATGTGACTTTAACAAAGATATCTTATGCCAAAATAGTTCATGTTATCATTTATGTGAAATGTGGACAATGAGCAGACAAGCTGAAAAAACATCTAATGGCAGTGGAAATGTGGTTTCTGAGGAAAATGCAAAGAATACCATGGAGAGACAGAAAAACCAATGAGGAAGTCTTTCAAGGAACAAATGGGAACCGTAAACTGATTAAGGAAATTAGATGTTGACAGTCAAAATACTTTGTACACATTATAAGAAGAAATAAATTAGAGAACTTAGTGACAAGATTGAGGGGAAAAGAACAAGGGGAAGGCAGAGAAGTAAATATCTAGATGGCTTGGCCACTTGACATGGTCGAGACAAGAACATGGAGCTGATCCATAGCTCTGATGATCATGCGAAATTGTGAAACATGATCGCCTATGCTTATTGTCATGGCACATTATGATGATGATAATTGTCTGCTAGTCATATTCAGTGGGTAAGAGGTGCCATACATAACCTCTCCTTTCCCTGTTGCCTTGCAGGGTCTCTCTTTTTAGAAAAAGACTAGAGTCAACCATACACAAACCGGCCAAAGGCAATGGGAAACCATCACTGTATTTTCCCCAAGATAATCATGCTTCAAGTATTATGAGAAGAAAAAAGCTGGAATGTGTTGTGGCAACTGGAAAGATTTGTCTTAATGGCTTGTCCTCTCTACTGTTGCTTTCCTTCTTGCCTGTAACCACACTGGTCAGGTTACAGTAGCCATTGTCATTATAAAGATAGCCTTTGCCATCCATCACTAACTTGATACCATGACCAACTATCTCTCAGCTGCTCTCAAGCTGGATCTGCCACCACTCTCATGGTTTCACTTTACCTTTACTTTCACTTTGTGGGTGCTGGAGAGAATAAATGGGTGTGTAACTGAGAGGATTGTCTTAAAGAGCCTCGGTGTGTTTGTGTCCATTGAATACCTCTATTTCTGGTGATAATTATTATTGCTGTTGTCTTCATAATCTAAAGTGTAAGGAAAATCAGGGTGACAAAACTAATCCCTGCCACACTTATTATTTCAAACGTATATTTTAGTTTTCCATCAAGTAGAACTCTGCAATTTATGACTTTATATTAGGGACGTTCATTTGAAATCTGTTCCAGTGGCTTTATTACAAAAGCATGAAAGAAACATTAATAGGTGTGGTAGAATTAAACAAAGAATTTATTATTTTGAATGAATTATGCACCATGGGTTGGTCAGAAGAAGTCGCCGTAGGCATTCAGGCAAGCATCCCATTGCTTAGGTAGGCGGCAAATACCGTCCGCAAAAAAGGATTGTGATTGCTCACTGAACCAAGTGTTTACCACGTTCATTACCTCTGCATGTGTGTGAAATCGTTGCCCCTTGAGAGCTTTTTTTTAGAGGTCCAAACAAATGAAAATCACATGATGAAAATCAGGACTATAGGCTCGATGTTGCAGAATTTCCCACTTCTTCCTTGCTAATGTTTCCTGCATAATCTGTGTGACATGCGGACAAGCATTATCGTGCAACAAAATCACACCGCGAGAAAGCATGCCGGGTCGTTTATTCTTGATTGCTCTTTACAGCTTCTCTAGTGTTTGCAAGTAGTGGGTAGAGTTGATATTGACACCAGGTTCTTTAAAGTCGGCCAACAATAGCCCTTCATGGTCAAAAAATGCGCTCAGCATAACCTTACCAGTGGAAACCTGTAGCTTGAATTTTTTGGCTTTTGGTGATCCAGCATGCGTCCATGCTCTCTCTTTAGCTGTTCGGCTGAAAGTGGTGACACCATGATTCATTACCTGCCACTATGCAGAAGAGAAATGCATCACCTTGAACTCTGTAACACAGCAAGTGGTTCTAACACCATCCCATGTGTTCCTCTTTTTAGTGGTCTGTCAACATCCGTGGTACCCACTGTGAACACACCTTCCGATGTTGCAGTTTCTTACGAACGACCTTTTGAATTGTCCCAATTGACACATCAAATTATTTCGCTAGCGAACATATGCTTCGACAACAGTTCATTTGTACTGCTGCATCAATTTTGGCAATGGATTTTTCTGTTGCAACAATATGCGCTTGACCCGGCCGTCGAAGATCTGTCATGAACTGACGTCCTTTCCGAAACATTTGTGCCCAGTCTGTCACTGTTGTCTTCGACACACATTTGTTACCGTACACTGCCTGCATTCTTCGATGAATGTCCACTGGTTGACATCCTTCAAATGAAAGAAACTGAATCACCGCTCTTTGAGCTTCTTTGGATGGATTCTGGATCAACCCGGCCATTTTCTCAAAAGTCAGAAACAGAACCTATGCATCATGGAATAATAAGCACGTGCTCTTTTATTCATTGGTCAGTACTTATCACATGACTATGACATGATCATGTTCAACATACGCAATTACGTGCAGCATGAATTTCAAATGAACGCCCCTTATATGTTCCCGTTATCAAGGTAATGATCTTCGAGCATAGTGCACGATTCATAGTGTGCATCTGTTTCTAAAGAAATTCCCTTTGAGTTGAGTTGAGCTAAGAACTGACATCACTCAGGACATTACCATTTGCGCTCCATCCCCTCATTCAATAGCCAGCAAAGTCACACTACTAATCGTTCCCACTCTGATTGAATGTTCTCCTGGTCTTCGCTCTCAGTATTCCCTAACAATGCTGTTAAATGCCTTTTGATAGTCCATAAATTCATTTCAATGCTTTGTTCTATTTGTATGTGTAATGTGGACATCTGGTCAGTGCTGGATCTGTTTGGTCGGAGGCCTGCTGTTTGTTAATTGGGTCTCTTAATCTTAACAGAATGATCCTTCATATTTTCCCAGGAACAGACTAATATTATTCTTCTACAGGAGGTCAACATGGACAAATGGATAAGACAGGTCACTCTTTACCTTCTGGTGTGATGTTGAGGTAGTGATGATGCTGAGGTAGCAGGTTTAACCCCTACACGGGTCAGTTGGACTGAAATGTTGACTTCCCGTCCTTGATTTGGAGATGTAAATTACATGTACCTCAGAAGTTGGAGTGGGTCACTGGTAATAGAGAAAGCTAATCCACACACAAAAATCGGTCCAGTGCACTAGATGCAGAGCACATGTATTGACTACGCTTGAGTTCAAAGCGAGAAAACACACACACAAAATTCCTCTATAAGTGTCACAATCCTGCAGGTTCCATTTTTTTGGTAGCTTCACTAGATATCCTCTCCAGTCTGCTGATATTTCTTCAGCGTCTCAGACTCTGCTAAATAATTTGTGCAGTAATTCAGTTGATGGCTTTAATAGCTTCTGCAGGGATATCATCTGGACCATCAGCTTTCCCATCCTTCAAAGTTTGATCACTTTTCTGATTTCTTCTTAAGATCATTTCTTACAGCTGAGTTTAGCTAAGAACCAACATCACTGCACTCAGGACATTCCCATACATGCTCCGTCCCCTCGTTCAACAGCCAGAAAAGTGTCACAATGCTAATTGTTCCCACCGCTATCTGATTAAAAGTTCTCCTGGTCTTCCCTCTCAGTTTTGAGATTCTTCCAGAACCTCTGCTGATCCACCCACAATCTCATTCTTTTCACAAACGGTTCTCAGTCTTGTTTCCACACCCCAACATGGTCCTACAGGCGCATGATCACCTCTCCTTTGTCCATAGGTAATCCATATACCATCAAGAGGTGCACTCCCTGCCAGCCTATTTGCCTGTTCATTCCACCACACTCCCGCATGGCCAGTTGATATCCAGCTCCACTTTTGCAGACTGGGTACCTCTACAAACTTTTAATGACAATTTTTTTTTAAATTATTTAGAGATTATCTACATTTCTTGTTTGTACAGACATAATCAATTTGAACAGTGAATAATGAAAACCATGAACACATCATTGCAAGAATTTCAATTCCAAAAGTAAATATTTTTACTGGATACATATTTTACATACAACATTGAGAAGGAAGATACTGCATGGAAGAAATGAAGTAAGAAATTATGAAAACAAAGAAAGAAAGGCATATTTACACTGTAGAACTGCTGGTGAGGTAAATAGTACAAATATTTTGTGGTTGTAGAGTGTAGTGATTTACAGAATTGTGAATACATAAACACTTCAAGAAGTGAAATCATACATATATTTATAGAGCAATGTAGACAAAAGCTGGTAGAACAGATGGAAATAAAATAAGAATAAAGTCAAAGAAGGCAAAAGGAGCCTTCATAGCATTAGGACATTTGTGGAAGTCAAAATAAATGAAACCTTGAGCCAAACTTAGAATATTTAACACTTAACATCAAATCAGTACTGATGTATAGATGAGAAAGAGGAGAACAACTAAGAATATTACTAATAAACTACAAATATTAATTCACTAGTGTCTGGCAGAATCACCAATATGAAGCCTTTCTTCATCATATAATTCTTTTATATACTTATTTCATCTCTTCATTTTGGCACTTTCCTCCAATAATATCTTTCTTTTTTTTTATTTCAAATACCCTGTGTTTACTCTTATTTTTCTTCCCATAAGCTAACTGATTTGCCTGTGCATTTTTCTTGGGGTATCTTTAATAGAATTTAATTCAATTTTCTTGCACTGTTCGTCTAACCAACTTTTTTTTTGCCCTTACATTGTTATCACGTATTATTATTTATTATTTATTATTATCTCTTATTTCTTTATTTATCTTATCATACTCTCGTTTGTCATTTATACTTTGTTTTTGTTTTTTCCATCAACTTTAAGATTTCTTCTGTCATTAATTTTTTCTTAGTTTTTGTTTTTGTTTTTCATCTCTCCGGTAGTATTTCTTTGCATGTTTGATGAGCATTTCCCATTGATCAATTATACTCTGTATTTTAGCTATTGCACTGTACTTATTTCTCATAATCACTCTGTATTGTTCTTGAATTTCATTGTCTGCTTTCAGAACACCTTTATTAAGTCTTACGTGTTTAACCATTTTTTTCCTCTCTTCAATCTTACTTTTATATGTCCACATAGTGGTAAGTGATGACTATTACAATCAGCACCAGGTATTGTCTTAACATTTATTAACGCATTTCTAAATCTTTTATTAAAAAGTGTGTAGTCAATTTGGTTGTGTATTTTCTTATCCGGGCTTTTCCATGTGTAAAGCCATCTTTCATGGTGTTTAAACCAGGTGTTTCCAAATATCATTTATATTTGCCAATTCTATCCGTTTTTTTTTCCTCTTTTATTTCTTGCCCCTAAACCATAATTTCTTCCCCCCCCCCCCCCTTTTTTTTTTTTGCTCCAAAACTATAATTCTCCATTCTTTCATTTTCTACTTTTGCATTAAAATCTTCAAGATTATTTTTGGTACTTCAATTTTAAGCCCAAAACTAAAAAAACATCCATCGATCGGTCTAGCAGTCCACCGAACACTAAACCGGAAAATGATTGCCGGACCGATGCAAATGAGGCTCGAAGGGATTCTTCTTTGTGGTTGTTTGCGGTGAATTAAAATTGAAGTACCTTATTTTTATTTCTGGTATCTGATTTGAGATATCACCATTTCTACTTCATCATAAAATGTTTTAATCATAAACTAATAATTACATACAACAATTCAAACATAGGCTTTTATAATTTATCAGTAAAAAAATAAAGTAAAGTAAAGAGGGAAAAAAGAAACAACCGAACAACACCGGAAATAACAAACTGTGTGGTCTCACAAATGGTATTAATACTCTTGGCTTGTGGTGCTTGCTTTTGTGGCTGACAGAATATTTGAATGTAACAGTAACAAATTTAATTACAAAAAGAAAAAAGCTCACACACATAAAATCCATCATTTAACAATGAATGAATGGAGGAAGCTAGAAAACAAACATTGAGAAAATAGAATGGAAATTACAACACAGATTATGTCATGGGCTTCCTGCCAGGACAGCAAGCTAAACATTGATTAGCACTTGTTATTAGACCTAAAACTAATTAGATTTTTGTTGGTGATATAGAAAGAACAGATCTACAGAATATATACATTAAACAAATGATTGTACGCAATACACAGGGAAATGAAAGCGATGAATGCGTTCGCAAACGGTCCATCTGATTGAGATGACATTTTCTACACGTGTTCTTATCATTCCCGTGCAGCAAACTGTCATAGTTCGTTAGTTTACAAACAACTATTTACGTAATAAAATTTAATTTTGTAATTTACATTATAATTTATATATAGCGAGGGGACTTAACTTAAGAAAAGTTATATCAAGGGACATAACTGTTAGTAGCATTGCTATATCTTAAGTTAAGTCCCCTTGCTATATGTATGCCAAACATAGATAGATAGATAGATATATTGATCCCTGCCTTTTTTAGTTATTGGGATGAAGATTGTTCACTTCCAATCTGTTCGCCATATTTCCGGGAACGGGAACGGGAGCTTATATGACTACTAATATGCATTAAATGAGACGCTCCCCACCAGGGACTGGG
Source organism: Cepaea hortensis (assembly GCA_963921405.1). Taxonomy (NCBI): domain Eukaryota; kingdom Metazoa; phylum Mollusca; class Gastropoda; order Stylommatophora; family Helicidae; genus Cepaea; species Cepaea hortensis. The sequence continues at coordinate 55,820,990 of OY992892.1, read as the reverse complement.
TGAAGCCAGGCCGGGTCGTCTTTTTTGGGAACGGGAGTAGGGGGCTGAATATGAATTAAATGAGATGCTCCCTGCCAGGGGCTGGGTGAAGCTGGGGCGGGTCGTCTTTTTTGGAAACGGGAGCAGGGGCCGAATATGAATTGAATGAGATGTTCCCCACCAAGGCTGGGCGAAGCCGGGTCGTCTTTTTTGGGAACGGGAGCAGGGGCCGAATATGAATTAAATGAGATCCTCCCCGCCAGGGGCTGGGCGAAGCCGGGCCAGGTCGTCTTTTTTTGGGAACGAGGACAGGAGCAGGGGCCGAATATGAATTAAATGAGATGCTCCCCACCAGGGGCTGGGCGAAGCCGGGCCAGGTCGTCTTTTTTTGGGAACGGGGGCAGGGGCCGAATATGAATTAAATGAGACGCTCCCCGCCAGGGGCTGGGCGAAGCATCGGCGGGTCATCTTTTTTTAAAAAAAAAAACTTTAACTTTTTTTTTTTGAAGCTATACTAATCAACCTTCGTAAGCCGTCCTTGTGTAAGCAGAAAGACATGTTAGTCAGTTTAAAATTACCGTGGTAGACAATCAACATTACTGTGCGAACATGTGTATGTTTCAGTTTGAAGGATTTATCTAATTAATTCACGTAAGTTGTGTGATTTCTGCAGTATGTACCTGACGAGATGCAGCAAAATATGCCAGGCAATAAATCGTGCAATCTATTGTTTGTGTCTTCATTATTCAAAAAAAAGATAATACAACAACACAGATACTGTGTGTTAAATTAACAACTCTCTGAGACAGAAGGAGATGATACAACCACAGATAATGTGTTAAAACAACACCTCTTTGGAATAACAGGAGATAATACAACAATGATGGATACTGTGTAACAACAAATATCTAGGGTAGAAGAAGATAACCCAACAACAAGAATATTGTGTGCTAAAGCAACACATTTCTAGGGTAGAAAGACATAATAAAATAACGAGCTATCAATGAATGTAAGAAAGAGAGTACTAAAATGCTATATAGAACCAGTTTTGCTGTATGGCAGCGAATCTTGGAATGTAAATGAACAAATTAGGAAGAACTTAGAAGCAACAGAGATGTGGTTTTTAAGACGAATGTTGCGAATTTCTTGGACTGCCAGAGTAACTAACAACGATTGCCTGAAAGAGGCTAATGAAACTAGAACACTATATACAACAATAAGAAAGAGACAAACATCTTTCTTTGGTCATGTGATGAGAAGAGAGGCATTGGAGAACATCGTGACAACTGTAAAGATCGAGGGGAAGAGAGGCAGAGGCAGACCAAGAGAAATGATGCTGGACGGACTGAGACGGTGGCATGGAGGAATATCATCAGCAGAGTTGATCCAGAACACCAAAGACCGAGATCTGTGGAGAGCCATGAACGTCTACGCCAGCCGGCACGGCACTTGATGATGATGATGATAGTATAATAAAGCAAACACCTCTCTTAGAACACAAGCAGTTAACTCATGCTGACAGCACCTAACTTCATACAGGTGGTTAATGAACTGAAGATAAGCAGAAACTCATCCCAAGTTTTACATATCACCAAATAAAAAAGTATATTGGAAAATGACAAACCTTTTCAGCTAATGTATATATACAACTCTGGTTGACATAAATAAATAATTCTGGCATTTGAAGGCAAACACATTTCACACATAGCAGAAGACATTAGTATGCTTAAGAGAGTTCCGTATGCTTAAGAGAGTTCCATAGTAAAGTACCTGGGGCAGGCCTTAAGTCTTTACCTTACGAAGGAAATATAAAGAACTGAAATTCTTTATAGTGTTTATTTGTTTTCAATATAGTCACAACCCGAATTGACACACTTATGCCATCTTTGCTTGATCTTGAAAAGACCTTCGGAACAACAATGGCACCTCTTAAGAATGAGTTCAAACGAAAACAACATCAATAATACTTTCTGATATTACCGTGCATGATTTACATATGGTAAAATTGCTCACAAGAAATATATACTGAAAGTCACCTCACAACATATACAAAGACAAATGGTGCAGATGCTGATGCATGTTATTATATAAAAAAGTACACACAACTGCATGCCAAGTAAACACATTGGGTATCAGTTTTGCCTGGCAAAACTGTCCATGAGCTGAGGTACCTATTTCTAGAAATTGTTAGAGTGGTGCATGTGTAGCAGGAGATGATGATGAAAATGTACAGGAAATACAGCATGTTGATATACTAAATCAGTGGTTCTCAACCGGTGGGGAATTACCCCCCAGGGGGGAATTTTAGGGTTTCCAGGGGGAGGAATGAAGACCATTTCAGGATCGCGTTAATACAAGAACCGATTACTTGATATTGTTTTTCCCTTCATATTTTACAGTTAAGTACGTCTCATCCTTCTAAAATTCATTTTATAAAGTCAGTAGACCCGCAAATCATGTTTTATGTGGATGTCTAGACTTGTTTTAGTATGTGCTATTAAATTTACCTTACATTTTTACGTATACTGTATAGGGGTGGGGGGATTTTTAGATAGGAAATATGAAAGGGGGGAATGATGTTCTGAAAATGCAGTGAAAGGGGGGGGGGGGGCACGGACACATTTTTGATAGGAAGGGGAGAATGACGTTCTGAAAATATGGTGAAGCGGAGCACGGGCCAAAAAAGGTTGAGAACCACTGTACTAAATGAAATGCAATGAGTTGTATGTTAACTCATTCAGAAAAGAACCTTTTCAAAAGATGTACTGTAACCCCCAAAAAAAAACTTTTTAAAAGATGTCAACTTTCTACACAAAAGATATCCTATTTCTACATCATCATCATAAAGTGCCTTGCCAGCGGGCATAGGCGTTCATGTCTCTCCACAGATATCAGTCTTTGGTGTTCTGGATCAACTCTGCTGGTGATATTCCTCCCTGCCATCGTCTTAGTCCATCCAAAATAATTTCCCTTGGTCTGCCCTGCCTTTCTTTCATGTGATCTTTCCAGTCGTCAATATAACCTTTTAAAAGATGCTCTATAGCCAAATAACTTTTATAAAATATACAATTTAACGAAATAGCCTTTATAAAATATAGTGTAACCAAATAATCTTTATAAAAGATAGTTTAACCAAATAACTTTTATAAAAGATATAATTTAACCAAATAACCTTTATTTTAAAAAAATGCCCTGTAATCAGATAACCTTTATAAAAGATGCCCTGTAATCAGATAACCTTTATAAGATATCCTGTAATCAAATAACCTTTATAAAAGATGCCCTTTAACTAGATAACCTTTATAGAAGATAGTTTAACCAAATAACTTTTATAAAAGATGCACTGTAACCAGATAACCTTTATAAAATATATGTGTCACCAGATAATCTTTATAAAAGATGCCCTGTAATCAAACAAGCTTTGCTGAAAATGTCCTATAATCAAAATGTTTACAGTTTAAGAGAGGATAAAGAGAGACAGACCAAGACCCCATCGCACTACCTTGTGTGATATACTGGAAACAGACATCTGACCAACAAAGTGATTGACCATAATCTCTGCTGTGACAAAACCTGCTGTGAACTAACTACCTTACATCCTGCTGTATTGCAAGTCACAAAAATTCCACAAGTTTTTGATAAATTAAAAGCATACCCCACATCTTGCACACCACATGTAAAGGTCTCCATGGGTCTCTGTGGTGAAGTGGATCAATATGTCAGCTTTGTGCTTTTGAGTATTATGGGTTCATTTTCGGACTGCACTGTTCAGACCAAGAATATAATTTGTCCAGAGACCCCTTGTGGTCACTACTGAAGCCACAGAGTTCATGCTTGGTGTGATGCTTGCGGCAGGTAGCTCACCAACATGTGGAGAGATGACCAAGCCAGATAAGGTCAAACCAGGTGTAGCGAAGTTGATTCCCTCACCTTTAACCTCTCAGTGACTCACTGAGTATGTTCAGGAAGATTGAGATAGGCAGGGTTCAAGGACAGTGGGTGGAGTCTCTGAGGAGGTCAAGTCCGACATAAATCAGGTTTATTTTTGTGCCAGGCCACGTGAATGTAAAAGGAAATGACCAAACTGATAAGTATTCGAGATCACAAATTGTGTTTGTATCCGCTTCACCACAGAGCCAGCCCAGTAAAACTCAAGGTATTTAAGAGGGTCCTTTACTTAATTATTTGTACAGTGGAGGTAACATATAAGAGATGACTGACTGGCACCTTGCCGTCTTGACAGACGATAGTTTGTAAAATGGAGTTATACCTCTCCATAACACAAAGCCTGGGCTGAATTTAGAGGCCATGTGTCGCCCATGCAGCATGATCCCTCTCTCGGCCTGTCTAGTGTACTCCAGAGGAAAGGTAACACCAATACATCTGGAACAAGACAAGCTACAGAAGCTGCCGAATCAGCAAAGCAATGCTCTAACTGTCCGCCTGTCGGAGCTTCGATCCCCTAGACCAGTTGCCAACCAAGGCTTAGGGCCTGGTCTGCCCTGCCATGACATTCAGTGTTTAGGTGGCATTTCCTTGCACAAGGATAAAGCTTGTACCCTCCCAATTGCGCTCCTCTGCCCGAAGCAGTTGGTACAATGTGGGGTGTCAGGTTTGGTAAGCGTCGCCCAACATTCCATATAACTATCTTTTACATACACTGGTTTACCACAACTACACAAATGTATTCTATATACCCCTTACAGTTATTAATTAATCATGTCTGCAGAACTATCTTATAAATGCATATAAGAGATATGCAAAATATAATTCTGTAAGGATGGCTTAACTGGTGACCTTAATTTGCATTTATAAGATAGTTCTGTAGACATGATTAATTAATAACTGTAAGGGGTACTTAGAGGACATTTGTGTAGTTGTGGTAAACCAGTGTATGTAAAAGAGCATGATGAACTAATATTAATAATCGTAAAGGGTAATAATGTGAGATGGCAAACTATGACCAACCATGCTTATATGCATGGCACATGATGATGATGACTACATTGCTGACAGGTTCCCCACAAACGTTTAAAGTGTATGTAAAAGAGTTCTGTGGTCATGATGAACTAATACATGTAAAGTGTATGTAAAAGATAGTTCTGTGAACATAACGAATAACAGTAAAGTGTATATGAAAGATAGTTCTGTGAACATGACTAATAAATGTAAAGTATATGTGAAAGAAAGTTCTGTAAACATGATGAACTAATAAATGTAAAGTGTATGTAAAAGATAGTTCTGTGAACATGATGAATAACCGTAAATTGTATGTAAAAGATAGTTATGTGAACATGATGAACTAATAAATGTAAAGTGTAAGTAAAAGATAGTTCTGTGAGCATGATAAACTAACAACTGTAAAGTGTATATCTTCTTCTTCTTCAACATTCCGAACCATTGAGGTTTTTTGCTGCAGATACAAGCCGTCTCCATTTGTCTCTCTGGTTGACCTTCTCTTGCCAGTTGCTGATTCCAAGTGCTTGTAGGTCTGTATGTATATTATCTATCCGCCGTCTTCTTGGTCTACCTCGGGGTCTACGGTCATTTATATTCCCGAGTGTAAGCGAGATTTGTTTCCCTGTTATCTTCCATTCTTTCTATATGCCCCAGCCATTGCAGTCTATTAGCCTTCATGATACCAGTGATTAGCGGGGACTTAAACAGATCATAAATGTCTTTGTTGCTTCTTCTTTTCCACTCTCCACTTTGTGTATCCCTAATGGGCCCAAAGATGCGTCTTAAGACTTTGTTCTCAAAGGTTTGTAACAAGGCTTCGTCTCCTTTAGTTGTACTCCAGGTTTCAGAGCCATACAGCACAACTGGTCTGATCAGTGTTTTGTATATTGTGATCTTGATGTTACGAGATAATGCATTTGATATTAGCAGATGTTGTAGTGCATAGTATATCTTATTTCCAGAGTTGATTCTAGCTTGTATTTCTTCCCTTATTATGTTGGAGCAGCTGAAGATTGTACTCAGGTATTTGTATGTTTCCATTCTTTTAATGGTCAAATTATCTATTTGTTATGTGGCCAGAGTTTTTAGCTGTTCCTTCTCTTGAAATTACCATATATTCTGTCTTATCTTGGTTGATAACCAGCCCCATTTGTTAAGCTTTTCCCTTTAAGTATAAAGTGTTTATAAAAGATAGTTATGTAAGGATGATAAATTAATAATTGCAGTGTATGTAAAAGATAGTTCTGTGAACATGATGAACAACTGTAAAGTGTATGTGAAAGATACTTATCAGAGCATGATGAACTAATAAATGTAAAGTGTATATAAAAGATAGTTCTGTGAGCATGATGAACTAATAAATGTAAAGTGCAAGTAAAAGATAGTTATGTGAACATGATGGACTAATACATGTAAAGGGTATGTAAAAGATAGTTCTGTAAATGTGTCTAACTTGTGACTGTAAAGTGTATCTAGAAGATAGTTCTGAGAACATGAAGAACTAGTGCTTGTAAACAATATGTAAATGTTAGCTCTATAAAAATATCAAATTATTGGTCATCCATCCTCACCAGAGAATTGAACTGAGACCATTATGTTAACACAAGTCTCGCTGTAAAACACAAGAGATATACAACAGTAGAGTTTGACATCTACGGTTTTTTCATCCAGCTATAGTCTGAGCTTTATTTGACACAATGTTGTCTAAGGTTGTTTCATCTGGCTATAGAATACACTTGTCTGAGCTGTATTTGATACAAGGTCGCTATACATAAAGGAGATGATGACTACAATCATCTTTTCTGTTGTATATTTTCTCTGGTGATCGAGTTAAATGGCAAGTTATGACCGCCCACGCTTTCCGACATGGATTATCTTTCCTCAAATCAACACATGCTATGAATTCTGAGTTGTGGGTGCTTTTCTCATTTGGAAATTTTGCCACTGTGGGTGGCTTTTCTTATTTTTGTCAGCTCTGTGATGAAAGGGTCATGGACATAATCCACAATCCTGCAAACCGTGTTCCAAACATAGCTACAGGTGATTTGGCAGCAGACCGCCCTGCGAGGGTCTTCATACAATGGTACATTCAGAAAGAAATGGCAAACTACTGAATGTAAACTTGCCAAGAAATCACAAACAGTAAAAAAATATTGGGGTTGATTGCAACTTCCTGTAAAGGATATGCAAATAAGTTATTTTTTCCCCTTCATTTTGAAATGTTACCATTGTGGCTGGGTTTTTTTTTCATCTTGAGATGTTTTTATTGTGAGTGACTTTTCTCATTTTGATATTTTACCTGTCTACACTTAATAAGTTACAAATGTTGAGGGACAATGTGCACTTAGAAATTACAATAACCATGCCATTGTCTTGTAACCTGTCAGTATTGTTGTTAAGGATGTCAAGAGCATTAAGCATGTGATGTCACAGTGCAGATGAACATTGTGACATCATCAGGACAGTTCAAAGATGGCCACCCCACTAAAGAGGAGCAGCGTTCTGTTATCCACTTTCTTTAAAATCAGTGAAGGGGTGAAACCTATAGAAATTCATCTGCGAATGAAGGTCTAGCTAGAATGGTGATGCACGCCTGTCAGTCAAGCAAGTGTATGAGGGGAGTTGGAAGTTTCAAAACGGTGTGACTTTTGTGACAGACTGTTCACGGCCAGGTCAGGTACATCAAGTAGTGACCCCAGAGTGGTTACACACACAACCAAGAAAACTTTTTGCCACAGGAATCCATGCACTTTATCGGCGCTAGAGAAACTGCATAAACAGTGGTGACTACATCGAAATTTTTTCAGAATATACTTTCACCAAAACAATAAACAAAGCATTTAAGGTTTGAATTTTAAGCCTCCTCATAATAGTCTAATTACACCATGAATCTGGCACTTCTCTAGGCAGCAGCAGATGCCATGATCCAACTCTGACATTCCCAAACCTGTAGCCAACAATCATGTGAGTTGTCGCAGACAAGATGGTCTCATCACTTACCACAGTGGGGACCAGAAAGGCTGCAAGTGGTCATAACTTCAGAAAATAATGATAAAGTCCACCAATGGTACAAATAGCTGCATTGGTAGATTTAATAATTGTGTGAAGGTACCAAGTGTGTAAATGTACCAAGTTGTGTAAATGTACTAAGTTCTGTGAATGTACCAAAGTATGTATGTGAATGCGTTATGTATTAATTTTAACTCTTAACGCACCCTGTACCAAGTGACTCTTCTTATTCTGCCTGTTATCCCTTATTGCAGCATAGGTCCTGCTATTTCTTTTAGGTCAATCCATGACCTCCCCATACTATTCACCTTTGCCCCTAATTCTCTTCTTCGTGTGTTTTAGGTCTGTCCTCACCTCTCGATTCACTGGAATATGTTTAGTTTTCTCCATGAGCTCTACATTGGTGATTCTGTGGTGCCATTTTATTCCTTCTGTTCTACGCAGGCACAAAGTAAAAAATATACCACACAACTCATCATATGTTCGTTAGTTCAGTTTATCATCACTGCATTCTAGACAAATATATATAAGCTCTGAGCTCCTCTGAAGTAAACCCATCAGCAAACAGCCACTAATTAAGTAAAACGAGGAAAGGGCCCTTTTACACACATTAAGGTGCACTGGGCTTACAATGCCAGGCCCATATTTTTAAAGACCAATCAGCACTTAGTGGGTTGTCTGGTCAGTATCCTGCCAGCCACCTGTACTTTCCAAGACACTTCCTGCTCTTTCCATTTTAGGCTGGGTCGACCTGAGACCCCGGCTCAATTCGAAGAATTCGACTCCATCCTGAGGCAGATTTAACCCATAACCACCAAGCCAACAGGCGAGTATCTGAGTGCCATGTTTATTAGTTACTCCATGCATGACACACATTTTAAATTCTCCTCCTTTTTCCATTCTGTGGTTATTTTAACCCACCAAATTCTCCATGCACAATATACATTTTAAAATCTCCTTTTCCATTCTGTGGTTATTTTAACCCACTAAATTCACACTTTCAAATCTCCTCCTTTTCCATTCTGTTGTTCCTTTAACCTACTAAATGTCAATCAGAACTCAACTCTTAAACTTTCAAACTGTCATCTACTGCCTCTAGTACCTTTCAGTGTCAGGCTGTGGGGGGGGGGGGGGGGGGGGGGGTCTTGAGCGTGAGGAATTAAGGCCGCCTGGCTAGTGCAGTTGCTGCAAACTGTGCAGGTTAGAATTTTCTTTTTTCCCCCGACCATCAAAAATCCACACCTAACCGACGATTCGAACCTGGGTCTCCCAAAGGAGAACCCTGCGTTCTTAGCCATTCAGCCAGCCGCTCCCCTAACACAACTCTTAATGCCTCAAAATGTTAATACTTTTAATCCTTTCAGACTCACTGATTATACTTTACAACAACTACTTGGAAGAATAGAAAGTTTTATTAACAATTACTGTGGAAGAATAGAAAATTGTATGTGACAACTATTTGGAAGAATAGAAAGTTTTTTGTAACAACCACTTTGGAAAAATAGAAAATTTTATGTAACAGCACTTTTGGAAGAATAGAAGATTTTATGTAACAACCACTTTGGAAGAATAGAAAGTTTGATATAACAACCAATGTGGAAGAATAGAAAGTTTTATTTAATAATTACTGTGGAAATATATGCAACTGTTTGGACCGAAAAAATTCAATGCTGTGAGAATTCTCTCATGTTTTGCCAGATTGTTTTTCTATTCATTTTCAAACTGTAAAAGGCTTCAAAATTTTTCATTTTCCAAAACTGCACTGATCTTCTTTCCCTCCCCCCCCCCCCCCCCCCCCATTACTTTGGAATCAAGCTACATTAACAGTCTTGTATCCTTCCAGAAATACTCTGTCTATAAATTCATTCAGGGTTCTGCACAGCCGGACATCTAGAGTTGTTTCATGCTGCCATAAAACAGACATTCTTGAGCTGGATTTGGTATGTTCAAAATAAATAGATAAAAATTCAAGGACTCTTTCACACCTTAAAATGCATTGGGCATATGGTGCTAGACCCATCTTTGTATATACCAACCGACACTCAGTGGGTCATGTGATCAGCCTTGACCTCCCCCAGACATTGTCTGGTACCCATTATAGGCTGGGTTGTCCAGGCAGCTCAGGTCAATTTTAAAACTTTGCCCTGATGTAGATTCGAACCCATGACCACATGGCTGACAGGCCAGCATCTAGCCATTAGGCTCTTTCTTATTGTTGTATATAATGTTCTAGTTTCATTAGCCTCTTTCAGGCAATCGTTGTTAGTTACTCTGGCAGTCCAAGGAATTTGCAACATTCGTCTCAAAAACCACATCTCTGTTGCTTCTATGTTCTTCCTAATTTGTTCATTTACATTCCAAGATTCACTGCCATACAGCAAAACTGGTTCTATATAGCATTTCAGTACTCTCTTTCTTACATTCATTGATAGTGACTTATTGCATAAGATACTCTTCATTTTCTTAAATGCAGCTTTTGTCTGCCATATTCTGCTCTTAATCTCTGTTGTACATCTTCCATCTGATGTTATAAATGCCCCTAGGTATTTAAAATTATCCACTTGGTTATCCACATAGGAAGTACTAGGTTTAAATCCAGCTATCATCACCATGTGCCTTGCCAAATGGCATAAGTGTTCGTGTCTCTCCACAGACCTGTCCTGGCTGTTTTGGATCAATTCTATCAGTGATATTCCAAGACTATGCAGCATCATTTCTCTCATTCTGCCGCTGCCACTCTTTGATTTTTCCAGTCGGCAAGATATTTTCCAAAGTATCTCTTTTCATTATATGACCCAAGGACACCGTTAGTCTTTTCCTTATTCTTGTGTATAATTTTTATTTTCATTAGTCCCTTCCTTATTCTTGTGTATAATTTTTACTTTCATTACTCTCTTCCTTGTTGTGTATAATGTTTACTTTCATTACTCTCTTCCTTATTGTTGCATATAATGCTTACTTTCATTAGTCTCTTCCAGGCAATCATTTTTAGTTACAATGAAAATCCAAGGTATTTGCAACATTCAGCTCAGAACCATATTATATTTCCAACGCCTCCAAGCTTAGCCAGCATCAGCGTAGTGACTGGACGCTCACTTGCCGGTCAGGTGGTCATATGTTCACATGTGCATCGAGGCAGATTTATTCATTGACCTGGGCTGCCAGGTCAACCCAACCTAAAGTGGGTACCGGGAAAATGTCTTGGGGGGTTAGGCCTTTCGGTTTAATACTGACTACATCACCAATCAAGTTCTGATTGGTCTATACAAATATGGTTCTAGCACCATATGGCCAATGTGTGAAAAGACCCGTTACTTTTTCATTATTGGCTTCCTGGGTTACAGGCTGATGCTGTGCACTGTAGATCTAGTTTATGATATATACGGTGCTTTACCACCCGCAGGTCTGACTAGTTTCAACTTTAACCTCAAGAATTAGTCTTATCACATGATTCGGTGGCCCAGGGATGTTCTGTGGTCTTCTATAATGTATTTATTCAGTTGGATTTCAAAACCATTTGGTGTGCATCAATCATATTTTTTTCATGAGTAATTGTGTTTAAGCCGGTCTCCCCGGTGTAGGAGTTAAGGACGTTGTTTGCAATCCTGTATACTGTCATACAAAAAACACAGCTGCGCGAGATTCGGCAGCGGATTGTGTCCCGTTGGTTACTTACGGAGGGTATGTAAGCCGGTCGTTCAGAAAGCAATGGCAAACTACTGAACGTAAAACTTGCCAAGACATCAACAGCAGCTGAAAAATGCTGATGTTGACTGCAATGTCCTGTAAAGGGATATACGGAAAAAAACATTGTGTTTATATACTGTAATATAAATTGAGAATATACATCAGAAATTGCATGTATACTGAAAATAAAGGCTATGGTTCAATGTCTGATCATATTAAAAGTCTGACGATGGTCTTGTCACTAAATACTGAACTGTCAGGGGTCTATGTATACAGATGTTAATGCATACAACAAACTATGAAGTTAATGATTAAATGTAAAGTACATGGCAGCTGTGTAAAGACATGCCCATATAAACAGAACATGGTGGCTGTGTAAAGACATGCCCATATAAACAGAACATAGTGGCTGTGTAAAGACATGTCTGTATGAACAGAACATGGTGGCTGTGTAAAGACATGTCTGTATAAACAGAACATGGTGGCTGTGTAAAGACATGCCCATATAAACAGAACATGGTGGCTGTGTAAAGACATGTTTATATAAACAGAACATGGTGGCTGTGTAAAGACATGCCCACATAAATATAACCTGATAGCTGTGGAAAGACATGTCTCTATAAACAGAACATGGTGGCTAAGTAAAGACATGCCCATATAAACAGAACATGGTGGCTGTGTAAAGACATGTCTGTATAAACAGAATGTGGTGGCTGTGTAAAGACATGCCCATATAAACAGAACATAGTTGCTGTGTAAAGACATGCCCATATAAACAGAACATGGTGTCTGTGTAAAGACATGTCTGTATAAACAGAACGTGGTGGTTATGTAAAGATAATGCATGTATAAACAGCACATAGTATGTGTAACAACAATAAAGTGCAGAAATTTTATCAAAAACAAAACTGTTATAATGTGAAACTGAGAAACATACAAAGGCAAAACAAATGTGCAGAAAATATATACAAAGTTACGACACAGTGGTTTTATGTACAAGTGAGAATTTATGAACGCAAATTGTAATTTACACGAGGCAACATGCAGAATAATTACTGTATGCAGTTAAATGCATAGAAGGTAATGGCCCTATTATTACAAATTGTCATATCAGGTTTGTTAGTCCGAGACTAGTCTGAAGTTCGAGATAATATCACTCCTCCATTCCAGATTACAACCTGCTAATAAATTTATGCTGGCGAAGATAATGTGTTGGTTTTGCCTTGACCTCCATATCCAGACTGGTGGTTTGTGACCCCTGTCCTTGACAGCAACTTCTAGTTGTCAGGACAAGTTGAGTGTGTTGCTCTGCTCAGATGCAGAGAACTACAAGTGAGGTGAGTGCACTGTATGGTTGGCTTGTGCAGTTGGTGACAAAAACAGTCAAGATTACAAGAAGCAGTATAAATGTTCATCTTAGATGGCTGTAAACTAGATCATGTATACAATTATTCATGCTATGTAGAAACATATATTATTCATGAATATCCAGCCTGATGTGGTTTATAAGACAAATGTTGTAAATACCTAGGACAGCCCAAGTAACTAACAATGATGCCTGGACAAGGCTAATGAAAGTAGAATATTATATACAAATATAACAAGGTGACAAACCACGTTTTTTGGTCACATCCTTAAAATATAGGAATTGGAAAATGGTGTGATGACTGGAAAGATTAACAGTAAAAGAGGAATATCAAGAGAAATGCTGAATGGAGTGAGTCAGTGGCCTGGAGGAATATCATCAGTGGAATTGATCCAGAACCCCAGGGAACAAGATCTATGATGTATGAACATCTATGGCCTGGGGGAATATCATCAGTGGAATTGATCCAGAACCCCAGGGAACAAGATCTATGATGTATGAACATCTATGGCCTGGGGGAATATCATCAGTGGAATTGATCCAGAACCCCAGGGAACAAGATCTATGATGTATGAACATCTATGGCCTGGGGGAATATCATCAGTGGAATTGATCCAGAACCCCAGGGAACAAGATCTATGATGTATGAACATCTACGGCCTGGAGGAATATCATCAGTGGAATTGATCCAGAACCCCAGGGAACAAGATCTGTGATGTATGAACATCTACGTCAGTGGACAGAGCCTATGATGATGATGACTTTGTATTATGAAAAATATTCATAATTTTGATATCTCAAACTGATGTTTTTTGGTAATACTTCTACTGCGAAGGTATTGATGTTCTAACTCCCAAACTATCATAAGCCGCCGACAGCATCAAACATCATCTTGCAGCTAATGACAGAGTTTATAATGAGCAGTAACACATCCAATTTTTCCTAAACTCACTTCTTAAAAAAGTTCTGGGAACTAACAAACTTCAGTGAACACGGTGGACAACCACTGATTGAAAAAAACATCATTATATTCATTCTGCAAATCATATTTCCTAATTGAGTATTTAGCGAGTTCAGCTGAAATTATGTAGTGCACTTGGAGGTTTCCACAGCAAAGTGGGCAAGGCATCTGCCTGTGGGGGAGAGGGGGGGGGTCTTCATGGTTGAAACTAGGAGTTTGTGCTGTGTGTGATGCTCTTGGTAGGTGGCTTACTATTCTGCAGAGAGAGATCAAGCCAGATGATGAGGCAGAATACAGTGGAAAGAAATTGATCCTCTTGCCTTTAACGCCATATTACCATTCTGCACAGAGAGTTCAAGCTAGAAGATGAGCATGAATACAGTGGAAAGAAACTGATCCTCTTGCCTTTAACGCCATATTACCATTCTGCTCAGAGAGATCAAACCAGAAGATGAGGCAGAATACAATGGAAAGAGATTGATCCTCTTGTCTTTAACCCCATATGTAACGTGCTGATGAACCCCTGAGCTCTACTGATCAGAAAAACATCATCCTGCATCTGCTGGGGAATGTTCTATTCAACCACAGCTCCTGTTAACAATATACAGAATAAATTTGTTCAAATTTCATAGAAGCTGACACATTAACAGAGTTCATATTTATTCTTGAACCTGTAAAATTGTATGCTTTCTAAGATATACAGTTGAAGTTAACGGGAAACCACCACATTAATTTTCCATGAATACACCACATTAATTTACCATGAGTAAGTTTACAGACAACCACAAAGCGAAATTCATGGTAAAGTTACAGGTACACAAAACTTCATACCAATCTTACAGCTGAATAACCTGATGGGGTAAGTATGAAATATACAGGTCTCTTAGAAACTTGTCTTTTCCTTATGGTTTTGATATCCATATGGTATTTATGGTATTTTCTAATGCATACCATTTTGATCATAGGTTTGAAATACAGGGTGTTTGTAAAGTCTCACTACACTGTATGTAGAACAATTTTGAAAAATGAAGTACATGACACCATTACAAAATGTGCTCCACAGTCCATCGTGAAGCAATATGCAGTGAATGGCTGTCAGCTGCTGGAGTAATTCTTTGCACACCAAACAAAATGGTGTTATCAACAGAAAAAATAATGTTTTGGGTTGAACAAGTGTGTCAAAATGGCAGTCGATACACAAGGATAGCCGTCTAAAGATTTATAGCAAGATTTCCTGATAAACAACCTGCTCATCACATTGTGGTTAGAAATATGCTGAATAAGTTATAATGAATATTTCATTGGTACTTTCCAGCTTCCTCAAAACAGCATTAGACCATAGCATTGACTATTGTTAACTAATTTAATGAATTTTTAGCACATTTTTTTATGGTGTTATGTACTTAATTTTTCAAAATTGTTCTACATACAAAGTATAGTGAGACTTTACAAACACCCTGTATAAAATATTGAGATAAGAGTACATCAAGCAAATGATACTGCAATCTCCCTTGGTGAAACCTCACTTAAATAGGTGGAATCATACATATATTTAGGTAGCAGTGTAGACATAGATAGAGGGATAGTTAGAGATATTAAAATAAGAATACACATAGCAAGAGGAGCTTTGATAGCATTAGGAAATATGTGAAAGTCAACAGAAATTAAAACTAGCAACAAATGTATAATATTTAACTCTAACATTAAATCCAATACTGCTGTATGAATAAGAAACATTGTAATATTTCCAAGACGAACTAATACAATTATAAACAAACTACAAATATTCATTAACTGGTGTTGTTGCAGAATAGAAGGGCTAAAATGATATGACAGAATCACTAATGGACAGAACTATACAGAAGCCAGCGAATCAGGAGGTGAGGAAAAGATGCTGACGCTGGATAGGACAAGCAACGAGAAAACCTGATAGTTGTATAACTAGAGTCCTTCCACTGGAACTCACAGGGCAAATGAAAAAGACAAACACCTAACAAAACACAGAGCAGAGAATTAGAAACAAATAATATAGGGAGGACATTGATGGAGCTGCTTAAGATTTTAAAAGAGAGGTGGCTTGGTGTGAATTGATTTAGGACCTATACTCAGTGGGGGGGGGGGGGGGGGGGGGGAGTAGACAGCAGAAGAGGAATAAGATCATCTGTAAGGAGTAAAACAAGACATGCCAAATTAAGTTACATGGTAGCAAAAAAGTTAATATAATGTCTAATGTACATCAACTCAATCACAGGGTTGAAATATATCATCGGGATATTGAAAGCTATGTTCCAAATACTTGTATGTTGCAACTGTAATATAAGTGTTCAAAAGTATGTTTTGTATGTTTGTATAAAAATGTTTCCTCCCTCATACCTGACTTTCAAACACATAGCTTATGTAAAATAAGTGTAACAATTACATTTACAAAAATCATGTAATTCATAATTTGGTTCATTTGGCTTTGTATTTTAAATATAATGTTCAGAGATGTCCATTGGCTGCTCTAATCATTGTTATTCTTTATGCTTCAGATAAATTAAACTGGTGTTGACAGTATATTCACATCGAGATATTGCCATCTATAAGCGTTGCATGTCCTTTGCAGGGTGTTTGTTGTAATCAACCCCGGTTGGATTTGCTAGACAATTTTACATTCAGTAGTTTGCCATTGCTTTCTGAGTGAGAAGTCGGCATTTAAGTCCAACAGACCGGTCGGTGGAATTAACCCACTACCCACAGTCAGCACACAGGAAGTTTAAGCGTGCATTTGATAAACCTCTTGGCCATGCTTACCTCCATGTTGACATCTGACTGACATAAATTATTTGGTAAACAAATGTCTTGGATGCTAGAAATATTTCAAGTATGTACAGCTCCTGAATTTTCAAAGGTAACAATTACAGAGATCTACAAATATGTACAAGTTGGCGATTTGATGGGATAAATAAAGACTCAATTATGGAATCATAAGCAAACGTGTTACCAATAATTAACAAAGCCACACGCTGAAATGAAAATAAAAACACTGGCACCACAAAAATTCAATCATGAAAATATCACGTTACTATGTCTCTTACCACTGTTATTTCTTAAGAATACAATAACCGGAAAGTTTATATACACATACTTGTTATTTATATAACAAAGTAGTTATCACAACAAATATTTAGTCATCCGTCCAAGTTATACTGTTGTAATCTGGATACTTTTCTTTCAGTAGTCGCACAGTGATTGAGTGATCTGCTTTGCCATAACCCTGCAACATAGGAAAGAGCATACACATTAGCAAAGAGTGTCACTATGCATGAAATGTGGTTTAAGATTAACATGCCAAAGGCATCAGGGATAGACAAATGCGGTTTATGAATCTTTTCAATAGAAGAGTTCTGTTTTCATCTTCCAATGGAGCACAGGTCCTAACTAACTCACCCCTACCCTATGTAGACTTGTTGATGATAGGCTGGATTTTGCTGCTGTTTTATATGAGATGAGATAGCCAGTCTCACATTAACCCTTCTTTTTCATCTCTTGTGATATGCATATTAATATCAAAAAAACAAAAACTATGGTAGTTAGCAGTGGATAGGAGAGGCCATCAATGAGCATCATTGTAAACAGGGAGAGACAAGAATAAGTAACAAGTTTCTCCTATCTTGGACATGTAATAACAGACGATGGCAGAAGTGTACATAAATCAAAAACATAATAGGAATTGCCAAAAATGATTCCAATAACATGAAATCAGTATTAATATCTAGAGAGATTTACAACGCATTAAATATGAGAATTGTCAAATGTTACGTATATTCAACAATATTATATGGTGCAGAAGCCTAGACAATGAACAAGCAACTAGAAAATCAAAAAGAGGCAATAAAAATGTGGATATACAGAAGAATATGTCACATTTCATGGAGAGAAAAAAAACAACCAAATACAGGTTCTAAAAAAATGTGAATGAAAGAAGAGTTGATAAGAGAAATAAAAAAGAGGCAAGTGAAATATTTTGGCCACATTAAAAGACATAACACTCTTATAAAAACCATACTTGAGGGTAAGGTTTAAGGCAATAAAGCGAGAGGTAGACAATGATACAAGTGTGGAGATATCAAGAGATGAACAAACAGCAGTCTGATAGAATGTACAATCGACTGTACAAGAATGTGTGGGACAGAAATGGAATAAGCCTGCAAATAAAGCCGAAAGTCTACAAAGCCGTCATATTATTCACACTGCTATATGCTTGTGAAATCTGGACAGTTTACCAGTGACATGCTAGGAAACTAAACCACTTCCACAGTCTGCCTTAGGAAGCTATTGAAGATTAAATGGCAAGAAAAGATCCCAGACACTGAAGACATAGAAAGAGTGTCCATGCCCAGTATCCACACTCTACTAATGAAGAATCAGTTTCGCTGGGCTGGTCACTTGACTCACATGCCAGATCACAGGCTCCCTAAACGAAAGCCGAATGTAAGACGGGCCTGCATGCCCAATTTGTAACCCTTTTAAAATAAAGTTCAATTCAATCTTTTACGGCGAGCTGTGTTGTGGTAAGCGCTCCCAAGGTGGTCAGAGGAAACACTTTAAAGACACCCTGAAGATCTCACTAAAAGCTTTTGGAATTCATCACGACACGAAATTTGTGGCATACATCATTACACAAGGGTGCAGTCACTTGTGAAGCTAACAGGCTTGCAAGAGCTGTGAAAAAAGGCTTAACAGAAAAACTACTGCAGGAGATCCTGAAATGTCAAGCATTCTTTGCCCACATTGTCAAAGAACATTTCGAGCCAAAATATTCCTTACCAGCCATCTTAGAACTCATGGCTCCATACTTTCAACCACACTGGATGAAATGAATGGTTATCATCATTCTTGATGGACAAACAACATATGGCCATGAGGGTCAAAATCAACCAACCATATATAACAAACTGATTTAACCAGCTTCAGCAATTCTCCAATTTAATTAGCATTCCACACTTAAAGGGTTAAATAAAGAATGCTTCAACTGTAGGCACAAAGCACAATGAACATTTGTTGAATAAACAACTCAAGAAGGTGACAAGCAGGATCTGCCACATCACTGTAATAGGTTGTTGTTGTTACTGTTGTTGAACTCTGTGGATTCAGGATGTTCACTTTTAAATGACTTAAAGAACTAGATCCTAGTGATGAAGTGGTTCCCTCCTGACAAGCAAGCAACACACCCATTCCACTATTCTGAGCATGCCCATGAGCTCTCCAAGTGGTGAGTGCATGAATTGGGTGCTGAATGTCTACGACCAGCGTGAAGCATTGCTGTGATTCTCTTGAACATCTTCAGCATGCAAAGTTTATCATCCTAAGCAGGCTTCATCACACAGAGGCCACAGTCAAAACTCCCTTCATTGACCAGACTAGTTCATCAGGATACCCCAAATTTTGGCTGAAGAGATCTTGGTTAGAGTTGAGGGAATAATGCTGGTGCTGGATAGGACATCTCTTCCTTCATTGACTTGAAACTGATTTTCTATATTTGCAATGTCGTCTCTTGTATAAACTTAACTTTCTTGTTTAGTTCACTCAGTGGTCCATAAAGTTTATTCCACTGTTGCTTCTCTTGACCAGACGGTTTGCCTAGATTAGGATACCTCACATTTTGGTGAAAAGAGATCTTGGTCAGAGATGAGAGGATGATTTCCGGTCCCCAGCATGGTGGATGGGCATTTAAATCATTAAGGCCTCTGGAGCGTTTACGTTTGTGGCTACGGTTTGCATTCGCATTATCCTCATGTTGGACTGGTAGTTCATGGTTCTGTCGCCCTGCTACTGAGTGAGTGCACGGCGCGACACTGTGAGCTGTGAATTTTGTGTGGAATGCTTTTACATCTGTCCGCGGTTGTTTGTAGCGTGAACTGCAGGTTCGGAATGATGGCGGTTGGCTGTTGCTGAATTGACTGGTTTGCCTTTTCGGTTCACGAGTGCATTTTTCTTGGAAACACCAATGGGTCGTCACTGGAGCTATGGAATATGTGTTTTGTGTGGCACTTTTGGCGGGTCGCCCTGCAGAAAGAGACCAGGCCATATGAGATACAATCCAGGTCAATGAAGTCTTTCTGGTGACTGTCGATTCCATCGACGATGAACTGTATTTTCGTGGACGATTTTTGTGTTGGCATTCTGGCGGCGGCATTATGCACTGTGTACCTGTGTGGGCTGTTGGTTTGCCGAAACTCATGTCTTTTCCACTTTTCACATTGGGCAGTGAGGAGCTCGGCTGTGACCGATTTGTGCAGCAGACTATGTCATGTTGTGTTATAAAGTGCTGGTATGGGAGCCGGTCGTTTAGAAAGCAATGGCAAACTACTGAACGTAACACTTGCCTAGTACATCAACAGCAGCTGAAAAATGAGGGTGTCGACTGCAACGTCCCGTAAGGGATACGCAACAAATGTTTATATTAGTGAGGATCATTTTGTGTGATATTCACTGGCACATGAACGGAGCATAATGGGGATGACCCGTTGCCATGAAGTTGAAACCGCGACTAACTATCTATCTAGAGATGAGAGGATAACGCTGGTGTGGTTAGGACACTTCTTCCTCTTCTTCTTTTATTCACTTTCATCTGCAAAGTTGTCTCTTGTATAAACTTCACTGTCTTTTTTAGTTCACTCAGTAATCCATGAAGTTTATCTTCCACTATTGTTTCTCTTGGCCATAAGGTTTGCCTAGATGTCACAATCGAGGTAGTCTTAGAGTATGTAATCTGCTGTCTGTGGCACCAATCCACTTGCGCACATGGTCGATTTGCCAATCTTAAATTGTGTATACATGTGGTTGTGCAATCGATATATAGGACACAAATTAGGAAAACCTGATAAAAATGTAACTAGAAAGTCCTTCCACAGGAACCCATAGGTCAAGCGAAATATGTGGAGATCTAAAAACACCTTAAAAAGATAATTAGAGATAGATAATAATATGGGGAAGACATGAAGTGAACTGCAGGAAACAGCAAATGATTGGAAGACCTGGTTTGAGTTGATGGTCTATGCTCCAAAAGGGGATACAGGGCAGAAGGAGAAGCTGTTGACCCGGGCACCAGAGAATTTTTGTGTTAAGTAAATATTACAACTAATGAACTGGACCATCTATAAAGTAGGTGTCTACGCACATCTACAACTATACAGGCCCATGGTTTGTAGAATTATGCTAAAGTAATATCAAAATGCACCTCTATATCCTAAAGGAAAGGAGAATGGATAGTGACCGATGAATGGACTTTTTATCAATCCACAATGAAGGTTGGTTGCAATGGATCTTTTAATCTGTGTCTTTTAATGTGGCCTAAATATTTCACTTCTCTTCCCCCCCCCCCTTTTCAACTCTCTGTTCATTCCCAGCCTCCCTGGAACCTCTGTATTTGACTCTTTTTGCTTCTATGAATTACAACATATTATTCTGAATATCCACATCTCCAGGGTCTCTATTCGACTTTCCAATTGACTGTTCACATTTTATCATCATCATGTGCCAAATGATGTAGGCATTCATGTCTCTCCACAGATATCAATTCTTGGTGTTCTGGATCAGTCCTACTGCTGACATTTCCCCACTGCCACAGCCTTAAGCCAATATGTATCATTTCTTTCAGTCTGAGTCTGCCTCTGCCTTTTTCTACCACCTTATAATACTTCCATTAAAATATTTCTCCCAAGCATCAAAAGCACAGAGTGTTCGCAATCTACACATGCAACTTTGAGACCACCAAACATATTTACTTAACACACATTAAATTACCAATCAAGTAACCATAGACAGAGGAAACCCTAAAGCATTCAAATGTGCATTTTCAACAGGATTCAATCTGGCTAAGTGAGGTATTAATTATTCATCAAACCCTAGTCTTCAGACAAAAATAGAAGTACATAACTCTTTTACATGCATTAGACACGATGAGCACGTGATGCTAAACCCATATTTTTTTAGATCAATTGGCACTTGGTGGATGATGTGGTTAATATTATGCCGGCCACCTTGGCCTCTGTAGACATTTCTTGGTATCCATTAAAGTCTAGGTCAACCTGGCAGCCAAGGTCAATTTTTAAAATTTGCCCTAATCCGGATTTTAAACTATGATCACCAGGACAGCAGGAGACGACCTTGCCACTAAATTACCATAGCTCCCTAAAGTAAAGGATTCTTTCTTTTACATGCCTTAAGGAGCATTAGGCACATAGTGCTTAACCCATATCTTTAAAGACTCTTCTTCTTCTTCAGCGTTCCGAGCCATTGAGATTCTTTGCTGCAGATACAATCCATTTCCATTCGTCTCTCTGGTTGACCTTCTCTTGCCAGTAATTGGCACTCAGTAGGTGATATAGTCAATATCACAACAGCCACCTTTACTGTTCAAGACATATCCTGGTACCCATTTTAGGCGGGGTCTGTACCACATCACACACCCAGTATTTCTACGTACCTTGTCCATTTTTTGGGTATTGGTTACAAGTCATAAAGATAATTGTCAGTCATTGCATACGGTAGCTCCATTTACATGACTCAGGGGATCTGATATTTGTTATTACATGACTCAGGGGATCTGATATTTGTTATTACATGACTCAGGGGATCTGATATTTGTTATTACATGACTCAGGGGATCTGATATTTGTTATATCTTCACAAGAAGCAACACATAAAAGCACCTCTTTCCTATATGTCTGATATTTTTTTAAATCTTCTTCTTTATTCATCTTTTAAGGGGAATGCATCACACCTCAGAGGTCAGTGTGTCTGGCTTCAGCATGCATTTGTGTAAGGTTGACTTTCTCTAGACAAATTCCAACTAATCTAATGGGCTCGAACTCCCCCATATGTAGGTGTTTTTCCTAACTATTTTGCCAGTGCAGCAGCCTTGAAGCCTACTCTTTGCAATGTCCAAACTACCATGAGATTTTAACATGTACAACTTACACACCTACTGTTCTCCCCCCCCCCCCCCCCCTATTTGAGAAGACTAGGTATCCAATTTTACTACCTCAGCTTCAGAAGGTCGCCCTGCAGAAAGAGACCGAGCAATATGGGATAAAACCCAGGGCAATGAAGTCAATTCTCTTGACTTGTAAGACTTTTTAAGACTACTTCAGAGAATGGGGTGATGTGTGATATCATTAGAAACCAACAATTCTTGTAAAAATGCACTCCCTCTTCCCCTCCCCCTAGATTCAAAAACAGTAATGTCTGAGCTTGAGGATATGTGGTTTGATTCTTACCTGTGAATGCCCAAACACATTGATGGTTTTTGCAATGGAGTCGTGGTCAATCTTACCACCACCCACACATTCACAAGTGACACCAATCTCCTCCAGGAAAGCATCCAGGTGGTCATAGATGTCAGCTGATAGGGACAGACAATAACAAAGTGAAGTGCATCACCCAAACACAATCAGACATGTGACTTCAATTATCAATCCAGTATGCATACAGTGCCAGCGCTGTGGCTTAGAGACTATGTGTGTCACAATTTCCTGACATGTTGAGTCGAGGGTTCAAAAACCACTCGCAGATGATTTGGGCGCAAGACCACTTTGGACTGATTTTGATGACATGAGAACTGGTTGTTTAGAAAACAAAGACAAACAGCAAAAAGTATGCTGGGGTTGATTGTGATGACTTACAAATGACATGCAACAAACTTTTAAAAAAATACAAACTCAACATAGAATGAGCTGAGTTGAGCTAAGAACCGACATCACTGCACTCATGACATTCCCACTCCGTCCCCTCATTCAACAGCCAGTGAAGAGTCACACTACTAATCGTTCTCAACGCTATCTGATTGAAAATTCTCCTTGTCTTCCTTCTCAGTTTTGAGACTCTACTAGAACCCCTGCCAATCCCTCGCAGTTTCATCCTTTCCACATACTAGTTCTCAATCTGATTCCCCACCTCCTCCACCTGCTCCCAGAGGCACACGACCACCTCTCTATTGTTCATAGGTAATCTACCACCAAGAGGTGCATTCCCTGCCAGCCAATCAGCCTGTTCATTCCCCCCAAAATCCTGCATGGCCAGGGCAAAAAATCCATACAATTCTCACAATCTGTGACCTCTGAAGCCATTCCACACGAAACATTTTTTTCCCCACCTTACTAAGCATACTCCTTGAATCCGTAATGAATACAATGTGTATTGCCATGGTCTCCTCTAACCAACCGAATGCTGCTGTGACTGCTTCCACCTCCATTTTCATGCTAGAGGTCGTATGCTCATATGCCACTCTCCTTTTTTAAGAATCATCCATTAGCCTTAGCAATGAAACCCCCAACCACTCTGTCTATTTCTCACCACTGACCTATCAGTATACATCACTATGTCAATTTGATGTGTTACTCTGGATCATTTGTTGCACCTCAAACTCCTAGCTCGCTGCTAGTTCTCTGCACTCACGATCCAGTGTTACTATGTCATTGTGCCAGTCTGTCATGTCTTCTGGTACTTCAACCCACTCTTTTTCACGGTTGATGATCTCTAGATCACAAACCTGACGTATAGATATTTCTGCCTGTACCATCCAGGACCTGCCTTGTCTTAGTCTATGACCCTTGACCATATCCATGGCTTCATGCAGGGGGTGATCCCTATATGTAGCAACTCTCAGGTACCATTTGGCCTGAAGGAACCTACGCCTATCTGTCATTGTTGGTAGCGCCAGGATATGCCTCATGCATATAATTGGTGTGTCCTTTGTGCACCCCAGGATTACCTGCATTGCCGCATTCTGTATGCGCTCCAACCTTTCAAGCTGGCTCTATGATACTGTCAGCAGCCTTAAACCATACTCAATGACAGAAATTATTAACTGCTGAAAGAGCCTGTAAAGCATCCTCTGATCTACTCCGGTTGCTGCCATCGCACTCAGTGCATTAAGTCCCTTACCAGCCTTTACCACCAAAGCCTCCACATGATCCTTAAAAGACATACGTCTGTCAAAGGTGATACTCAAGTACTTCAATTTACTCTCTCTACTAAGAGGACATCTATTCAATATAATGCATGGGACATCTGCCTTCACAATCTGGTTATCCAGAGAGTACCACACAACCGATGCCTTTCTGGGTTTATAACGGCCCCTGCATCCCTGCACCACTCTGCCACCCTGTTTACTGTAAGCCTTCAGCCCAACTGTCTCTGTCTCTGCCCTGTCTGTACACTAGCACATCATCTGCAAATGTCAAGATTCTACCAACACCTGCTGTCTCAACAGCTGTGACTTTGCTGGTGTAGACATTAAAGAGCACTAGGGACATGGCAGATCCCTGTGGAAACCCAGGTGTAATAGTACAGGGGTCAGAAGTCTAGGAACCCATGTGCAGTGCAACCTTGAGCTCACAAAGGACTGCTGCAACCCATCTGACAAGGCAAGGGCAGACCTCCATGTCCAACAGAGTGTAAATCAACTGATCATACCTGACCCTGTTATATGCATCCTCCAGGTCAAGAGCTACCGCCACCGTCTCTTGTTTATCCTGGAAGCCCTCACAGATATCAAATGCAAAAGTTGCCACATTGGCCCAGGTGTCCTTCCCAGGCAGGTAACTCCCGAGACCTTGGGGAAGCAGATTAATTATGACTGACCAAATGTCGCTGGATCCTGTGGGCTACTATCTTTTCGAGGACTTTGCCAAAGGTTTTTTTTTGCAGGGTTATGATTTGATATCCACTAAGTCTGGAGTGATCCTTACCTGGCTTTGGGAGTGGGTGCATCTACATAGAAATTAGGAACAAGGTTTTCAATTGATTTGTAATGTTCTACTACATCAGGAAACAGATTGCAATCTCTTTCAAGGTACTAGGTAAGGTGTAGGTAATTCAATGGGAGATACTGTGATTAGGGTATGAAGTGTTGGGCTCTCACATATTCTAGGCTATGGCTTAATAAGGTGGGATAGCCAGTTCCCTATCTTGCCACGGCTGTTTCCCAGACAATTCCCAGACAGTTCTAAAAATTGTCTGGTACCAATCTTATGAGACTGGGTTGACTCCAGAGCAGTACAGATTGGAGACAATAATCCTGCTTCTGCTGGGGATTGAACCTGGACCCTGTCTTGACAGGCCAGCACACTAACCACTATGTCACTGTGGCTATTTGTGATTTACAAAGCAATTTTATGTCGAGTAGTTTGCCATTGCCATTGGTGGCAGGCGCTCATACCATCAAAATCAACGCAAAGCGATCTGCTCCCAAATCACAGGTGGGTGATTATGTACCCGTGACCCGGTACATCAGAGAATTGTGAACATGCCAGTGTGGAGTCAAGATTTAACCATAACCAAACGGCAGCTCCATGGCTTCTGCTTCAATTCTGCTCATCTAATCACAGCTAACATCACAGATATCTACATGTTTCACATTCTTCTTTTGCCCTTTATCACTCACTGGAACAGAGGCCTTCAACCAATGCATGCCAAATCTCCTACAGCTCTATCCTTGTCCTCCCCAAATTCTCTAATAATTCTCTTCTCCGTGTGTTTACAGATCCCCCACTATTTCATCTGCCTAGTGGGTTCCAGAGAAGGACTTTGTAGTTAAACAATTATCCGGTTGTCTTCAATGTGTGTCCTGTCTAGACCCAGTGTCCTTTCCTCACCTCTTGATTTGCTGGAATATATCTACTTCTAGCCCTTAGCTCCACATTAGTAATTTTGTTTTAATGTTTTATTCCTTTTATCCTGCACAGACATCACTTAATGAACATTTGCAGTTTACTGGTCTTTTTCTCCATGTTTCTGATCCATACAGCAATACAGATTTAACACCAGAGTTAAATAATCTATTTCTCTTATACTACAAGTGTTACATCACAGGCAGTAAACAATCTATTCAAAGGAGTGAATTTCAATACTACATTACTGTATGTGAGTTGGTCCAGTCCAACCTTAGTGTTACTTCTGTATGTATGTTGAAAGTGTAAAGCTCAGTAATTCTCCACATTCACACAGTATCTCCACCATCTATAATCTGTACACCCCTGTCAAGCCTAAAATACAGAATACACATTACCAGAACTGAACCACTAGGTCAGGACTGCAATCCCACATTAATCCACAACCGGCCTGTTGTGGTTGTGAAGTAGGTAGATAAGATAAAAATCTTTTGCCTTGAGGAAGGTAGATAAGCTCAGATCTCTCTCTCTCTCTCTCTCTCTCTCTCTCTCTCTCTCTCTCTCTCTCTCTCTCTCTCTCTCTCTCTCTCTCTCTCTCTCTGTGGCGCACATGAAGGAAAATCATTAAGTAACAGGAATTTTATTATAAAGTGCATGGACGAGTACGGACAATGGAAAATCTTATATCAGGACACAAACTGGCTCTTAAGTAATACCTCATGTAGAGGTTGTGAAAATCGAGCAGTTTACATCTGTAATATAGTGATTACAAAATGGCTGACCCACTATTGACTTGCATTGTGGAAGAACACTTGAGACGTTATTCATTTTTTGTGGTCAGAGGGTGTGAAACCTTGTGAAATCTACTATATGAATAACGGTTCAGTATGGAGACAGTTGTTTGAGTGTATGAATTGGTAGAAAGATTTCAAAGGGTTTTTCTCTTGTTAAAACGGCAGTAGGAATCAGCTGGGAAAGTCATGATAACCATCTTTGGATATCACAAGGCACACTTGTGATGCACACTTTTATCACAACTATTGGTGCATTTCCAAAAAAGGGGTAAAACTATGACTAGTGCTCATTACAGTGACATGCTTGTAAACAAACTGAAGCCTGCGATATGATCGAAACTCTGGGGACTTCTCTTAAAAGGAGTATTGTTTCTGCACAACAATGCTCGCCCTATTATGGTTGCGCACATGGTGGATACACTATGTGCTGTGAAACTTCAGGTCCTGAAGCATCTAGCATATAGTCCAGACTTGGCACCATCAGGCTTTCACTTGTTTGGACCATTGAAAGAACATTTGTGGGGTCAAAGGCTTTGCAGATGACAACAAGGTAATGAAAGTAGTGCAAAACTGGTTTAAGGCCACACCCAAAATCTTTTTCCTAGAAGGCATCAACAAGCTAGTGGAGAAGTGGACGAAGTGTGTTGCTAGGCAAGGGAGACTGTTAAGAATACACCCAAAATATCTGGTTGGCGCTATTGTAAAAATGTTTTTCATAAAATTCTTGTTACTTTGAGACTTTTCACGCATAAACAGTTTACATCTCTAAGACCAAAAGACATATACTCACCATGAAATTCAGCTTGCTTCGTACCACGGACAATCATTTTAGCTTGATCCTTATTGCCATCCTGGTACACCTTGCAGAGAATATACTTGAACCTTCCATTCTCATCAATGACCACATCATCAATGGTAGCAAGCACTGGGTTTACCTCAGCGATTCTACCTGGCATGATCATGCAGTAAATAACAGTAGCTACAAAGAACAGGCTGTAAGTTGCTAGTCCTTGATTGCGAAACTGGCAAGTCTGTTTAAGTACCTGAAGACATAACATAAGCACTATCTATAGCGTCACAAATTGTGGTCCACAAAGACAAATTATTCATATTAATTCATATTTTTGGAGCATAATTATTTTTTGGGATCCCATACTTTACACCAGTAGGCTTTAGCTTCATTTAGATTTTTTTGGTCGCATATCCTATTTACAGGACATCGCTGTCAAGACCCGCATTTTACCGCTGTTGTTGATTTCTTGGCAAGATTACGCTCAGTAGTTTTCATTTAGATTAGTGGTTAAATTATATTGATTTTATTGCAAACAAAGAATCAGAACCCCCAAGAACTCACAACAAGATTAGACAAGTCAGCAAGATCTTAGAGGAGAGAATTTAGTAGAATAAAATGCAAGATACTCATAAATAGCTGTCAACAACATGAAATAGCCAACATTCATCCTGAAACATAAAAAAGACTACCTGTAAATACTTTGTGTCCCATTTACATAAAGATAGAGCTTCAGAAAAAGAGATCAAATAAAGACGGCATCATCTGCCATGACAAGGTAGTGTAAACAGAAAGAGTGATAACATCAGCTTTCCTATGAAAGTGTTCTAGAAATGACATGATACATGATGATGAGGGAGCAGTTGGAAGACCTAAATATGGTGGTATCCATTGCCATAGGTCACACACTGAGCGTGTGAGATGTCAGAAGGTGTGTGATGGTGGAAATGATCATGTGTTCGCATGCATCCATTGTGTATGAACATTTAACACCTGAATTGGTCCAATCAGTCACATTCGCTATCACCTTGGCTTTTAGTTAGTTTGCCTTTTCTTTAAGCACAATGTAACAAACTATTCTCTGTCAAGATGGCAAGATGCTAGCATTGTGGCACCCTGATGACCTAAGATGGGAGATTTTGGATAGAAGAAGGTAACAGCAGACAGTGCAATGGTTCAGCTTTACAAGAACACTATCACAAATGACAGAATTGATACAGCAACTACGAGGGTGAGTCAATAAGTAAGTCATACAGTTCTGTGGGATGGCAAATGTAGTTGGTGTTTTCTATAGATGTCTTTAGGTGACAGTGACATCGAACTTTTTATTCCCGTTCGTCAGATGGTGCTAGGTGTCTCATGCATCCGCAGCGCATAAACGTGCTGTTGTGCGTTTTTTGTGGGCAAAAGGACTGCCTACAAAGTACATTCATAAGGAAATGCTTCCTGTTTGTGCTGACAAATGTTTGTCCCATAAAGCAGTGCACAGCTGGGTAGAAAAATTTTCTCAAGGACGCAAATGATGCCGAAGTTGAATGTGATGTGAAAACGTGGCTTAGAAAACAAAACATGCAGTTCTATGCAGCTGGTTTGGGAGGACTGATAAAACGATGGGATAAATGCATCAATGTTGGTGGAAATTATGTTGAGAAATAAAGGGACAATGTATGTACAACAATAAACTGGTTTCAAGTTGTTATCATATTTAGTAATTTTTCTACAGCCATTTATGACTTACTTATTGACTTCCCCTCGTAGTAAACTTTTAAAAGCAAGCTCTTTTACAAGACAATGCAATCAATCCCAGCATTTTGCCTGTTTGTGATTTTTCTTTAACATCAAAAAACTAGAAACACAATGTACTTAGCTGAAAAGCATAAGAAATCATGTGTACTATGTGTGGTAATGATTAATTAACAGCGCTTAAGTGGTGAGCAATCACATATGTCAACAGTCTTGTGGTTACGCATGTGGTACTGGGTGGGTGAAGGTCATAACACACATTTGCAATCCATTATGTTTTTTTCCTCAGGGCAACATATGTAACATTTACTGATGTCTGAAGTATGATTAACTTACAAATAAATTAATATCAATCAATCACGTGCCATGCCAGAAAGCGTGGGCGGTCATGACTCGCCATTTCACTCGATCACAAGCGCTGTGGATCAGCTCAGTGTTTCTGTCTCGTCCATGCCTCTTGGTCTGTTCCCTTCAATCTTGCCAGTTGTCACCAAGTTCTCGAAGTTATTTCTTCTCATAACATGTCCAAACATTTTTGACTGTCTACGTCTAATTTCTCTAATCAATTTAAGATTTTCTTTTGTCTCCTGTAGTGCTTGGTCATTGCCGGTCTCTCTGGCTGAGGGGTTACATGGCTTTCTCCGTAATCCCGTTTATCCACGCAGGGTCTCACAGCGCGCGAGAATTGGAAGCGGTTCGACCCGCGCTGGTGACTTGTGGGATAATGAGCCGGGCGCTCAGAAAGCAATGGCAAACTACTGAGCGTAATCTTGCCAAGAGATCAACAATCAGCTGAAAGATGCTGATGTTGACAGCGATGTCCTGTAAAAGGATATGTGAATTAAAAAGAAAAAAAGAAAGTACTTGGTCATTGGTTTTTCTGTCTGTCCAAGGTATTCTTTGCATTTTCCTCAGAAACCACATTTCTGCACCATCAGATGTTTTTCAGCTTGACTGCACATTGTCAAAGTTTCACATTCATACAAAAGAACAGGCTCTATGTATCCCCTCAACACTCTTTTTCTCGTTTCAATTGACACCTTTTTATTGGTCAGAATGGTTTTCATCTTGCTAAAGGCTACTTTCGCCACGGCGATTCTTGTTCTAATCTCTTCAAGACATCTCCCATCAGATGTTATGACTTCCGAGATAGTTGTACCAATTCACTTGTTGAAGAATATTCCCATTTACTTGTATATTACATTGTGGTACTTCGTTCTTCCTAGTGACGACCATAACCTGTGTCTTCTTACAATTTAATTCCAACCCCAGCTGATCACTGTGTACAACAACCGCGTCTACTAATTGTTACAGATCTTGTGCATTGTCTGCAATCAATACTGTATCATCTGCATATCTAATGTTACTGATGTTTCGTCCTCCAATATATATATATATATTTTATATTAGATAGATGAAGACTTTAAGATTATAATAGAAGTTACTGACGCGGAGAGAACCGCTACCAATTCTTGCGCATGTCACGTTACTCGCGAGAGCATACGGAATTACGGGGAAAGTGGAATTACGGAGAGTCGTGTAAACCCTAGACCAGGGAGACCTGCTGGTAATTATTAGTAATACTAATGACACTACAGCCAAACACTACAGCCAAAAAATGCTGGTGTTGACTGTTACATCCTACGTAAAGAACATGTTCAACATGCAACTAGTGAACTACTAACTAACCTACTTAAGGTTTGAGGTAAATATTAATTAAATTAGGTAGGTTATTTATATTATACTATTATTATCACTAACTTAAAATATTATTTATAATAGTATATAATTAATAATATAACTAGATAACTAACCTACATAGTGTATATTAATAATATTTATTTTATTTAGTAATTTAAATTACTCAAGGATTCAAGGTTCGTCTTATTTTATTGACATCATATCAATCATCATCATATTATTATTCATATGTTTATATGTATGTCCAAAGTCAAACGAATAATAACAAAAGCGCCTACCAAACTGCGTCTGAAAATACACCAGTATACAAAAGAATGCACTAACAAACAAATCAACGGCAGGTTTGACAAAAGATGTTAGATCTGTAGTATAGTAGACTGTAGCAGAGGATGTTGAGAACGATCGTTCACGTTCACGTCTGCCGTGGGTCTCCTGTCTATTTTTAAACACTTGTTGTTGCTAAAAGGTCAAGGTTCCGGAATCTTCCAGTTCTTTTAGTTCCGTATCAAAATTTTTATTCTGTTCGATTTCATCATACCCCGTTCAACCTCAAGGAGTTGTTATAATGGGGTCCATTCCTGGCTCAAAGTAATAGTCCTGTGACTGAGTCAGTCGCTAACAGCAGCTGCCCACGCTTTTACCCTCAAAAGTTTATTAATTTGACGGTGATAGTAGTCCATATGGGGCAATGGCCTTAAAATGTTTTAATCTATGCTAGACAATGTGGTGGAACATGGGGGTGGAAATGTGGTTTCTGAGGGGGGGGGGGCAAACAATACCTAGACGGCCAGAAAAACAAATGAGCAACTCTTGCAAGAAACGGATTTGAACTGTAAAATTTATTCGAGAAATTAAGAGATGACAGTTTTTATTGGGCACGTTATGAGGAGACATAAACAGGAAAAATGAGTAACAACTGATACGATTTAGAGGAAAAGAGCAAAGGGAAGGCAAAAAGATAAATATATGGATGACTCGGCTACATGGCATAACTGAGACAAGAACACAGAGCTGATCCAAGACTGGTGACCGTGTGAGATGGCAAACCGTAACCTCCTTTTTTATCGGCATGGCGCGTGATGATGATATTTTAAATTACCGGTGTAAAATGTCTTCTGCAGTAAAATATTGTATATTCAAATATAGGCCTAACACAGAAGTACTGAAACAAAACCGGGGGAATAACCGATAATTTACATTTTGTTTTAATACGCAGTTTAGATAGCGCAGAAAGCGAAACGATCAAGGTCAGAAGGACTCCCATGCAGAGCTTTAAAAACGTAATCTTCTATTTTCTACGTTGGGTTGTGAATGAAAGAAAATTAGTTGCATGCCGTTTTACAGAATCCCTGAAGCAACCATAAAATGTATGGGCTGTTTTGGGATTTTCTATGCAATTTTACTTTAACTAATTTATAATTGCCGGGCTTCGTGGCAAAGAGCTTACGGACGCGATTCGTAATCCCGCTTACCCGCGTTCAAAACATCTGCGACCGATTTGGCAGCAGACCGCATTGCACTGGGTTTTAAGGTGTGGGAGCCGGTTGTTCAGAAAGCAATGGCAAACTACTGAACATAATTTGCCAAGACATCAACAATAGCAGTAAAATGCTGATGTTGACAGCGATGTCCTGTAAAAGGGATATCACTAAAAAAAAATTATAATTGTTTTCTGAATGGCCTGAGTGAATACCATTGTGAATCAACGCAAATCGCTGGGTTCCAAATGTTGCTGTTATGTTAGGGTGAGCGCCGAACCTGGCATAAATACCCCAATGGCTCGTGCATTCATCACCACTGCAGGTGGCGGACCTGTTTTAACTAACAGGAGAAGGGGCTGCGACGAGTCACTGGCGCCGCGAAATAACCAGAACGCTCTAGATGTGTATGCACGTACATGCATGCGCAGACACGTGTGTGCGTGCCTAGGGCCTACACACCTAAAATGGAGAAAAGCCACAGTCTGCTCTATCAAAGGAAAGGAGTACAAGGAAATGAGCGGGCTGACAAGTTCGCAGGTGAGGCTACTGTGGAGGGCGGACGCGCCATGGACCAGGCCGACATTCTGAATGCTCTACGAGAAGTAAGACTTTTGCGAGAACCAAGTGATGACTGTGAATCTACAACAATGGCCAGACTGCGAGAGCAGCAAATTAAAAGAGGTGTGGCCAAACAAGAACACTACGCAGGAAGCCAAAGAAGATTTATAAACCAACACAGAACTGGCGTCGTTAGCCGCTACACGTTGCGTGATTTGCTGAGGAGGGGATCCGAGCACTTATGGACTGAATGGTTCGATGTGCAATGAGGATGATCTGTCGACTAACTAACTAACTAACTAAAGGAAAGGAGGCAACCAGCCAGGAGGCGCACCACAGAAATCAGGATGCCACCCAATCACGCGATGAAATATGTCGACTACTGCTAAATGTTATGGTGCTCGCCCTGCTTTGGACCTCCAGGCAGGTGCAGTGCCGGGCCCTATGCCTCGAAAGGGTCCAACCACAACAACTGGAGGTCCTTCTCAAATGTCTTGTGGAGCCAGGGGACCTGAGAATAGAGCGTCTGGCCGTACCAAACAAAGACTAAAAATAAATCACTGAAATGTGGAGGGAGTCAGCAACAACAAACATAGAACTAGAAAACAGAGTCACTGAACTTAGAAAGAATCTAATAAAACAACATAACGATGAGGGCACGAGGAGAAACTCAAAAATTGCACTACATATAGACGGAAACATCTTAACAGGAAAGCAAGCAGCTGACCATTTTGCGGACTCATTCGCACAAGATAACAATATCGACATTAGTCCAGAGAAACAACAGGAGATTCGAAAATAATGGCAACATTATAATGACAGAATGAAACAGTGCATGAGGTTCTGGAGGCACCTATCACAATCTGCGAACTGGAGCTAGCCATATCAAAACTGAAAATGAGAAAGTTACCAAGAGCTGATGGTATCTCCAATGAAATTATCAGGAACCTAGGAACAGAGGTCAAAGCAACGCTGTTGCAGACCTTCAATAACAGCTGGACCTTAGGCAGTGTTGGTCCAACATATTGGTCCAAGAAAAAGTAAGCGTAAGTTGCTTGCAAGAAACTCACCTCAAAGAAAATATAGCCTTCAAAATCAGAGGCTACCAGTGTTACCGATCTGACCGAAAGGACAGGCGAAAGGGTGGGATACTGACCCTTGTAAAAAAAAAAAACACCATTGCTTCCCAAATTGAAGTTTACATGGAAGGGGCTGATTATCAGACACTTAAACTTAAGACAGGCAATACAGACCTTCATCTGATCAATTACTACTGTCCAAGTGACCGCCCACTGGCACTGGACACACTACCATTAAAAGAAAAAATGATTGTGTATGGCGACTTCAACAGCCACTCGCGGAGCTGGGGCTATGGTCACATGGACCAGAGAGGAGAGAGATTAGAAGATTGGCAGGATGAGAATAGATTCATCTTGATTAACAAGCCGTCCGACCACATACTTTCTACTCGAGAACATGGCACACTACAACTACGCCTGACCTGGCTTTTCAGACCTGGAGTGGAACATTACACGAATTGTTGGGAAACAACTTGGTGGCAGTGACCACCGGCCAATCTTTCTAACTGTAGAAAATGAGCTTGTAAGTGAAAGCAGCACCCTCTCGAGGTGGAACTACAAGAAAGCGGACAGGGCAATGTACAAGCATCGCACCAGCATACTGGTTAGAAACCTGAATACTGAGAAAGACATAAATAAAGTAGTTGAAGAGTTTGGGAAATGTATACTACAGGCAGCGCGAGAAACAGTACCAAGAAGAGCCCGTAAACATTATAAACCCTACTGGAGTAGTGAACTGGAACAGTTGCATAATGATGTGGAAGTGTGTAGAAAGCAAGCAGAGGCCAAACCCAGCCAAGAGCACCACAATAAATACCAGCACGCGAGAGCCAAATTTCAAAGAGCCAAGCTGCAGGTTAGACGGAAAAGCTGGCAGGAAAAAACAGTCACTGAACTTTGAAAGAGACACAAGGAAGTTGTGGAAGCTAATAAAACAACTTAACGATGAGGGCACAGGGAGAAACTCAAAAATTGCACTACATAAAGACGGAAACATTTTAACAGGAAAGCAAACAGGTGACCATTTTACGGACTCATTCGCACAAGATAACAATATCGACATTAGTCCAGAGAAACAACCAGAGATTCGAGAGAAATGGCAACATACAGGACAGAATGAAACAGTACATGAGGTTCTTGAGACACCTATCACAATCAGGGAACTGGAGCTAGCCATATCAAAACTGAAAATGAGAAAGTCACCAGGAGCTGATGGTATCTCCAATGAAATTATCAGGAACCTAGGAACAGAGGTCAAAGCAACGCTGTTGCAGACCTTCAATAACAGCTGGACCTTAGGCAGTGTTCCACAAGCCTGGAGAGAAGCAATCATGAAACCCCTCTTAAAATCATTCCATTGCCTCCAGCTACGGACCAATTAGCCTCACCAGCTATCTCTGCAAAACAATGAAGCGCATCATCAATCACAGACTGCAGTGGTACATTGAAAGTGAAAACATCCTTGTGCCACAGCAGGCTGGCTTTAGGCAGTGCTACTCTACGGAAGATCAGACAACCTACCTCTCTCAAGAAATTTAGGATGCATTCCAAGAGAAGAAATTGGTGCTTGCTGCATGGATAGATCTGAAGAAAGCCTTTGACAAAGTCTGGATAGAAGGTCTGATGAAAATACTAAGAAATTATAAAGTGAATGGAAGAATGTACAAATGGGTGAAAGCATACTTGCACAACAGAAGAACCCGAGTACAGATAGACGGACTAAAGAGCAAGAAAGTACTACTGCGTCACGGAGTTCCCCAGGGCGGAGTATTGTCCCCCACACTCTTTCTAATCTTCATCAATGATCTTGTTGCTAATCTACTGCATGGAATTAAAGCCTGGTTCTATGGAGCACAAATGAACATACATCAGTGGCCACCAGATCGCTACAAAGAGCTGTAGATACATTTGTTTCATGGGCAAGTAGATGGTGTGTCAACATAAACACTGACAAGTGCAGCACCACTCTATTTACTCTCTCTCTCTCTCTCTCTCTCTCTCTCTCTCTCTCTCTCTCTCTCTCTCTCTCTCTCTCTCTCTCTCTCTCTCTCTCCAAAACAAAAGGCAGGGGTCATTCAGATAAATGGAATACCCCTAAGAGAAAATAAATAACCAACATACTTTGGAGTAACATTTGATGACAGGAAAGCACATCAACAAAGCAGTAGCAACAGCCAGAAAGAAAATAGCCATCCTGGGAAAACTAAGTGGAACCACATGGGGAGCCTGTGGGAAAATACTTAGCTAAGTCTATCAACAGAGCATATGACCACACCTGGAATACGGGTTAACTGCGTGGTGTTCAGCATCACAAACTACATTACACGAGCTGGACAAGGTGCAAAATCACACACTTAGAGTCATCACAGAAGGGATGAGCTCAACTCCTATAGTGGAGTTGGAGAAGATGGGGAGGACACAAGCACTGGGAGAGCGCAGAGATACGAAAACGCTAATACAAGCAGAAAAGTTCCTAAGCTTGTCAAGCCACTTATGAAGAACAGATGTGAAAACTTAGCTATGGGGCGGTTGAAAAGAAGCAGTTTTATCTACCAGGCCAAACGACTCTGCAGAGAAACCACCGATCTGCCCACAGTTGGTATCCCACTGACAACTATTCCAGAGCGAACTCCATGGAAAGATTAACATAGACTATCACTACACATCCAGACAGAAGTGATAGGAATATGTACAGCGCTGAACAGCCACTCTCAGCTTCCTTGATGAAGAATACCCACAAGACCTCTGGATCCGAATCCGCACAGGTGGGTCAGCACAAAATGCTGTTCGAAATGGAGGAGCGGGAATGTACATAGAATACCCAAATAAAACTAGTGACACGGCCTGAGTACCAACAGGAAAGTACTGCCATAACTATGATGCTGAAATTGAGGCAATCAAGATAGCAACAGAGAAATTACTAAGTACCAGCCGTGACACACAACCAGTTGTGCTATTGACAGATGCAAAATCAGTACTCGGAGCGCTCCTGTCTGGGAAATTGCTAGTACAATACTAAGAACACTACTTTCTGAACTTAGCAGTCAGCATAAGGTCACCATACAGTGGATACCATCCCACTGTGGAATACCCGGAAACGACAGAGCTGATGGATTAGCTAAGGAAGGAGCAAAAGAAGCACAACTTGATGTGCCTGTTACATACCACCAAAAGAAAAGAATGATCAAA
Source organism: Cepaea hortensis (assembly GCA_963921405.1). Classification (NCBI taxonomy): domain Eukaryota; kingdom Metazoa; phylum Mollusca; class Gastropoda; order Stylommatophora; family Helicidae; genus Cepaea; species Cepaea hortensis. The sequence continues at coordinate 55,783,038 of OY992892.1, read as the reverse complement.
TTAGTCAGAAAGCCACAAACACCTGCTCAAGATGATTGCCACGTCATGGACAGACCAGAACAAGTTATTATTCTGCGCCTCAGAACAGGGCACAATAGATTACGCAAAAACAAATCTAGGCAAACCATCTGGTCTAGAGAGACTACAATGGAAGATAAGCTCTATGGACCGCTGAGTGAACTAAGAAAGACAGTTAAATGCATACAAGAGACAACATTGCAGTTATAGACATATTTCAAGCGAACGAAAGAAGAAGAAGAAGAAGAAGAAGAAGAAGAAGAAGAAGAAGAAGAAGAAGAAGAAGAAGAAGAAGAAGAAGAAGAAGAACTGTTGCACTAACGCCTCTGCCTTAATCGACCATTCTCGGCACCTTCGGTTCAACGTGACTATCACTCTATATAAAGCTGCTTTGTTGGTGACCCATTTCTCTCCCCGCACTATCTTATAAATTTCTTGAATATGTTTGATCATATCTTCAGCCTGTGCCGTCCAAGAGCTACCTCTCTTCAACTTGTTGTCATCCAAAGTCACATGCAGAGAGTGCTCCTTATTTGCTGCGACCTGTAAGTACATCTTTATAAGGAGCACAATGTGCTTATCATTTATAGACGGCAAAGAAAGATTATGCTGCATGCAAACAATGCATGTGCCTCCTGTATACCCCAGAATGGCATTCATATGCTCATTTTGCTTGCTGATATTATGAATATCTCCAGACTATATCGACATAATTAATTGTTGACAGATAGTGTATACAAATCTCTAGGGCCGTCCGGTAGATTTTCTCAGTATGATGCAAGTCTTCGAAATGCCTCCCCCTCAAGATGCAAATCTTCAAAATGTCGCCCCATCTTCGCTGATTATGCCGCCCCCTTACGGTGCCGCCTGGTGCGGCCACCTCTCTGTATCATAGCACGGCACGGCCATGCAAATTTGTAATATGTCTTCCGTGTCCGCCACTGCAATGATCTTCAGTGCATTTTAACCCCTCCTGATCTTTGACACCACCTCTTCCACGTGGTTCTGAAAGATGTTATTCCGAGTTACGAGTTACCTAATTATGCTCTCTCTCTCTCTCTCTCTCTCTCTCTCTCTCTCTCTCTCTCTCTCTCTCTCTCTCTCTCTCATCGGCCCTCAATTTACTTTCGTGTCCAGATCTTATGCATACAATTGTAATGTAAATAACACCACAACACAGCTGCTTTGTTGATAACGGAACTCTTTTCTGTGCACTATTTACCAATGCCATCCATCGCAGCATGCAGTTCTCTAAAGATTTCCATTCTGTTTCTGCCCTGTCTATAGACTATGCAAGGGCACCTCAAAATACGCCTAAATATAGTTTCATAGACTAGGATAGTGAGATAAGTAGTAATACATCTTTGAAACTTTTATTCATTTTCTTTTCATTGTTCCCTTTTTTTCAACTTTCTATCCTTCTCATTCGTGTATTATGCCTTAATCATCCTTAATGTAGTCACTGTAGTGTCTTCTCTGTGTTCAGATGTGTTTTCTTGTATTTGTTTACTGATGAATGCTTGTCGCCGTAACGTCCATTGTTAATCGTAATTAATTGTGTTCTGTAAAGCTGCATTACTTCGTGTTTTTAATATTATAGCATGTAACAGTTTAGCATGGACCGGAAGTGGAGAAAGCATTCATAGCAACAGTTATGTTGGAAAATGGCGGAGAAAATTAACAGCTCGAATAACGAACACGGTAGCACGAACCGCGCCGAAAGATCTTTATACCTTGAGAGTTTCATTGCATCCCAGATACAGCAACAAGAGGTTTTATTTATTGGTTACGATTTTCACTAATATTATTGTCTTTAGCGCTGTTTTTCCCCCAGCAATATCCCGATGATGGCCAGTCCGTTTCATTTCTCCAGGGACAGTCCTGAGACTGAGTCCTGCCTTTCATTATTTATTTTACAACATTAAACGTAAACAATATGGCATCACTATCACTCAGTTATCAGTCAGTTTCATTCCACCAAGAATGTACACGACTGACATAAAGCTGAAACTAACTACTGTTTTCATTAGAGACATTAATGTGGAGATCGAGGTACCGACGAAAAAGGTCTCTGACGATTGTCACAGTCACATCTTGATTTGAGAAGAGAGAGTTATAATGAATTTTATATTACTATTATTATAGTATACTGTATTTCAGTTGAATTTGCAATCTCTATATAATTACAGTGTTACTACATACAACATATTTTCATTAAATCTATCTTACAATTTAAAAATTATGCTGGGTAGAGGCGACAAATTGAAATTTATTTAAATGCCCATCAAGTCTATAATAATTAATATTTGTGGTGAATTAATTGGTTGTCAAACACATAAGTAAATAAGATAAGAGGAAAATACTGGATTGCCAAACCAAAAATGTGTGTCACAGACCTGATTTATAGTATCCCACACACCCGGGAAGGTTAACCCGGTCAACAAATGCCCGCAGAAGTTGGATGTGTTAGCCTAATGGCACAAGAACGCATCTCTGCTGTAAACAGGCACAACGCAATCACGTCTGAAAAAGAAAAAAAAACTCAGGACGAACGCAGAAGAAGAAGAAGAAGTATCGCACACATAAAGCAGAGCGCAATGCAGCACATGTGATTTATTTTTATTTCGATTCTTGACCATCTAAATCATTACACTACCTTAACAACTAGTTTTTTTTTATTTGTTTTCATTTTACTTGCTGGGAAAATATGGAATTGACTGTATAATTTGTGCACCTGTTTATTCACTAACATATAAGAAATGGTAATAATGCTTGTTATTTTTCATATGTAGAAAGTATCTAGGGAGTCTGACAACCTGGACACAGCAAAACGAGACAACTTCATTGCTAGAGCCTTGTCTGAGAGTCACAGGTAACTTATGATATACTTAACAGTGACTGTTTTGCCATGATGGCCATATAGCTGTAGCACTTTTCTATGGTTTGATTGAGGCTTCCGGTCGCCAACATGGCGGTTAGGCATTGAGCCGTTAAGGCCTGTGGCGTGTTTATGCTTGCAGCTACGGTTTACACTCGCATTTTCCTCATGTTGGACTGGTAGTACATGGTTCCGTCGCCCTGCTACTGAGTGAGTGCGTGGGCGACACTGTGAGCAGTGAAATTCGCGTAAAATGTTTTTACATCTGTCCTGTACAGTGACCTGCATGTTCGGAACGATGGCTACCGGCTGTTGCTAAATTGACTGATTTGCCTTTTCAGTTCACGAGTGCATTTTTCAGGAGACTCCTGGGAGTCGGCGCTGAAGCCGCAGAGTTCATGCTTTATGTGACACTTTCGGCGGGTCGCCCTGTGGTAAAAGACCAGGCCATGTGAGAAAACCCGGGTCAGTGAGGTCCTTCTGGTGACTGCCGAGTCCATGGACGATGAACTGTGGTTTTCATGGATGAATTTTGTGTTGGCATTCTGTCGGCAGCATTATGCACAGTGTACCTGTGCGGGCTGTTGGATTGCCTAGACTGCTGTCTATTCAACTTTTCACATTGGACAGTGGGGAGCATTTTGTGTGATGTTCACTGGCACAGGAATGGAGCATAATGGGGACGACCCGTCACTGTGAAAATGGAACCTTGACAAACTAACTAACTAACTATGGTTTGATTGTTCAGTTGTTTGATTTACTAGAAATTGATTGTATCGCACTCAGGATGAGCCCATAAATCTTCAGTCTCAGTTATTTTTTTTAAAAAGCAGAGTGTAGGGATGCTTATAGTTCCCACAGCACAATGATTATAAATATGCAGATTTCCTCACCTGGTGTCACAATGTCAAGTCGCCAGATCATGTCAGCAACTGTCGCATCATCATGCCAGCTACTATTACCAGATTATGTCAGCTATTGTCACAAGATTATCTCAGCTACTGTCACCAGATCATGTCAACTACTGTCACCAGATCATGTCAACTACTGTCACAACATCATGTCAGCTACTGTCACCAGATTATGTCAGCTACTAATGTCATAGTAACACTGGGGCGTGAGTGCAGAGAATGGGCAGCAGGCCGCACAGAGGTTGAGGTGCAACAACTGATCCAGAGTAGCACACATCAAGGTGACGTAGTGATCTACACCGATGGGTCAGTGGTGAGAAATAGACGGAGTGGTTGGGGTTTCATTGCTAAGGCTAATGGATGATTCTTAAAAAAAAGGAGAGTCTGGCATATGAACATACGACCTCTAGCATGAAAATGGAGGTGGAAGCAGTCACAGCGGCATTCGGTTGGTTAGAGGAGACCGCTGCAACAAACATTGTATTAATTATGGATTCAACGAGTATGCTTAGTAAGGTGGAGAAAGGAATGTTTCATGTGGAATGGCTATCCTCACTTCAGAGGTCAGAGATTGTGAGAATTATATGGATATTTTGCCCTGGCTTATCGGGGGAATGAACAGGCTGATAGGCTGGCAGAGAATGCACCTCTTGGTGGTAGATTACCTATGGACAAGAAAGAGGTGGTCATGCGCCTGAGGAATCAGGTGGGGGAACAGATTGAGAACCTGTATGTGAAAAGAATTAGATTGCGGGCGATCGGCCGGGATTCTGGAAGAATATCAAAACTGAGAGGGAAGACCAGGATAACTTTTAATCAGATAGCGGTGGGAACGATTAGTAGTATTACTCTTCACTGACTGTTGAATGGGGGGGACGGAGCATGTATGGGGAATGTCCTGAGTGCAGTGATGTAGGTTCTTAGCTCAACTCTATCTGTTTTCATTCACCCTACAGTTGGTGTTCTTGAGACCAACATATCAGCTTGCTCATTGCAACTGGCCCCTGAATAATCTGGTCACTATATCCACCTTAATGTGTTTATAGTTTTCTATTATCTCATCTCATCTCATCATGTTCCTCTTGTACCTTGCTGTGTCGAGGTGAAGTATAAACATCGTGAGAGTGCCCGATTATGGGCTTCATATATCGATATTCCCAAGGGCTCTGCTATTCCCTCCGTCCAACGTTTACGTAGTCGGCCTCTTCCTCCGTTTTCATCTGGTCTGTACATCATTGCTTGTGGTATGCAGTTGACTGGTAACCTACTTGCATGGCCAAACCATTTGACTTGCTGCTTTCTAATAAAATCTAGTGCTGCTATGACCCTCACTTTAGTCCTGATTTCTTCATTTCTGATCTTATCGCTTCTTGATACGTTGAGTATTCTTCTTAGGAATCTCATTTCTGCTGTTGTGATTTTTCTTTTCTCTTTTTCTGTCATTGTCCAGGTTTGGCATTGGTAACATAGAGTTGGTAGGAAGATTGTATTGTAAAGTGCTTTCTTAGTAGTTATTGATACATGTTTGTTATTTAGTATTGGTGCCATTTGTCCAATGAGTTGGTTTGCCTTACTGCATCTATTTTCGATCTCGTCTTCTGATTTGCCATTTGATGATTTTATACTTCTTAGTTACTTGAAACTCTTTACTTGTTTCAAGGGATGTTCGTTTAGGTGAATCGTTGCTTTTTCTTCTTTAGTTACGGTCATTACCTCTGTTTTACTTGTGCTAATTTTCATGTTATATTCCCTACGTATTTCATTTAGACTATTCACGTGGTCTTGTAATTCAGCATCAGATTTTGCTATTAGTGCTTGGTCATCCGCAAACAGGAGTTCTCTAATGGTTAGATTTGCAGATGGTTCTTCTTCCGTGTTCTTATCATGCGGTAAGCTTGCAGTCTCTGTTTGGCTGGTTTCTTTACATATATTGTCTATATATGTTATGAACAAGAGAGGGGACAGGAAACAACCTTGTTGTACTTAAGACCTTATGGTGAAGGGTTCTGAGTGTCCTCCAGTTCCTCTCACTATGCATTCACAGTTGTTATATAAGTTTCTACATAGGTTTGGGTCAGTCCGTTTATACTTCTTAGTTTTTCTACGAGCAGTATGAAGATCCCTTGCCGGCTTGCTAGGTCAATCACAGGTTTAGGACAAAATTCTAACCATACGGAGTCCATCCCCTATGGCGTCTATGGCGATCCATAGCCCCATTAACCCATGACCTCGCGGTCATGGTTTCCCAGTCTACACCACGTGGAAGTGGGGTTGACTTGTGTAGTCTGCGGGTCATTGGCAGGCTACTAATTTAAACTTTTCACCCCTCCTGGGAGAGGCTAGCCGATCCTAACCCTGCTGGTTTGATTTCATTGGTTAGCAATCCTGTGGGGAAAACTGTATTTTAACTCTTAACACTAATGCATTGACATTCAGGTCATTTGAAAAAGGCCTACATCTGTTGAAGTGAGCTTGGTGTAGAGACTTTCCTTGTAATCCAATACTAAAGTACCATCTCCATGGTAACTGCGTGGCTCAGCTCCTCTTCCTCTCTCCAAGTTCAGAAACCAGCGAGGAACTTCATATCACCAAAGAATTGTAGTAGGATACCACCAGGTCATGATCCAGCATAGCGTGACCAGACTGGCTGGGGTTTGGCCTAGTTTTGCAATGTTTTCTTCACGGGTTTGAGATATCTCATTGTCGACAAACTGCAACCCAGTGCCCTGAGAAAAACAGGATTTCTAGAGAATTAAAACTAGCTTTTCCAGATGATCCGCCTATGGGAGGGATTGAAAGGCCACCGCACCCGGGAAGGTAACCTGGCCAAAAAATGCCTGAAAAAGTCGGATGTGTCGACCTAAAGATGCAAATATCGCAGCTCTGCTGTAAACAAGCACAACACAATTACGTTTAAAACAACATTCCCCGGGAAGGTTAACCCGGTCAACAAACGCCCGCAGAAGTCAGATGTGTCGGCCTAACGGCACAAGAACGCAGCTCTGCTATAAACAGACACAACGCAATCACATCTGGAAAAAAAACTCCGGATGAACGCAAAAGAAGAAGAAGAAACAGCATTCTAGTTGAACGCAGCAGAAGAAGAAGAAGAAGAAGAAAGGCCACTTATTCCTCTGTGCACTCAGGCCTACAAAAATATGATGTCTCAGCACTTCACATACCCACACCACAGCAGGTTTCTGCTTTGAGACTTCACATGATAATATTAACATTGCAAGTCAAATACAAGTTTTCATATTTATTTCACAACTAGGATGAGCATGGAAGTAGAAAGATCCAGACAAAAGACAGAAAACTTGCACATCGAACTTGGAGAAGGAAGAATGGCACAATGGAGCCATGAACACTCTGCAGAGGTCTTACCAGCAGAACAAGCCAACCTGGCCTTTCAACATGGCTAATATTTATGATGTCACAATATGGTCACAACGCAAGAGTCAATTTTATTTCCAGTAAATATGTTTCTAGTTATTTTTAATCAAATTTATTTACCTGTCTAATGTTCCCAAATGTGTTGTTTTTAAAATAACTCTTACTTTATAAGAATAACTTTTAATATATTCATCAGAAATTATTCATGGGCCAGTGTAAGTTTCTATTTTGTCTTTAAATGTAAGGAAACTAATTAAAATAGAGAGCCTGTAAATGATCACTTTTATATTTCTGCATTTGTTTTCATATAGAAAGCAGAACTTTTATTGTATAAATAATAGTCTTAAACAAAAATGGTTGTGATCTAAAGTGTCTCCCAAACATTACAAATGGATATACGTACCTCTAAAATTACACCTAAATATTTCCAACAGTATTGATGCCTCTCCCGAACATTGCCTATAGCAGCCAAAATGGGGTGATGACATTGTAGAAGACATCAATATGTTTTTGTAGGCTGCTGCGTGTAATTTGTATCAAAATGATGTCAGAATAAAAATACCGTGTAACACATACCATTGTAAGCATAAATTCCCTTCCATGGATGCATACATACACACCACACACAAGTATTTACCACTGCTTATTTTAATTTTTCTTTGTTAAATTTATCTGTCTCTCTTGAACCTTTTTGAACTGCCAGGTTACAGCTGAGGTGAGAAACCAAAGGTTAACTTAATAATGACATGAAAAGAATATATGCTTTCAACATTTACAATAGTTTTGTTTAGCTGGCTCTGTAGCATTTAAAAAAAATTATGTTGCATGTCCTTCACAGGACGTAGCAGTCAACCCCAGCATTATTGCTGTTCGTGATTCCTGGGCAAATTCTTTTTTACATTCAGTAGTTTGCCATTGCTTTCTGAACGACCGGCTCCTATACCTTTTCGAAAAAACCAGAACCGCTGTGTTTCGAACCCGGGTATAAGAGCTCACAAACCGCGTTTGCAAGCCCTTAGCCATAGAGACCGGTGTAGCATACCATGCTCAAAACACAGCTGCGGGCAATTTGGTAGCAGACTACCTTGCATTAGTTTTCATAAAATGGTATGAGTGCCGGTAATTCAGAAAGCAATGGCAAACTACTGAACGTAAATTTGCCAAGACATCACAACAGGCAAAAATGCTGGGGTTGACTGCGATATCCTGTAAAGGATATGCAACTAAACAATAGTTTTAATGTTTGTCTTTCCTGATTTTATTTGTTATTTATTTTATCCATAAACAGTTTGCTGCTATGACTCTGTGATGTGATCACATTTTGTAGGCCTGAATGCGTGGAGGAATAGTTGGCCAGTCTTTCCTTCACTTCCATAGGCAATGAGACCAGGCATCACACCCACCTCCAACTGTGCTCATGACATTATCAGCACAGTTCCCTATCAACTTTGCTAACATACATGCTTTCCTTATACTTCATTCATTCATTCAGTAGTATGTCCTTTGCAGAACCTCGACCCCATAACAACCTTCCCGAAAACTTCTCAATCATAAGCAAGACGTCCCCCGTCTGATACACCCATCTGGAGATCATCTGCCACATCCTGCACCCATCTTCTCTTTGGCCTTCCTCTCTTCGCGGGCAATATACCCCTCCATGATTGTTCTCTCCAAACTTTCATGGCATTTCAAGTGACCGAAATATTTAAATTTTCTTTGTTTTATCATCGTTAGTAGCTAACCTTCTTCAATATCCAGATCTTGTCATATGGATGCATTTGTTCTTTTCTGCATCCAAGATATTCTTAGAACCCGTCTAAAACATTTATATCCAAAGGCATTTATGTGCTGTTACTTATGTTACACATTATAAACAGATTGTAATCATGAAATGGCTACTTTTTTACAGAAAATACCAATGCCAAATTTTTACATTTTATTAAATAAAGCTGTGTTAAAATATTAATATCTTACAGCTGGTTTTTTAATTGTTTTAAAATATATTTTAATTGTTTAGTTAATATTTCCAGAGGAATAGTGAGGAGATGGGAATGGCGGTAACAGAGATACAAACACAGGAGTCTTTTGTCGTAATGATCTTACATTTTTCCTTAATAATATTATCATCAAGATAATGTACCCTAGAAGCTGCAATATCTCAGTGGCAAGATGCTCGCCTATCGATCCAGTGATCATGGGTTCGACCCACATCAGGGCAGATTCAAATTTTAAACATTGACCTGGACTTGCAGATTGACCTAGCCTAATATTTTATTTTTTATTTTGCATATCCTTTACAGGACATTGCAGTCAACACCAGCATTTTTCAGCTGCTGTTGATGTCTTGGCAAGTTTTACGTTCAGTAGTTTGCCATTGCTTTCTGAACAACCGGCTCACGTACCTCTGAAGGTAACCAATGTGACGCGATCCGCTGCCGAATCTCGCGCAGCTGTGTTTCGTACAAGATTATACAGGATTACAAACAACATCCTTAACTCCTACACCAGGGAAACTGGCCAGCCAAATATAGGTACCATAAAATGTATTAGGAAGTAAAAGGAGCTAGTGTGATACTGACCATATTTATGCCCAATGTGTGTAAAATGTTCTTTTACTTACTTAATTTACTTATAATGTACCCTTCTAAATGACATAGGTGCTCATGTCTCTCCCCAAATCTCAGTCCTTGGTGTTCGGGATCAATTCTACCGTTACCATTGCTTCATGCCACTGCCATAGGCCATCACGCTGTAACAATTCATGTTGTCATATAGTGAGTTCTCTAGTCTCCCCCACCCCCATAGTACTGTTTTCAACAAGTGTATCGCTCAATTAATCTGAGTTTTAACATGTTTGTCTGGTCCCTAACCTTTGACCTGCTATATCTTAACTTTATCTGGTCCCTAACCTTTGACCTGTTATATCTTAACTTTGTCTGGTCCCTAACCCGTGACCTGTTATATCTTAACTTTGTCTGGTCCCTAACCCTTGACCTGTTATATGTTAACTTTGTCTGGTCCCTAACCTTTGACCTGTTATATCTTAACTTTGTCTGGTCCTTAACCCTTGACCTGTTATATCTTAATTTTTTCTTGTTCCTAACCCTTGACCTGTTATATCTTAATTTTTTCTTGTTCCTAACCCTTGACCTGTTATAACTTAACTTTGTCTGGCCCCTAACCCTTGACCTGTTATGTCTTAACTTTGTCTGGTCCCTAACCCTTGACCTGTTATATCTTAACTTTATCTATCTGGTCCCTAACAGTTGACCTGTTATACCTTAACTTTGTCTCGTCCCTAACCCTTGACCTGTTATATCTTAACTTTGTCTGGTCCTTAACCCTTGACCTGTTATATCTTAATTTTTTCTTGTTCCTAACCCTTGACCTGTTATATCTTAATTTTTTCTTGTTCCTAACCCCTGACCTGTTATAACTTAACTTTGTCTGGCCCCTAACCCTTGACCTGTTATGTCTTAACTTTGTCTGGTCCCTAACCCTTGACCTGTTATATCTTAACTTTATCTATCTGGTCCCTAACAGTTGACCTGTTATACCTTAACTTTGTCTCGTCCCTAACCCTTGACCTGTTATATCTTAACTGTGTCTGGTCCCCAACCCTTGACCTGTCCACTTGGGAAACCCTGCCAGCTGCTACACTACCTTTGGCATCTGTTGGCAGGTGAGTCCCCTGGAAGACTGAGTTTTAACCATAAAGTCCGATGCTTTGGCATTCAGGTCTGTAACAAACTTGGAACTTAAATAAATGAACTGAAATAAGTGAATAACTGCAACCAAGTAGAGCAGGGAACTCTCTTGTCCTGACACTCGGAAATTACTGTCAAAGGCAGAGGTAACTTACCTCCGAGTGGATATGGACATCAATGTGAAATCACTGTATTATCTTCCTACATTTTTATGAATCAAAGCAGTGCTGAGTCAAAGAATGACATTCATAGCTGTCGTAGGACATCCTCATCTGGTAAGGATGATCACGAGCGGCGGATGATACCATGCCGCCTTCAAACTACTGATGACAAAACCAAAATAATAACTTTATAATGCAGGTCAGCATGGTCGGATGGGTAAGAATGCCGAGGTTAGAGGTTCAACCCCCACACCGGACAGCTGGACAAAAATGTTGACCTGTCGTCCTTGACTTGAGGACGTAACTTACAACGTACCTCTGAAGTCGGAGTGGGTTCGCCTGTTGGCGAGGGACACTGTTAATAGGGAAAGCTAATCCACATGCAAAATTCAGTCCATCACTATTATAAATAGTGTGTATGGACTACGCTTGAGTTTAAAGTGAGCGAGCGCCAAAACAAAACTTTATAATAGGCACTTGGAACACCAGAACATTGGCAGAAATAGGAAAGATATATAATATGATAAAAGAAATGGAAAAGATGAAAATTAATATTCTCGGAATGCGCAAGATGAGGCAGAAAGAATCTGATCCCCGAGAAGGTTAACCCGGTCAACAAATGCCCACAGAAGTCGGATGTGTTAGCCTAACGGCGCAAGAACACAGCTCTGCTGTAAACAGGCACAACGCAATCACGTCCGGAAAAAAAAAACTCCGGATGAAAGAAGAAGTAGAATCTGATAAAAATAATCATAGGTACCAATAATATATTTAGGAAGTGATAAACAAAAAAACAGTAGTAGGAAACAGCTAAATCATTTAGTGGTTACTATAATATTTAACATAGGGTTATTATGGTTACAATCAGAAAGAAATGCATTGATGAATGTGAAGACAGTGTCTGTTGCAAGACAATGTCTATTGTTTAAGTGATTGTGAGAAACATATAATTCATATATGATGCAATACCTAAAATACAAAGCTTAAATGGGAAATGCTGAAAAACTCTAACAACAAAGAGAATTACCAGATAGAAATTATATATTAAGCAAAGAGGATAGATTTCAAAAAGATAAGAAGAAACGAATGACGGAAGAAATCTTAAAGTTGATGGACAAAACAAAATAAAAATGACAAAGAATAATATGAAGTAAATATCAGATAAAGGCTAAAGAAAATGGTTAAGCAATCATTATATTGAATTAAACGTAATTCAGTTAATGATAAATAATATGCATAGACAAACTTCAATTAACGATAAAAAGAAAATATATGTTTGCATATCCTTTACAGGCCATCGCTGTCAACATCAGCATCTTTCAGCTGATTGTCTTTTTCTTGGCAAGATTACGCTCAGTAGTTTGCCATTGCTTTCTGAGTGGCCGGCTCACATACCCCGTAAGTTACCGACGCGATTCGAACCACTGCTGATTCTCACCGTCGTCACGTTACTTACGAGATTACGGCGAAAAGTCGCTAACCTCTAGGCCAGGAAGCCGGCAAAAAGAAAATATGCATAGATAAATCGATGGTTTACAGGAAGAAAAATAAGATTTGGAAATACTGAAAGAATTTGGTATATAAATATTAAACTATTGGAAGATATTTACAGCAGTGGATAACTACCTAATGATATGCTGAAAGCTGTATTTTCTGAAATATAGAAGATATGGAAGGAATCAACATTGGGGGACGATACATCAATAACATTAGAGTAAATGGGCATATTCTTAAGCAAGTGAATCGGTACAGTTGTCTCGAAACAGTCATAACACCTGATGGGAGATGCCTTGAAGAGATTAGAACAAGAATTGTCATTGCGAAGGTAGCCTTTTGCAAGATGAAAAACATACTGACCAATAAAAAGATATCAATTGAAACGAGAAAAAGAGTGTTGAAGTGCTACGTAGAACCTATACTTTTGTATGGATGTGAAACGTGGACAATGAGCAGTCAAGCTGAAAAACATCTCATGGCTGTGGAAATATTGTTTCTGAGGAAAATGCAAAGAATACCATGGACAGACAGAAAAACCAATGAACAAGTCCTTCAAGAAACAAATGAAGATCGAAAACTGATTAGAGTCATTAGACGTAGACAGTCAAAATTGTTTGGGCATGTTATGAGAAGAAATAACTTCGAGAACTTGGTGACAACTGGCAAGATCGAGGGGGAAGACCGAGAAGTAAATATCTGGATGGCTTGGCCACGTGGCATGGTCGAGAGAGGAACACGGAGCTGATTCACGACTCTGGTGATCGAGTGAGATGGCAAAACATGACCGCCCACGCTTATCGGCATGGCACATGATGGATGGATGGTATTTATATAAGAGATCAGAGCATGTTAAATATGAAGAATCGAGGACAGTCAACCAAATAAACCATGACACCAAACTTCTACTCAGAATTATGAGAAGAAATATAAAGATGGAAATTGGCCAAGAGCAATATGGATTTATGGAAGAGAATGAGGAAAATAATGAAACATCCATATTTGATACACCGAGAGAGAGACAAGAGATCACTTTGGATACAGAAAGACTTTTATACTTGGACATTATCCAAATCACATTTACGCAAAATTAATGTCTGCAAGATACACGAGAAAAGCTGCCAATTTGATTACCCGAGGCCAAGTAAAAAATAATGTTATCAGACAGTGGGATCAACATCTTGAGACATACTGAAAGGCAGAGGATCTAATGCACATGTGTCAAACTCAAGGTCCGCGGGCCACATCAGGCCCAGCGTACAATCATATCAGGCCCGAGAGGTCTCAACCGGCGTACAAATATATTCGGCCCGAGAGAGAATTTTAATCAAACAAATTTTTTAATGACCACGATATAAAGTGCAAATCAAATTCCCTAATCAGCAGCCTTGTCGAATGATAGGGTACCTGAGAGCGTTCTCGCTTCGATCAGAATAAGCGAAAATAAAAGAATGGATGTTTGTCATTATAGTGACCTAGTAACGTTCAGTTGCTCGTTTTGGATTGGTGCATCAGAAATGAAAATAGTGTAGTGCCCGAATATTACATCACCTATTCCCGCTACGGCTAACCTGATATTAATCCAGCGTCTGTCGGTAGATGCACAATCTTTTTTTTAAACCCAAAGGTAGCCTTTAAAATGACCAAGAGAAAAGATAATTCTGAAAACAGAGCCTTTTAAAGCCGCTGGGAGGCTGCATATATGTTTACTGATATTGGCGGTAAACCTGAATGTCCAATTTGTTGAGATAATGTGACTGTGATCAAAGAATATAATCTGAGACGGCACTACGAGACTAAACATCAAGACAGGTTAAACAGCCTGAATGCAAAGCAGAAGCTACAGAAGGTAGAAGAATTGAAGAGGCATCTAACATCCCAGCAGATGTTTTTCACCAAAGCAAAATCATAAAGTGAAGCTGCTGTGAAAGCAAGTTTTATTGTGGCGGAGGAGATCGCAAAATCAGGCCGATCATTTACAGAAAGACAGTTTCTGAAGCGCTGCATGATGAAAGTGCGTGAAGTCTTGTGTTCAGACAAAAAGCTGATTTTTGCAAAGGTAAGTCTTAGCAGAAATACGGTTGTTGATCGGGTTTGTGAGATGGCCACTGATATGATTGTTGATCGGGTTTGTGAGATGGCCACTGTTTTGAAAGCACAGCTGATCGAAAAAGGCAAAGACGTTGTTGCATTCTCTCTTGCTGTCGATTAAAGTAATGACACGACTGACACAGCACAGCTCTTTTTTTTCTGTTTTAATTTATATTAATGTTTAAAAAAGGTTTAATTTTCCGCTTATTGAGTGTTTATCTTGTTCGGCCCACAACATTACGTGTGATTTGAGTTTTGGCCTGCTGAGCGATTGAGTTTGACACCCTGACTAATGGTTCGGTCAGCCATACGGTTAGAATGCAACACCATCAGTTACCAGCATGTGCGCTACACCAAAGAAGATCTTTTACGAGTGGAAGATGATGATGGTGATTATGATTATTAATATGCTGCTAAAAGCAACAGAGATGTGGTTCCTGAAACAATGTTGCGAATTCCTTGGACTGCCAGAGTAATTAACAACGACTGCCTGAAACAGGCTAATGAAATTAGAACATTATATACAAAAATAAGAAAGAGACAAACATCTTTCTTCGGTCATGTGATGAGAAAAGAGGCATTGCAGAACATCGTGACAACTGGAAAGATCAAGGGAAAGAGAGGCAGAGGCAGACCAAGAGAAATGATGCTGGATGGATTAAGACGGTGGCATGGAGGAATATCACCAACAGAGTTGATGCTTTTAGTAGCATATTGATAATCATCATCATTCAGACAGGTGTGCCCCTTGGAGAACATATGGCGTGGAGAGGAGTGGGTCAGAGTGCCAGCGGATCAGTCAGACTTGTGCAGAGTTATAATCACATTAAGCCGGGAGTGCAGGGAGTGGCCAGCAGGGGCCACGGAAGTGGAAATTCCAGCAACTAATTCAGGACAATGCTCACTCGAGTGATGTGATTATCTACACAGATGGTTCGGTGTCAAGAGGTGAGAGAAGTGGCTGGGGGTTCATAGCCAAAGCTAATGGTCGATGTTTGGGGCAGGAGAGCCTGGCATATGATACCACAACATCCAGTTTAAGAATGGAAGTGGAGGCAGTCACTGCGGCTCTCCGCTGGATGGAGAATACGACACACACACACACATCGTGATTGTAACTGACTCAGAAAGCATTCTGACGAGGGTGAGGACAGGCAGACTTCGTGCGGAGTGGCTTGCTTCGCTTCGGAGGTCATGGGTGACAAGCATCGCCTGGGTCTTTTCTCCGGGGCATGCCGGTGTGCTGGGAAATGAACAGGCGGACAGATTGGCTGGCTCTGCAGAACTTGGTGGAGTATTGATACTGCTGCACTGACCGCCTCCACCTCCATTTTTATGCTAGATGTTGTGGTATCATACGCCAGGCTCTCCTGCACCAAACGTCGATCATTAGCTCATTTTAAGGAGAAACTACGATTCTAGAAACATTAACTACACTCTTTATGATCAATATCGGGATCTTAGGGCATATCTCCATGGTGCGGTATAGCCACAGGTTGAATTCTAGCTAATATTCCTTTAAAGAAAAGTTAGTTGCTTATTCTTTACAGGACGCAGGAGTCAACCCTAGAATTTTTTGGCTGTTTGTGATTTCTTGGTAAGTTTACGTTCAGTAGTATAAACGACCGGCATTCATACCTTTGTATGGGAACGAACGCAAGGCGGTCTGCTTCCAAATCGCCCGCAACTGTTTCGAACGCTGTGTGCGGGTTTACGAATTGCAATCATAACCCCTTCGCCACAGAGCCGGTTTCTAGAATCAACTAGACTATTTATGAACTTTAACTAGAATTCAATCTGTGGGTATGCCACACCGTGGAGATATGTCCCAAGATTTTGATCTTGTGCAGTACCGGAACTTAAGGCTGAATTGAAGCTTAAGTCTTAAGCTTCACGCTGTGGATAAACATACAATTCTAGGAACATTACCTTGACTCTTCATGAACATTAGATATAGTGCAATCTGTTGATATGCAGCACTATGGAGAAATACCTCAAGATCATGGTCAGTCCAGGTCGGGATCTCCCGGATTGAATTCCCGCAAGATACCGGCGCCCACAAAACAAGCTGCTTCTGCTTCTGCTTCTGCTTCTGCTGCTGCTGCTGCTTCTGCTGCTGCTTCTTCTTCTTCTTCTTCTTCTTCTTCTTCTTCTTCTTCTTCTTCTTCTTCTTCTTCTTCTTCTTCTTCTTCTTTCGTTCGTTTCAAATTTGTCTGTAACAGCAATGCTATCTCTTGCATGAACTTCACTGTCTATTTTAGTTCACTCAACGGTCCATATAGTTTATCTTCCACTATTGTGTCTCCAGACCAGAAGGTTTGCCTATATTTCTAATATTTTGGGCAGTCTTGGAATATGTGATCTGCTGTATGCGGCGGCAATCCATATGTGCATATGGCTGATACGCCAATTTTGAATTTTGTATACATGTGGTTGCGTAATCTATTGTATCCTGTTCTGAGGTGCAGAATAATTACTTGTTCTGGTCTGTCCATAACGCGGTAGTCGTCTTGAGTAGGATTTTGTGGCTTTCTGACGGATTTGATCATTCTTTTCTGTTGGTGGTATGTAACGGGTATGTCAACAACTCAATTGCGACAGGGTTACAAGGATTCCCTTCTTTTGTACCTCACGAAAATGACAACTCGTACTTTGTACAAAAGGATACATTTTATTTGGAGCAGATAGCACATGAGCTCCACGAGCGGAATACCACATCGGTATTAAACATCATAGTATGTTATAAAGATGTAATGAGAAGATGAACGTTGATGGTAATTACTAATGAAGCTAAGCTTAAGTCCTAACTATTGATACTGTCTTTCCTAGCAACAAAGTATTCACAGCGGATATACAGTCCGTTGCCTACGCCGTCGAGTCACTGTCTGACGAATCTCTCAGTGGCGTGTTCAGCAATTGGCTCTACGTGCATTCGTTGCTTTGCGTGCTTGGAGTTCCAGCACGCTGGTCACTTGATTAAAGTAACCACTGTTGCCGGGTCACTTCTCGTGATGCGGGTTTCCCAGTCTCTTGGGTAATCCCAGCTCACTTACACCGATTAACCTCCTTGTTGACACAAGTGTGTCCAGTTAGAGAACTATTTATAGTTCTCACTCGTGCTTGTGTCCCTTCCGTCTGGTTTCCCAGATCGCTATGTCACTTTCCTATTCTCAGCTCTATTTATCTATTACTTAGCTCTAAGCTCTTACGTAGCTCTTTGACAGGGTACATCAGGTTGTTCTTCTATTTCTCATTTCTTAGCCAATCGATCATCTCTCTTGTTTCCGGGTACTCCACAGTATGGTGACCTTACGTTGGCTGCCAAGTTCAGAAAATAGTGTCCGTACCTTGTTTCCCCGAAAACAAAAAAGACCGGGTCTTATATTAATTTTTGCTTTAAAATATTCACTGAGGCTTATCTTCGGGAAATGCTTTATATTTGTTTAAATTTCAGATACAAAACTCTACATTTATTCATGCACAGCATTCTACATTTATTCAAATACAACCGTGTCACCTTCTTATTTAACACGAGTGACATATTGAATTATGAACTCTGCAGAGAATCCATCGATCTTCCCACAGTTGGTATCCCCCTGACAACTATTCCAGAACAAACCCCGTGGAAAGATGAACATAGAATATCGCTACAAATCCAGTCAAAAGTTAGAGGAATATTGGACAAGGAAGAACAGAACAGTGTACAGCGCAGAACAGCCACTCTCAGCTTCCTTGATGATGAATACCCACATGACCTCTGGATCCGAGTCTACACAGATGGGTCAGCACAAAATGCTGTTCGAAATGGAGGAGCGGGAGTGTACATAGAATACCCAAATAATACTAGAGACACGGCCAGAATTCCAACAGGAAAGTACTGCCATAATTATGATGCTGAAATTGAGGCAATCAAGATAGCCACAGAAAAATTACAAAATACCAGCCATGGTACACAACCTGCAGTGATATTGACAGATGCAAAATCCGTAATAGAGGCGCTCCTGTCTGGGAAATTGCCAGTTCTGAGGACACTACTTTTTGAACTTAGCAGTCAGCGTAAGATCACCATACAGTGGATACCATCCCACTGTGGAGTCCCCGGAAACGACAGAGCTGATCGATTGGCTAAGGAAGGAGCAACAGAAGAACAACCTGATGTGCCTATTACATACCACCAAAAGAAAAGAATGATCAAATCAATCAGAAAGCCACCAAACCTTACTCAAGACGACTACCACGTTATGGACAGACCAGAACAGGTCATTCTTCTGCGCCTCAGAACAGGACACAATAGATTACGCAACCACTTGTATACAAAATTTAAGATTGGTGACTCAGCCATGTGCACATGTGGTTTGGCGTCGCAGACAGCAGAGCACATACTCCAGGATTGCCCAAACTACAACATATCCAGGCGAACCTTCTGGCCTAGAGAGACAACAGTGGAAGATAAACTCTATGGGCCGCTGAATGAACTAAAAAAGACTGTTAGATTCATACAAGAGACGACATTGCAGTTGTAGACATGTTTCAGGCGAACGAAAGAAGAAGAAGAAGAAGAATTATGAACAACGTCCGTTCTGATCAAGTGCGCACCAGAGGCGTTTGTACTCCAACTGGCCATTTGGCAACAAGTCTCTCCTTCTAGCTGACGATCATAACTGGGACTTATTTTAGGGGTAGGTGTCATATTAAAAATATCCTGAAAATCGTGCTAGGGCTTATTATAGGGTAGGTCTTATTTTCGGGGAAACACGATAGTACTGGCAATTTCCCGGAAAGAGCACCTCAAGATAAAGTAAGCTAAACAATAATAATACTGTAACCTACCGTTCTTGTGGTAATAAGCGACTAAGGAGGCTTTGTGTGACACTGGCTACCTCTTCCGGTATAAAACTGTAACTGCAAAATCCAACCATTCATGACTAAGTCTACAAAGGGCTTGGTGTTAGTTGCTTGGGGTGGGGGAGGGAGCGGGGCTATTCTCCAATGGGATATAAAAGGCTGGAGAAGAAGAGTTTCATCTTATAATATCAGTCCATTACCCCATATGGACAACAGTCACCTTCGGTTTAATAGAAATGTGCGGGTAAAACCGTGGGCAGCTGCTTTTGCGGCTGACTCAATCACAGGATTATCAATCTGAGCCGGTGATGGACCCTAACTATAACTTCTCCTTGAAGTTTAGTTTAGTTTAGTTTAGTTTAGTCGATGGATCAACATCACGGCACACGGATGTAACCCATAAGTGCTCCGTTCTCCTCCTAACTCAAACCTGAGTCTGGAGAAACTCAGCTCAGTGCACGAACTCCGTAGCACCGGCGAGGATCCTGAAATACTTGGGTAGATTTTTAACTCGAAATTTTGCCCGGGCAGCGCCGTTAGGCTACTCTTTTTCGATTTCCAACTGCCAAGGGATTTTTTACGTGCGCAACAATACACACGGGCGTCCGATCTCACTACCCAGAGACCAGGAGAAATTTTATTACTCGAAGTCCACGAGAAAAAATCCCGGTCATCACCGGGCTTGAACCCAGGACCTCCAGCACTCGAGGCGGACACCATACCTCGAGACCACGCAGCCCCCTCCTTGAAGTTGAACGGGGTAGGGGTAATGGTGAAATCGAATAAGCTTCTTCTCACGGCTCTATTGTGAAGCAGGTCGCAATCAAACAGTGCAGAGGGTGCCTCCCATTAAAATTTCCGCGAAGATACATGAAATGTATGCAGTCAGGAAGAAGAAGGCAGAGGCGAAGAAGGCCGCTGCGACTGCTGAGCCCATTTCTACACAAATGTTCTACTCCTACACACGCCGAAGCCGTTCCCGTCGCTGAAGAGTCTACAACTGAAGCCAGCAGCAGCCGGGAAGTCCACAACACCAAAGAGATGCAGCCAAGAAGATCACCAAAAACCTCCACACAGGAGGAAACCAAAACTAAGGACTTCACTGGCAAAATACTGCTGAAACAAATCAGTGTTGGGGAGACCAAACTATCGGCGCTACCAAAAGACAAGATACTGAGTCTGTTGGAAAACGAGCTAAGAAGAAACAGCATCGACCAACTGCGCAAGACACCTATGGAGTAGTGGTCTCCATAACAAGAAAACTCAAAGACTACAGCACTTATGCAGAAGTTAGCACAACAAGAGAAAACCGCCATCAAGCTTCCTCACGGCATCTTAGTGGAAGCCACACGACACTGCACAAGCAAATGATGGGTCATCAAACGAGTAAAGACCCATCTCATCAACGATCAGATCAGAGAGATGATGTCGAAAGAGAACTCGACACTCAAGATCACCAGTGCTGGGAGGTTCATCGGCAAGAACAACATCCCCTTCACAGTCGCCATCATTACAACGGGGCACCGAGTGATCCCTCAAATCATTAGACGGGAAAAGAAAGATCAAGCTCCAGAGTACTACATACCTAGAGTGTTGCAGTGCTCCAGATGCCAGAAGTTTTGGCACACCCGTGCCACCTGCAAAAAATGAGTTGGAGGTATGCAGATACTGCTCTGGACCCCATCCATTCAGTCAGTGCCCTCAAGTAAAGATCAACACGGACCTAACCCAAACAGAAAGTGCGCCAACTGCCTCGACTATCACTGTGCCAGGTACCTCGGCTACCCCTGTCACCAAGACAGCAAAGAAGCAATGAAGATCGCCATTAAAACTAATCTGTTCTATAAAGAGACTAGGAGACAGTACAAGCCAGTACGAGGCGACCACACGATTTACAAAAGGCGACAGAGCGCAATTGGAAGGCCAACTGAAGGAACTGAGAACAAGGTTCAACAACATGGAGGAGCAAATGAGACAAGACACTATATATATATATATATATATATATATATATATATATATATATATATATATATATATATATACATATATATATATATATATATATATATATATATATATATATATATATCTTATATATAAAAGGCGATCTCCGTCCGTCTGTCTGTCTGTCTGTCTGTCTGTCTGTCTGTCTGTCCGTATGTCCTTTATGCGCTCGCGAACGGCCCATCCGATTGAGATGAAATTTTCTACACGTCTTCCTTTCATTCCAGAGCAGCCAACTGTCGTATTTTTTTTTCTTCTTCCTCCTCCTCCCTCCTCCCCCTCCCAAAATAAGAATCCCCGAACCAAAACGCTAGGGAAAGGGAAGAAAATGACGTGACTACACAGAATCGTCACACGGCAATCATCATCCCTCCTCATTCTCCCTCCTTCCTCTCCCTCCTTCCTCCTCCTCCTTCCTTCTTCTCCCTCTGCCTCCTCCCTCCTCCTCTCCCCTCCTCCTCCCTCCTCCTCCTCCCTCTCCCTCCTCCTCCTCCCGCTTCCTCTTCCTCCCTCTCCCTCCTCCTCCCTCCACCCTCCTCCTCTTCCTCCTCCCTCTCCCTCCTCCCTCTTCCTTCTCCCTCTTCCTCCCCCTCCTCCTCCCTCCTCCTCCCTCCGCCTCCTCCCCCTCCTCCCTCATCTTCCCTCCTCCTCCCCTCCCTCCTCATCCCTCCCTCCTCCTCCTCCTGCCTCCTCCTCCTGCCTCCCTCCTCCTCCTGCCTCCTTCTCCCTCATCATCCTCCCTCCTCCTTCTCCCTTCTTCTCCCTCTCCTCTTCCTCTCCCCCTACCTCCTCCTCCCTCTACCTCCTCCTCTCTCCCTTCTCCCCTCTTCCTCCCTACCCCCCCCCTCCCTCCTCCCCCTACCTCCTCCTCCTCCTCCTCCTTCCTCCCTCTCTCTCTTCCTCCCTCCCTTTCCTTCCTCCTCCTCCTCCCTCTACCTCCTCCTCCTCCCCTACCTCTTTCCTCCTCCCTCCTCCTCCTCTTCCACCTCCCTTTCCTTCCTCCCCTCCTCATTCTCCCTCCTTCCTATCCCCCTTCCTTCTTCCTCCCTCTGCCTCCTCCTTCCTCCTCTCCCCTCCTCCTCCCTCCTCCTTCCTCCTCCCTTCCCTCCTCCATCCTCCCTCCTCCCGCTTCCTCCTCTTTCTCCTCCCTCTACCTCCTCCCTCTACCTCCTCCCTCTACCCTCCTCCTCTTCCTCCTCTCTCTTCCTTCTCCCTCCTTCCTCCCTCCTCCTCCTCCTCCTCCCCTCCTCCTCCCCTCCTCCTCCCTCCTCCTCCTCCCTCCTCCTCCTCCTCCTCCTCCCTCCCTTCCTCCCTCCTCTCCCTTCTCCTCTATCTTCCTCCTTCTCCCTCTCCTCCTCCCTCCTCCTCCCTCCTCCTCCTCCCTCCTCTTCCTTCTCTCCTCCTCCCTTCCTCTCCTCCTCCTCCCTCTACCTCCTCCTCCCTTCACATTCCTCCTCCTCCCTCTTTCCCTCCTCCTCCTCCCTCCTCCTCCCTCCTCCTTCTCCTCCCTCCTCCTCTCCCTCCTCCCTCTCCTCCTTCCTCCTCCTCCTCCCTCTACCTCCTCCCTCCTCCTCCCTTCACATTCCTCCTCCTCCCTCCTCCTCATCCCTCCTCCCTCCTCCTCCTCCTTCTTCCTCCTCCTCCTCCTTCCTCCCCCTCCTCCTTCCTCCTCCTCCCTCTCCGCCTCCTCCCTCCTCCTCCCTCTACCTCCTCCTCCCTTCACATTCCTCCTCCTCCCTCTTTCTCCTCCTCCCTCCTCCTCCCTTCACATTCCTCCTCCTCCCTCTACCTCCTCTTCCCTCCTCCTCCTCCCCCTCCTTCTCCCTCCTCCTTCTCCCTCTTCCTCCCTCTTCCTCCTCCCTCTTCCTCCTCCCTCTCCTCCTCCTGCTCCCTTCTCCTCCTGCGTTCTCCTCCTCCCTCCTTCTCCCTCATCCTCCCTCCTTCTCCTCCCTCCTCCTCCTCCCTCCTCCTCCCTCCTCCTCCTAATCCCTCCTCCTCCCTCCTATTCCTCCCTACTCCTCCTGTCTCCGCCCTCCTCCTCCCTCCTCCACCTCCCTCTTCCTCCTCCCTCCTCCATTTACCCAAGACAGACAGACAGTCAGACAGATAGTCGGGAACGGGATCTTATATGACTACTTATATGATTTAAATGAGATGCTCTCCACCATGGGCTGGGCTGGGTCAGACAGACAGACAGATAGATAGATAGACAGACAGACAGACAGTCGGGAACGGGAACTTATATGACTACTTATATGAATTAAATGACATGCTCCCCATCAGGGTCTGGGCGAAGACGGGCTGGGTCAGAAGACAGACAGACAGACAGACAGACAGACAGACAGACAGACAGACAGACAGACAGTCGGGAACGAGAACTTATATGACTACTTATATGAATTAAATGACATGCTCCCCACCAGGGTCTGGGCGAATATATAACCCAGAGCAAACAAGCAAAAACCACGCGAAAGGAACACGGAGGAGCCGTAGGCTGGAGCCAAGACAAAAACCAATATGAAACCTCAAGCCAAAGCCAGCAGCCCACACACTAGATCCAAGAAATACAAGATGAAATCGACTGATTACCAGACATCTGAAGAAAGCCTAGAGGAGGATTCCGACAATGAATTCGAAAGAAGGGGAAAAAAAAACGTTTCGCCTCTCGGCGAGAAAGATGAAGCCGCTAAAGCACTCAAAGAGAGGATGGAAGCAATCCATCCATCATGTGCCATGTGGTCATGACTCGCCATTTCACTTGATCACCAGAGTCGTGGATCAGCTCAGTGTTCCTGTCTCGGCCATGCCATGTGGCCATGCCATCCAGGTATTCACTTCTCAGTCTTCTCCTTGGTCTGTTCCCTTCGATCTTGCCAGTTGTCACCAAGTTCTCCAATCCATTTCTTCTCATAACATGCCCAAACAATTTTGAATGTCTACGTCTAATTTCTCTAATCAATTTACGATATGGAAGCAATGGGCAAGCGTTTTCCTGACTTCGATGAGATGGTAAGGCAAAGAAGTCTAGCCAACAAATCAAATAAAGAGTGTCTATAAGGACTGCACCCAACCAGAACAGACGAGACAGGAGCCAACACCGACAGAAGGAACTGTATGAAGAGACGAACACAAAGAAGCTGACGTCACAGGCGTAAACGCTTCAAAATCGAAAAGCCAGCTAACACTGGCGCAGAAAACGAGACAAACTTAACCCGCACAGCAGAGACTGGTTGAACGTGGTGGAAAGTTTTCGTTGTTTTCTACAAATCTGAATCGGAAGAAGAAGAAGAAGAAGAAGAAGAAGAAGAAGAAGAAGAAGAAGAAGAAGAAGAAGAAGAAGAAGAAGAAGAAGAAGAAATCTAGCCGATCAAACCGGTTTTGTTATTTCTTGTACAAGTATGGTAGGCCTATGTGTCGTTTATCATACATTGTCAACGCATGTCCACCAAAGACACTGGGGGAATTCCCGATAGCAAACAATATAAACACTTTCGTTTGTATTCTTCGTATTCGTGCACAACAAAGAAAGCTGAGGCCAACTTGATTGGTACTCATACAAAGATGCGGGGAAGTAGAGGATTTTAGCAAACAGATTAAATAAAACATAAACATTAACACTCATAAGTGGGACGCAGAGGTGTTTCCAAGGCACCAGGGTCAGGTTCTATACTTGGCCAAGACCTACTAACACAGTGGTTCTCAACCGGTGGGGGGATTCCCCCCACCCCCACCCCACCCCGGGAAAATTTTTGGGTTTCCAAGGGGGGGGGGGATTAAGATTATTTCAAGATGGCGTTAAAACAAGAACCGATTACTTGATATTGTTTTTCCTTTCATACTTGATGGTTCTGTACGTCTCACCCATCTGAAATTCATTTTATAACGTAAGTAGACCCGTAAAACACGTTTTGTGTAGATGTCTAGACTTGTTTTAGTATGTTCTATTAAATTTAGCTTCCATTATTATGTATACTGTGTAAAAAAAAAAAAAAAGTGGGGGGGGGGTGATTTTTAGGGTGGAAACACGAAAGGGGAGGGGGGATGACGTTCTTAAAATATGGTGAAGGGGGAACGGGCCATAAAAGGTTGAGAACCACTGTACTAACACGTCGTAGTCGTGAGTCCTGGGCAATAGGTCTCTTCGGGGTCCTGGCTAACGTAGTAGGATCGCTGATTCTTCCGAAGTCGGAGAGTATCTGCCTGCACGGCGAGGAATCACCAGTCTGCACACCAATAAGCCAGACATGGGACAACGGATACTCACGCAAACCTCAGTCCGGTATGACATCACACTGATGTTGGACAACAGGATGTCTTCATCCGACATACAGGACTTCACGCTGGAGTTCACAGCCAACGAACGCAAGCAAGCAAGCAAACACTCATAAGTATATAGGATGTAAGCCCGTCGCTTCGACGTCATAACATCGCGTTACGAACAAATGGACTTCGATACGGTCTACAGATTGCAATGAATGTATACATTACATTCTCTGAAAAGTGCACTATCATGGTTGGTTATCATTGTTACGACAAAGTCAACAGCACTTGGCCCCTCCTCAGAATTTAACTGGGCGTAAAATATTGGTCGCAATGAGACAAAGCTACCAAAATGCCATTAAAGCAATAAACATATTGTCTAATATTTAAGAAGGCTTACTTCGCCAGGGCCCACTTGCCATCGGAGAAGCTGGCACATAGGCCAGTCTACCACTGCCCCTACCTCTCTATCTCCCAATTTTCCTCTCTCTTAATCTCGGTGACATGCACTAGTGGTTAAAGGATTTCTCTACCATGCGCCCATACATCGCCACAATTGACCGACAGTGACGCCAGTGGGCCCTTTGATCGCCACAGTTTAAACAGTGGTTTATTTGTCCTTTTTCTTATGTTTCCGCAATTTTTAGTTAACTTCGGTAACTTACAATTGAGACATAAATATTTCGCAGGCCGCTGACAACCATATTTGTCCTTAGAAAGCACTTGATTCTTGATTCCAAAAGATTGTTTTGATTTGAACTTCGAAATGACAACACATTCTGGTTTTGGACCTCATATATTTTAATAAAATTACCGTTTTAAACAATTTTATATTATAGTTATAGTGATTTCAAGGACTTTGTGAAAGATTCTAAAACTTAAACCACGAGCAGTATTCAGTTAGTCAGTTAGATTGCAAGCGAAACACTGCAAGCAAAAGTTTGTCATAATATGTCATAATATGATGGCACATATCGAATTATGAATGCGCTAATGGGGCACATTTATGCCCCTAAATTTGTTTTGCCTATCACAAAGTATTTAAGGAGTATTTAAATAATTAAATTTAAAAGAATAATAATTATAACTAAATAGAAAATAGTGTTTATATTCTTCTTCTCAGTACAATCTGAGTGGTGTGTTACTGACATTTTCCATTTTGTGCGAAAATTATGTGCTTCAAAATATTATGTTTTTGGTTATGTTTTATTGGTGTTGTGGTGCAGTTCTTGTGATATTATTGAACAAAAGTGGTGTGTGTGAAAGTATTCAGCAAATTTAACTGGATTAGTTGCAGTGGATTATAAATACAGCCTTGGTAAGTGAATTTTTTTTATAATTGTTACCTTTTTAATTTCAATTGTTATTATTAAACTTCTTATTATTGTCATAATATTTCTAACATATCAATTAATTATTAACAATGTCATGTTCCTTGTGCTGTCCTCTGTAATTTGATATATAATTTTAAAAAATCTGCTACTATTTTAACTATTTAAAAGTATTATTGTGACACACCCCTACTTCAAATTTTCTGCCATGAATTTCTGTTTGGTCAGGACCCAATTTTTGCTTGGCACTGAAAGAGTTGCAGGACTGGAGCGAATCACGCGGTGACTTTTTGGAAAAGAAACCACTGGAAATCAAGCGAAAATGATAAAAACATTGTTCTTCCGATACTTTGCTATCATTTATCAATATGAAACGTTGTTCTTATCAACATCCAATCAAAGAAAAATTGTGAAATGTTTGAGAAAAGCTAATGATGGTACCGGTCTAGCCAACAAATCAAATAAAGAGTGTCTATAAGGACTGCACCCAACCAGAACATTTTTGCTTGGCACTGAAAGAGTTGCAGGACTGGAGCGAATCACGCGGTGACTTTTTGGAAAAGAAACCACTGGAAATCAAGCGAAAATGATAAAAACATTGTTCTTCCGATACTTTGCTATCATTTATCAATATGAAACGTTGTTCTTATCAACATCCAATCAAAGAAAAATTGTGAAATGTTTGAGAAAAGCTAATGATGGTACCGGGTCTGACATGAAATTCATAATTTTAAATGTATTACAGCGTAGCCAGACAATCAGGGCTCAATTTTGAATATTGTACGTGTTTTCACAGGATTGGCCTTTTGCCAACCCCCCGCGTTGTTCAAACTAAGACTGTTCAGAGGTGTCTCAAAATGTGGGTTATTTCATGAAACCTGATTAATATGTTTTTTTGTTTTTTTTAAATCTTATCACTTATCGCTAACATTGAAATGTGTGAATATTTTTCAATGGGCTTTAATGCGAAATTGTACACTTCAAAGAATCGCTATGAAGTTGTACACATATTTTTGTCAAGAAGCTGATCGCAAGAAACTGTTTTATACTATTACAAATTCCGAAAAAAGAACAATGCATGCATTGGGCTAGAGTAAACGGGCATTTTGTCAAAGGGTGCAAGAATCTGGAATTAAACCACCATGCAATAACCAAACGGTAGGTAGAAAGATTATTGTAGACAGTTTTGACAAAGATGTCATAAGGCGAGATATTATAAAAATGCTTTAAAAAGTCGCTTGATATACGACAGGGTCGACTTCATTGCACCGGGTTCTATCCCATATGGTTCGGTCTCTTTCCGCAGCGCGGAAAGCATCGCACAAAGCACGAACTCCGCAGCTCTAGCGACGACCCACAGAAGTCTCCGAAAAATTTAACTCGTGAACTGGAATTGAACCACGACGTTTGGAGCCCGAGTCAAAAGGCTTGACCACTTCGCCACAGAGACTCCTAAAATTATAAACATTTTGGATTTTATATCCAGGATTATCCAGCATTATACAAATGCTGGATGCCAAAGAAACAGTGACTGTAAGAAAACTTAGGGTTTGGTTCAGAAAGAACAATAACATAGAGCTATCCAAAACAACTTTTTTGAAAATTATAAGGACATTATCTTCACTATTTGAAAGTACAAGGGCGGTAGAAATAATCTTTGCGAGCAACCGCATTTAGGAGCCATGAGAAGCAGATACCTACGTGAAATAAGGGAAATGCGCAAAGAAAATTATGGCATAGTGTGTTTGGATGAAATGTGGATCAATGCGCACCACACAAGTGATAAGGAATGGCAACCAGTGGATGGACAGATAAAGCGATATGTGCCCAGTAGTATAGGACAGCTTTTGGTCATGGCCCATGCTGGTATTGGTAATACGCATAATGGCTTGCAACAGAATGCTGGGCTCGTGTTCGTATCAAAGCATACAGACAATAGGGATTATCATAATAAGATTAATGGTAATGTATTTAGAGATTGGCTCAAGAATACTATATAATAATATCTGTCTGTCTGTCTGTCTCTGTCTGTCTGTCACGAAGACTCACAGCGGGTCTGTCACCCATGTGTACGTGTGAACAAACTACACAGACAGCTGAACAGATCCTTAAAAATGGAAACATGATGACTAAATTGCGGTATCATTTCTGGTCACTCCATACGCACATTAACGCACAGCTATTTGGAAGCTTTCACGAGTTCAATATAAAAAGCTAAATCCATCCTAGTAACATGAATACTTGTGTACAATTATTAACCAGCAGCTGAAGAAACAAGAAGGAAATGAAAAATAAGGTAAGAAATATATTCCTTCTACTTTCCTATCAATTTACACATTATTTACCCCATACCTCTGTAAATTCTCTGTCTTTACTAATATAACACATTGCACCCCTCTCGGGAATCTCCGTGGTGAAGTGGTCAAGCCGTCTGACTCAGGCTCCGAGGGTTGTATGTTCGATTCCTTCATTTCACGAGTGCATTTTTCGGAGACTCCAGAGGGTCATCGCTGGAGATACGGAGTTCGTGCTTTGTGCCACGATTTCCGCCCTGCGGAAAGAGACTGAGGCATATGGGATAAAAACCCGGTGCAATGCTACTTTAAGCTACTTTTTTTTATTGCACCCACTCCCATACGAACCTGGCTACGCCTTGTACTTGTGTCTTTACCAGAAATAACGTGGTTTACTGTAAGACTAGTTTGTTAGCGTGAATTCACTACATTTCCCCCAAAACATCAAAGAAATGTTGCCGCTTTCAATGATTTAAGTTGCTTTTGGACCTATCAAAGACATATTCCTTGGGTGGGGGTAAATATAAGACGGCTGGAAAAATTTCATAACGATGCAACAGACAGTTTTCAAAATAATTGATCGTGTATGAAGGCAAGCAAATGTGGACATACTATAACACTGTCTCTACTATTAGTAGTACTAGTGACCCCCCCCCCCCCCCCATCCCCCATGTCTACACCGATGGGTGAGGTGTTGGTGCGTGTAAAAGCAGACGTGTCGGGGCCCTTTGCAATCGCGTGTTTAGTGTGGAAGAATATATAGATCATCACGGCGGCATGGAGAGAATGGTGCTACAGGCAGTGATAAGAAAATTTGGCCGACACTCAGGACTCCGAGGAAAGGGAAGACGGACCCTTAATAATACTGCTACTGGTACTTTTGATTTTTAGTGTTGGGATTCTACGCTGACTGTTGACGATGAGGGCGGAATACGTATGGCAATGTTCAGAATCAACTCAACTTAACTAATTTCCACTTTGGGTTAGACAACAAACAATATAAATCCGAGGATGAAACACATTCTTCCTTGATCCCGAAGTAGTGGAAATGACATCTAGCCTTTTCGCACATGAGTAAAAACTCAAGAGCATCCGTGTGCACGTTAAAAATCTCTAGGCAGTTTGAAAACGAAAATAAAATACCATTGCCAGAGCAACTTTTTAGAATGAGATAACCTCATTGGCATGTGCCATACCGATAAGCGTGGGTGGTCATGTTTTGCCATCTCGCTCAATCACTAGAGTCGTGGATCAGCTCTGTGTTCTTGACTCGACCAAGCCTTGGTCATTGATTTTTCTGTCTGTCCGTGGTATTCTTTGCATTTTCCTCAGAAACCACATGTCCACAGCCATCAGATGTTTTTCAGCTTATCTGCTCATTGCCCATGTTTCACATCCATACAAAAGTACAGGTTCCATGTAGCACTTCAAGACTCTTTTTCTAGTTGCAATTGACATCTTTTTATTGTTCAATAAATTTTTCATCTTACAAAAAGCTACCGTTGCCATGGCGATCTTGTTCTAATCTCTTCGAGGCATCTCCCATCAGATGTTATGACTGTTCCAAGATAGCTGTACCTATTCACTTTTTAAGAATATTATCATTTACCCGTACATTACATGGCGATGTCTCTTTCTTAGTGATGACTACACTCTCTGTCTTCTGACAACTTAATTCGTCGTCGTAGTAGTAGTAGTAGTAGTAGTAGTAGTAGTAGTAGTAGTAGTAGTAGTAGTAGTAGTAGTAGTAGTAGTAGTAGTAGCAGTAGTAGTAGTAGTTGTAGCAGTAGTAGTAGTTGTTGTTACTCTAGAGGGAGAGAAGGGAATGGGGATGTAACGGTGGAGACTTAAAAAGTTGCTTAAAAGTCGACAGGGTCGACTTCATTGCATCGGGATTTTATTCCATATGGCTCTTTCTCTTTCCGCAGCGCGGAAAGCGTCGCACAAAGCACGAACTCCGTAGCTCTAGTGACGACCCACAGGAGTCTCCGCAAAATTTCACTCGTGAACCGAAGGACGCGGCCCGGAATCGAGCCCACAACTTTTGGAGCCCGAGTCAAACGGTTTGACCACTTCACCACGGAGACTATTGCAGATCAACAATTCCTTTGAAGGCGACGTTACTGACAAGTTTCGGTATCCGTCTATGTCTTAGAAGTTGCTGGGTTCGTTCCCAGCATAGAACTTGGTGAGTTTGGTTGACTAACTTCTCGAAAAAAGGCAAAAAACTGTGGCTTCGTGTGCAAGTCGTGTTTGGTAAGTCTAACGGTAGTTGACGTTCGGAAAGAGTAGAAGACTGATCATTCATCATCATCATCATCATCTTCCACTTCTGCCGTCAAGCGTCTTGGAGAGGAATCATTTGCGTTCCAGCGCCCGGTAGGCGGCACTGGATAGTACATGTATTGTAATAGGGAGAAGAAGCCAGTTGTTACCGGGGCTCATATGTGAAACAAAGAATATTGCCATTGTAACTACTAAACTGATACGACAGCAAGTGCTGCAGTCTCCTCCATTGATCTCACACACAAGGTGCATTTCAACGCTGTGCACGAACTTCGTGATACCTGCGAGGATCATTGTTTGCTACCTCATTCGATCATCCGTCTTCTATCAGCATGATCGCCATGCATATCACTATCACTATCAGAAGGGCACATGACGACGGTGATGATGTTTTTGTGGTTACATAAAACGATTGCTATTATGCAAGTTACTGTCAAGTAAATTTGAAGAAATCTGACACCCCACATCTGAACCTCAAAATTATACTAAACTTGAGAAGATAACCTAAATAGAAAAACTGCGCCCTATTTTTTTCCGTTTCTTAAATCCATCCTTAATCATTCTTTACGTCCGCTCTGGTTCCCTGGCGAGTGGCGAAATCCTGATATAATCACTGCAATAACAGTGCATTCATTTTCGCAAAGCTGCTTTAAAAAAAGCATGACTGGTCCAAGATAAAAACAGACCACGTGGAACGAAAGGATCGCGTTTATCTACTTTTCTCATGCCAAGCCCCCGTGTCTGGCTGGAGCGTTCTATGAAGGTAGAGTTGCGTACAGCGGCATACAAAACTGCCTACACACCGCCAGCGAGGTGTGCTCTATGACGTCAGCCCAGTGGCAGACGAAGGAAGTTGTGTTTTGGAGATAACAAAACCGTTGGGTAGTCACAGTTTGTTCGCGTATTTGTTATAGACTTGTTGCGCTTCGTAGTGAAGGAGTATGATTTGTTTCCATCCAAGTGACTGGATTTACTTTCATTCATTGTGTGCTTGTAACCACTTTAGTGAATGTATAAACGTGTTTTTGGTATATATATATTAATTATTATGCAACTTCTAAACTTAGTGACTGAATACTTACTAACTTTACTTCTGAATAGGGTTGTTGTTTGTACTTGAATGAATCACAAACTCACACAATATAAATAAAATAATGGTACTTAACTGTCCTTGCGACCTCGGCGGGTCCAGCAGTCCATTTACAATATCGCTAACTACAAAATTTTACCTGTTTCCGAAAATTAAAAAAAACTTTTAAGTTGTTT
The DNA here is from genome assembly GCA_963921405.1 of Cepaea hortensis. Lineage (NCBI taxonomy): Eukaryota > Metazoa > Mollusca > Gastropoda > Stylommatophora > Helicidae > Cepaea > Cepaea hortensis. The sequence continues at coordinate 55,750,096 of OY992892.1, read as the reverse complement.
TTAAAGTTATGATATGTGCTTTTGACCTCGCGTTCAAATGTGTTGTAGTTAAAACTTGTTTTAGGTTATATTAAAAATAGTAATAGTATTACATGCTTGCTTGCTTAATATATTAATAATTACAGTGTTATTATAATTGTTACGAAGCACCAATCTAACTTTATGGCTGAGTGTATTAGTATTATTAATTAGTAACAGCTGTGTTTGTAATACAAGTAGTTAGAAATAATGTAGCATATATAGACAATATTAAAAAAATTAGTTTTTACTTAACAGACAATTACAGTTGGATACAGCTTGACAAGACAAATCCAACGGTATCTAAATGAAGACTGTACGTTAATTCTAAGCGGAGTTATTAATATTTTTGTGTCATGATCTACAATCAGGAAGTGTAAAGGAATCTTAGTAAATTAAACACAGCTGATCGTGGTCCAATAAATTGGGTGCTGAGAACTTCTACCTTCTATTACTGTTGCTTGTTTATTTTTAAACGGACAACATAGTACCATATATCATTGCGTCCGAGGTGGCAAGGCCTAACTTGATGCATTATCTATTTTTGGATAGGATGTGCAGTTACCTAATTAACAATTAAAAATTGCTGCCAATTGTTTATTATTCATTAAAAGTCTGTCGCATCGCTAACAAACCTGACAATGTGTATACTTTATTGTGCATTTTGGTAACAGGAAAGTAAAAGTCACATTCCTCTTTCGATTGAATGTCAACAGGATCGAGATGATTGACTTCATTGCACTGGGTGTTATCCCAAATAGCTTGGTCTCTTTCCGCAGGGCGGCCTGCCGAAAGCATCAGACAAAGCACAGAGTCTCCAAGTCTCAGAGAAAAATGCACTTGACTTTTAAGACTTTTCGGTAGGATGTGCTGTGACCAAATTAACAGTTATAAATAGCTGCCCTTTTATATTAAATAAATGTCATGTGAAATGTTCATCGTTAGGGAAAGAACAATTCATTAAAATAAATTTGCTTAAAAGTCGACAATGGTCGACTTCATTGCACCGGGTTTTATCCCATATGGCTCTGCCTCTTTCCGCAGCGCGGAAAGCGTTGCACCAAGCACGAACTCCGTAGCGTTAGCGACGACACACAGGTTTCTGGGCATAGAGAGGGGAAGGTGAGGTCTGCGGTATTGTCCCCTTGTAGATGGTACTACACAAAGGCGTTTGATAGAGTTAGACATGTCAACATGGTGGATATGCTTGCAGATCTACAAATTGATGGGAAAGACATTAGACTTATAAAAAACATATATTGGAAACAACAAGCTGCCATAAGGATTGATAATGAAGTGGGACAATATCAACCTATTAAGAGAGGTGTTAGGCAGGGATGTGTAATGTCTCCAAATCTTTTTTCCCTATACAGTGAAAATATTTTCAGAAATGTAGAAGACATAAATGGAATCAGCATTGGAGGACAAAACATAAATAACATTAGATATGCAGATGATACAGTATTGATTGCAGACAATGCACAGGATCTGCAACAATTAGTAGACGCGGTTGTTGTCCACAGTGAGCAACTGGGGTTGGAATTAAATTGTAAGAAGACACAGGTTATGGTCATCACTAGGAAGAACGAAGTACTACAATGTAATATACAAGTAAATGGGGATATTCTTCAACAAGTGAATCGGTACAATTATCTCGGAACAGTCATAACATCTGATGGGAGATGCCTTGAAGAGATTAGAACAAGAATCGCCATGGCGAAGGTAGCCTTTAGCAAGATGAAAAATAGTCTGACCAATAAAAAGATGTTAATTGAAACGAGAAAGAGAATATTGAGGGGATACATAGAGCCTGTTCTTTTGTATGGATGTGAAACGTGGACAATGTGCAGTCAAGCTGAAAAACATCTGATGGCTGCAGAAATGTGGTTTCTAAGGAAAATGCAAAGAATACCATGGACAGATAGAAAAACCAATGACCAAGTACTACAGGAGACAAATGAAAATCGTAGATTGATTAGAGAAATTAGACGTAGACAGTCAACATTTTTTGGACATGTTATGAGAAGAAATGGACTAGAGAACTTAGTGACAACTGGCAAGATCGAGGGGAACAGACCAAGAGGAAGACCGAGAGGAAAATATCTGGATGGCTTGGCCACATGGCATGGATGAGACAGGAACACTGAGCTGATCCACGACTCAGGTGATCAAATGAAATGGCGAGTCATGACCGCCCACGCTTTCCGGCATGGCACATGATTGATTGAGGTGGTACTTTGGTACCAAGGTGGGGAAAAAGTCCCTACACCAACTTCATCCTTTTAGATGCTAGTTTTTACAGAGCCTAGATGACCTGAACACTAATGCTTCAGGCTTAAGATTTAAAACTCAGTCTTCCAGAGTAGTCACAACCAACCATGTACCCGGATGAAGTCAATGTACTGGCCGTATGATGACATAATTCGCAATCCCGCATATTGCGTTTGAAACAAGCTGCAGGCGATTTGGAAGCAGACTGCCTTGCACTGGTTTTCATAAAATGGTATAAGCACCATTCGTTAAGAAAGAAATGGCAAACTACTGAACATAAACTTGCCAAGAAATCACGTTTTTTTTAATGCTGGGATTGACTGCAGTGTCCTGTAAAGGATATGCAACTAACTGGTTTTTTTTTTTTTTACAGTACCTGCTTTGGTTCATTCTAGGTCTCAGAGTAATAGTCCAAAATATTAGATCCAAAGCAAATAAACCTGACTGCACATCTGTTGTTTTTAAGGAATGAAGCAAATGAGTATCTGATTCTGGACTCATAAATTCTTGTCAAAATGACACTTGATGGATCATTAGGTTAATATTACGTGGCTTTCTTGCCTACCCAGACATGTTCTGATGCACATTTTATGACACTTGGTTGACACTAGAACCGTATGGTCATGAAATAATTCATTCTCATGACTGGGATTCTCCAGACCTATGACAACCACTTTGGCGGTTGAGTGCACTAGCCACAACACCAGTGCAGCTCCCAATGCTAATGTATTCATAATAATTTCTGTTATCAGCATCAATTGGCTGTCATTATAAAGTCAAGATAATTCCATGGCACATGTTGCAGCATTGGGCTGAAATACCTTCATAAATACTAGGTCACTAGATTATGAAAGATGTGCCAGCTTCCTACCTCACTGACTCCACCCTAGTGCTGTATGAGGTTGGACAAAATCCCTAATCAACCGGGTATTGTTCTGGTAAGTTAATGATTACCCTCGATGCTATTACAGACCTTCTGCTGTCACTTCAGTTTAAATAATTATTAACTCTGCATGAAACAGCTTACCAGGGATCTCTGTGGCGAGGTGGTTAAGCTGTCTGTCTCATGCTCTGAAGGGTTCATGTCCCTGAGTGCATCCTTCAGACCCTGAGACTCCTGGGTATCTTCCCTGGAGCTACCGAGTTTGTGCTTTGTGTGATGGTGTCGACAAGCGGCTTGCTGTTAAACATAGAGAGATCAAGCCAACTGGGATAAATACAGGTGCAATGAAGTTGACCTTTGCTATGTTAGTACTTTTAGTGCAACTCACTATGGGTTCTTTGGGTACACCCTTTATGATATGCTTTTCTTAAATTAATTTCTTCCATCCCAGACTGTTGATGCATCAACTATGTCCAAATTATTAACTAATTAGTTAGTGCAGAGCCTCTGAGACATGAACGTGTATTACTTTAAAGTAAACTACTTGACATAGAAAGAAGTAAAAATTGCTTGCGACTGAAAGAATTAAGAACTCAGCCCTGTTTATTCCCATTTATAGAAACCATACTATCTAGCATCGAACTGCTGTAGCATAGTGGCTAGTAGGTTTAACTAATGATCATGTGTTCGAATCCCCTTTGAGGCTGGGATTCTTTTTTTGTTGGCCTGGGTTCCTAGATCTCATCTCATCTCATCATGTTCCTTTTGTACCTTACGGTGTCAAGGTGAAGTATAAACAGCGGGAGAGTGCCCGCTTATGGGCTTCATGTATCGATATTTCCATGGACTCTGTTATTCCCTGCGTCCATCGTTTACGTGGTCAGCCTATTCCTCTGCTTTGGGTCTGTACATCATTGCTTGTTGTGGTATGCTGTTGACTGGTAACCTACTTGCATGGCCAAACCATTTGACTTGCTGCCTTCTAATAAAATCTAGTGCAGCTATAACCCCTACTTAAGTCTTGATTTCTTCATTCCTGATCTTATCTCTTCTTGGTACATTGAGTATTCTTCTCAGGAATTTCATTTCTGTTGTTGTGATTTTTCTTTTCTCTTTTTCTGTCATTGTCCAGGTTTGGCATTGGTACCATAGAGTTGATAGGAAGATTGTGTTGTAAAGTGCTTTCTTAGTAGTTATTGATACATGTTTGTTCTTTAGTATTGGTGCCATTTGTCCAGTGAGTTGGTTTGCCTTATTGTATCTATTTTCAATCTCGTCTTCTGATTTGCCATGTGATGATATTATACTTCTTAGGTACTTGAAACTCTTTACTTATTTCAAGGGATGTTCATTTAGGTGAATCGTTGTTGCTTTTTCTTCTTTACTTATAGTTATTACCTCTGTTTTACTTGTGCTAATTTTCATGTTATGTTCCCTACACGTTTCATTTAGACTATTCATGTGGTCTTGTAATTCAGCTTCTGATTTTGCTATTAGTGTTTGGTCGTCCGCAAACAGGAGTTCTTTAATGGTTAGATTTGCAGATAGTTCTTCTTCTATGTTCTCATGCGGTATTCTTGCAGTCTCTGTTTGGCTGGTTTCTTTACATATGTTGTCTATATATGTTATGAACAAGAGAGGGGACAGGACACAACCTTGTCATACTCCGGATCTTATGGTGAAGGGTTCTGAGCGTCCTCCATTTGCTCTCACTATGCATTCACTGTTGTTGTATAAGCTTCTACATAAGTTTGTTAGATGTATACTCACTCCATATTGTTTAAGGATTTCCCACAGCTTGTTTCTATCTACTCTATCAAAAGCCTTTTCTTGGTCGGCAAAGTCTAAGTAGAGTGTTTCATTGAATTTAATTGATTTTTCTATAAGTTGTCTAAGAGCAAAAATAGCATCTGTGCATCCTTTGTTTTTCCTAAATCCAAGCTGTGTTTCGCTTAGCTGGGGTTCTTTAGTAGTTCATAATCTTTTCTCAAGAATTTTGCAAAATATTTTCCCAGTATGACTCAACAGTGAAATCCCTCTGTATTGTGTGGAGTCTCTTTTGCTGCCTTTGTTTTTCAAAATTGGGATAATTATGGCGTTTCCCCAGTCTCATGGTGTCTGTTGTTCTATCCAAACATGATTGAATAGTCTATGTAGCCAAGCTGTTCCTACTTCTCTTGCTGCTTTAATTAGTTCATTTGGTATTTCATCTTGTCCTGTTGATTTGTTCAATGGGGCTAACCTGACAGCTTCTATAATTTCTTCTTTCATTATGTCTGGTTCTATTTCTTCGGTGGAATCTGTGTTGGTTTCTTCAATTCCTGTGACATCTGATGGGATGATGAGAAGTTGTTCGAAGTACTGTTTCCATCTTATTAGGATTTGTTTTTGTTCACTTATTGGTTCTCCATTTTCGCTGTTAATTATTTCAGTTGGGTCAATGGGTTCTCCTGTGGTTCTCATTGGACTTATCTTTTTGTAGAAGTTTCTAATTGCCTCCTTGTAGTTTTTATTTAGGGTTTCTCTATACTCCTCCCAGTCTTTTTGTTTTTATCTCTTTACTATTCTATTCACATGTCTTCTCGCTATTCTATATTCTATGTAATCACATTCCTGTTTGCTCTTCGATCACTTTTTATATTTTTCCTTTTTGTCTTTTACAGCTTTCTTTACTTCTGCATTCCACCAACTTGTTATTTTCTTTATCCGTGTTTTGCGTTTTCCCATGGTTCCACATGTTATTTTTGCAGCATTTAAAATGCTTGATTTGAACATCTCCCATTTTTCTTCCACTGTCTTTTTTCTATAGGTAATTTTATAAAGATTTCAGTTCTTTTGTCATAATTGTCCTAGATCTAGCCAGCCCAAAATGGGTAGCAGGACATGTGCTGGGAAGTAAAGGCAGCCGGCATGATATTGATCACATCACCCATTGAATGATGCTTGGTCTAAAAATATGGGGCTAACACGATATACCCAGTAAGCCTTGTGGAGTGACAAGGGGTCCTTCACTGTTTACTTCTACTGAACTGACATTGCCTAGTAAATCGCAGAACATTCAGTAAATGCTGAGGTTGATTGTAACATTCTGTTAAATATGTACAATAAACTGCCTTTACTGTTTACTTGCCGGACTCCCTTATTTAGGGGTTACACGACTTTCTCCGTAATCTGGTATACTCTAGTGAGTAACGTGACATTGCACGAGAATCGGTAATGGTTCTCTCTGTGTCAGTAACTTACTTATGTGAGCCGGTCGCTGAGAAAGCAATGGCAAAATTCTGAGCGTAATCTTGCCAAGAAATAAACAATCAGCTGAAAGATGCTGATGTTGACAGTGATGTCCTGTAAAGGATATGCCAACAAAAAACAAAAAACAAAACGTTTACTTATACTGTCTGACACTTCTGGTTACAGTTTTCTTTATTACATTCTTGCAGTTACCCTAAGTTGATATTTTATATTTTTTTAACAAACTAAGTAGGCACCTTGTAGTAAAATAGACAATAAATTTTGAAGTAGAAATGAAAATTCAAGCAGTGAGGATGAGACGCGCCGGACAGGTTCTGGGAACTATATATAAAGATAGTCTATCAAGGTTTTGTTATTTATAGTTAAGTTTGTTGCATGTCTTTTACAGGACGTAGCATTCAGCCCCAGCATTTATTACCTGTTTGTGATTTTCTAGACAGTTTTACATTAAGTAGTTTGTTATTGCTTTCTAAGCAGCCGACACTCATGCCGTAGTGAAAATCAGTGCAAAGCGTTCTGTTCCCAAATCACATGTGGCTGACTTTGAACCCTGTATGTTAGGTTTGTGAGACTGCATTCACTCTGCCTAAGCCACAGATACTGACCTTATTTACAATAAATATGCCAAAAATATTAGTTGTGAACACACACTCACACACATAATTTTATTACTTAGCATATTAATCTGGCTCATTGACTCAGCTCATGTACATATATTTAAATTGTGTGCCTGTGTGTGTGTGTGTGCATAAATATGTATGCCTACCTACCTACCTACATTACACCCCCCCCCCATCCCCCCCCCCAACCCCAGAGAGAGAGAGAGAGAGAGAGAGAGAGAGAATTTCTCACTTTACATGCATTCAACTGCAGAACACAAACTGTCAGTCTGAATCTTAATTAGCGCCACGGGTCACTGAACAGCATTTTACTGTAGCAGCTGAATGTGATATTGCCCATCCTTGCCTTTTCCCATAACCTAGGAGGTCATTGGGGCACCTCCTGCTGCACATGTTTCCACATGTGTCTGTGTCTTGCCAGGGAGTTTTCTGTCCATTTGAATGTTATATTACAGTTTTATTATTTGCTGAAAGCATATTTAAATCACTGCTGATTCTGCCCGACATGGTGGGTTTTTATGCTATATAATACACATTGACGTGGCTGAAAGGATTGATTGATTGATTGATTGATTTAGGAACCGACATCACAGCATTCGGGGCATTCCCATAAGCGCTCCGTTCCCATTCTCAGAAGCCAGCGAAGAGTTCCAACCCCAATAGTACCAGTAGCAATCTGATTATATGTGCGTCTCGCCTTTCCTCTAAGCGTCCAGCATTGGCCAGATCCCCTCGTCATTTCACGCTGAAAGGATAAGAGCACTCACTATTAAACTTCCGGTACGCTGGTTGCTGGTTAGGGGGTTCAGTGGCAAACTACTGGACATAAAATTGCCTAGAAAAGCAGCAACATGGGGTGGATCACAGCGTCCTGCAGAGGACATTTTGATACAGTATGCATTAATTATGACAGCAACATTATTTTAACCATGAATAGTACAGTGCAGACCTGATAAGTCGAACTCACCTGGGACCCAAGAAGTAGTTCTTCTGATCAGAAATTCCTCTTATAAGAGTTCAAGCATATAGTAATGCAATGACAACGTACAATACAACAATGCTCTTGACAACAGAAATTCGGCACATCCGAGATCACCTTAAGTGGTTTGCACTGTATAACTTGTCATGTGGGATTATAGTTTGCAATTACTACGCATTTTTGTTAAAACTATACATGACTTCACTTTAACTGCACTATGAATATAAGATAGATATAATCTTCTTCTTCTTCTTCTTCTTCTTCTTCTTCTTCTTCAGCGTTCCGAGCCATTGAGGTTCTTTGCTGCAGATACAATCCGTCTCCATTCGTGTCTCTGGTTGACCTTCTCTTGCCAGTCGTTGATTCCAAGTGCTTGTAGGTCTGTATATATATTATCTCTCCACTGTCTTCTTAGTCTACCTTGGGGTCTACAGTCATTTATTTCCTGAGTGTAAGCGAGTTTTGTTTCCCTATTATCTTCCATTCTTTCTATATGCCCCAGCCATTGTAGTCTATTAGCCTTCATGATACCAGTGATTAGCGGGAACTTAAACAGATCATAAATGTCTATAATATGTAATTTAAATGCAAGTATGTGTAATTGTCTCTAAAGCGCAAAATTACTGACTTAGCAAATTTGGGAAAGCTTTCTGTAACTTGTCAGTCATGTTGAGACTTATACTAATTTTGTATGATTAAAATTGGTTTGTTTTAACGCAGGCGGTTATTTAAGTTGAACGTGTTTCAGAAAACTATAATTTTGACATTATGCTTCTAAGTTCATAACAGGTTCCGTGTGCAGATATTTATGAATAGATTTGAAGTGGACTCATTAGTGTAGTTCATAGGAAGCTGTGCTGATAATGTTATGAACACGGTCCTGTCACATCACAGACCTAGAGTCCTAGGTTTCCTGCATTGAGGCATATTGGGCGGGGGAGGGGGTGGGGGTGTTGCTGCCATTTGTGTGGCACTAAAAACAAACATGAGATATCATAGGGGAGTGGAGCTAGTAGGATTCAGATACATGACTTTAGTGATTAAATATGACTTGAATGATTTAGTGATTAAACATGTCTTTAAGTGATTAATTAAGAAGGTCTTAGGCAGATATGACTGAGCTACCATATGACAGTAGACGGTAATACCTGCTTTCTGTTAGCCCCGAATGTTGGGTGGCGCTCACAAACCCTACACCCCACATTGTGCCAACAGTTTCAGGCTGATGAGTGCAATTTGGAGTGTACAAGCCTTACCTTAGTGTGACTAAATGTCATGGCAGGGCAAAGCAGGCCTTAAGCCTTGGTTGGCAACTGTTCTACAATGTAAGCTCCAACAGGCAGACAGTCAGAACATTATTTTGCTGATCCAGCAGCTTCTGCAGCTTGTCTTGTTCCAGATTTAAAGGTGTACCTTTCCTCTGGAGTAAACAAGGCTTTAGAGCAGTGGTTCTCAACCGGTGGGGAATTCCCCCCCCCCCCCCCATGGGGGAATTTCAGGGTTTCCAGGGGGGGGGGAATGAAGACCATTTCAAGATCGTGTAAATACAAGAACCGATTACTTGACATAGTTTTTCCCTTCATACTTTACAGTTATGTATGTCTCGTCCTTCTAAAATTCATTTTATAAAGTAAGTAGACCCACAAATTATGTTTTATGTGGATGTCTAGACTTGTTTTAGTATATGCTATTACATTTGCCTTCCACTTTTACGTATACTGTGTAGGGGTGAGGGGATTTTTAGATAGGAAATATGAAAGAGGGGGGGGGGGGATGACGTTCTGAAAATACGGTGAAGGGGGGAACGGGCCAAATTTTTGATAGGAAGGGGGGGGGGGAATGGCGTTCTGAAAATATGGTGAAGGGGGGAATGGGCCAAAAAAAGTTGAGAACCACTGCTTTAGAGGGATCATGCTGCATGTGCAACACATGTTCTCTCATTTCAGCCCAGGCTTTGTACTATGGAGAGGTAAAACTCCATTTTACAAGCTATCGCCTGTCAAGACAGAATGGTGCCAGTCAAGTGGTTAAACATGACTTTAATGATTTTGGATTTAGTGATTAAACATGGCTCTGGTGATTTAGTAATTGAACATGACTTTAGCGAACTTTTCTGTCGAGTAAATTGTATGAATATACTGTAACTGATTTAATAAGTAGTTAACTGTTTTATGTTTTCTACACAGTGAATCAGCTACACAGAAATTATGTAACACCAGCCTGTAATTAGGTGGCAAAAGGCGACTATAGAGGGTTGGTCTGAGATTGGCTACTCACACTAGAAAAAAACCACCTAGCATCTAACTGACCTTCTGGCCTTCTAGGGGCTTGGCGTGCGTGGTTGTCAGCCTATACTTCACTAGGAGTCTTAAAGGCAAAGGAAGAAGAAGAAGCCTGTAATTACTTCCCGTTTTAGATATTTCAGTATTAATTTGTTAAGTAAGGGAACCCTATTATAGGTAGTGTGCACATATCTGGACTGTAAAGTAGCCATGAAGACCATACTTTAACGCCATGAAATCAAGCTGACTAATCAAATTGGCATACTAACAGGAAGACATGTGTAAGCAATGTAAGCAGCCATTGGATGTGTATGTTTTGCTAAGAAAACCAGGAAGAGGAAACAACTGATTGATGCTAGTGGAAGGACTCAAAATGGCTACATATTTATGTCAAGTCGGAAGAATTCTACGTCCTACACCATTGTCACTGCTGGACAAAAAAAGAATATGTATATAGATTGTTTGATTTGTATAGATTTATACCAGATAAGGGGGCTGAGTGGTCTCGAGGTATGGTGTCTGTCTCGAGTACTGAAGGTCCTGGGTTTAAGCCCCGGTGAGGTCCAGGTTTTGTTTCACGTGGATTTCTAGTCACACAATTTCCCCTGGTCTCTGGGTAGTGAGATCGGACGCCCATGTGTAGTGTTGCGCATGTAAAATATCCCATGGCAGTTGGAAATCGAAAAAGAGTAGCCCAATGGCGCTGCTCGGGCAAAATTTTGAGTTACGAGGGTAAGTTAATACGTAAGTCACAAATGGCTGTAGAAAAATAAGTAAAGATGATAACTGCGTGCTCTGTTTTCTAAACCATGTTTTCACTTCACATTCAACTTCGGCGTCATTCGCGAAATGTCTCCCTCCAAGGTGGGTTGTCGGTGTTTATATTGACAAATGATTGACCAGTATAGCAGTGCATAGTTGGGTAGAAAACGTTGCGAGGGTGAGTCAATAAGTAAGTCACACAGTTCTGTGGGATGGCAGGTCTGTGAAGAAAAAGCATGCAGTTCTATGCAGCGAATTTTGGAGGACTGATAAAATGATGGGATAAATGCATCAATGTTGGTGGAAATTATGTTGGGAAATAAAGGGACAATGTATGTATAAAAATAAACGGGTTTCAAGTTATCATCTTTAGTTATTTTTTTACAGCCATTTGTGACTTACCTATTAACCTACCCTTGTAAAATTCTACTCAAAGTATTTCAGGATCCTCGCCGGTGCTATGGAGTTCGTGCACTGAGCTGAGTTTCTCCAGACTCATGCTTGAGTTAGGAGTAGAACGGAGCACTTATGGGTTACACCCGTGTGCCTTGATGTTGATCCGTCGACTAAACTAACTAAACGTATTCCAAATAGTAACCTAGATCTATAAAGTTCATTATAGTCTTATTGAAAACACCTCAGGTACAGTCTGAAAAGACATGCTTAGAAACTGCTATGCATCATAAGTGCGTGACATAGTCTTTCTGATTATAGATGATTTGCACAGTTAGTTAGTTGTATGATCTTTACAGGATATATGTTTATGCGGTGTCTATGGTGAACCGGTATAATTTACTTTTCTAATATTGAGGGAGCGTGTCTAGAAGAAATTATGACCCATTTTGCCACAATGAATAAATTATGACCCATTTTGCCACAATGAACAAATTATTGTTAGCTGAGTTTGGAGGACATTCATATTGAAGTTATTCACTTCACCAGGCTCACAACACAAAGAAGTAAGTGCATAATGACACAGCCACAAAGGTTTTCGTAATGGTTGTTTATGTTTTTTTGGAGGGGTTTAAAATTTGCATTGTTAATTTATGTACTTATGCAGTTGAAACAGACATTCTTCCGTATCAGGTATATATCATCATCATGTGACATGCTGAATGGTCCAGGTGATCATGTTCTTCACAAATGGCCACACTGTCCTCTATGTATGTTCTTGATAAATGTTACTGCTGATTGTCTCCCATACCACTTTGCCAACCTGTCCAACACTCTCTCCCCTACTGTCTCTAATACCCTTGATTTTCTCGGTTGTCCCAACCTTCTCAGAGTCTCATAACGTGGTCAGAAGCTGACAGTTGTCGGTAATGACCAGTCTTTGTGATTGGCCTCTTGCAGTACTTGGGTATTGACATTCTGAGTTGACCTTGGGATTCTTAGTATTCTACGAAGAAACCACATCCCTGTTGCATCCATTCTCTTTGAAGTCTTGCTGTTCAGTGTCCATGATTCACAAACATAATTAGTTTGGACATTATGTCACATAGAAAGAAAATGTTAGCGGAGAAGAGGTTGTTGAACATTATGTGATGTTCTAGACCAGTGGTTCTCAACCGGTGGGGAATTCCCTCCCCCCCCCCCCAGGGGGAATTTTAGGGTTTCCAGGGGGGGGGGGGGTGAAGACTATTTCAAGATCGCGTTAATACTAGGGCTGTACCGGATTCAAATTTTTGAAATCCGGCCGAAGCCGGATTTGGCCGGATTTATGAAGTGAGATCCGGCCGGAGCCGGAGCCACAAATAAAAAAATAAAAATAAAATAACATACTACATGACTTGACTTAGGTGAGTGGAGTCACTCGACTGTTCATTACTGCAGTTCATTACTATAGACATGACAATGATGACATATACTCATATTAAATCATTTAAATGTAAAATAATTACATTCACAGTAGAATAAGTAATTAAGTAATATTAAGTTCCATAAGTTCAAGATGAAACATAATACATAAGCACATAATGCTAATTTAGTAATTTTAATTGTTAGTTTTCAGTTTCAGTTTTTAGTTTTCACATTGTTTCCAGTTGGCAAATTATCAGCTCAGTTACAACTCACAACAACAGTACACTGAACAGATTGAATTTATTGAAATACATTCATTCAGTAATTTCACTATTTCAGTCAGTCTTCATTATGGCTGTGAAGTTGAACTCTCAGAGTCAAGAAGAGACGAGTTGTATTTCAGGAAAATCAACGTCTCCGCATTTTCTGGTAAAAGGCTACTACGGTGGTCAGTGATAATGTCTCCTGCAGTACTGAACAGCCTTTCCGATGGCACACTTGTAGGTGGTGGTGCAAGAAATACCTGCGCCAGTCTAGCCATGCTTGGAAATCTTTGCTTATTGGCATGCCACCATGAAACTGGATCTGACTGTCGAGTTTGAAGTGGCTCTGACAGGTACTGTGTCACCTCAGTGTTAATGCTGTTGCCTTCGGCACTTGCAGAACGATCTGCGGTGGGATTTTCCTCGACAATTGTGTCAAAACAGCTCCATAGGCTGGACTCGTACTGTGTGGCAGTGCTCACAGAAGTCAAAACACTAGTACTACTACTACTAATAGTAGCTGATGGATCCTGTGGACTGACTGTGTTTGCTGAATCAATAATGGAGTTAGCTGCTAACAGCAGATGGGCTCGTGCATCACTTCTACCACGTTCGGAGAAGAAGCACAGCTTGAATCGAGGATCCAGTAGTGGGGCACAGGTGTAAATACTGTTGGATTCAATGTCCACAAATCTGCTGCTAACAGCTTCAAGCAGGGCTGCTTTCATAGTTTTGATCCCAGCATCACTACCTTCTTTCTGGAGGAAAGCCATGAGTGTTTTCACTAATGGGATCACAACTGATATTGATGCCTGAGCTGCACTTATTTCACGTGTGATTTCTTCAAATGGTGCCAAAGTAGCTACCACATTCTCCGTGACTGCCCACTGTTGTGCCGTTAGCCCAGTTACCGAATCAATTTCAAAATTTTCAACACAGTACAGGCTGATGCTGCGCCGTTGTTCTAACAGACGTCGTAACATATAGAACGTTGAGTTCCATCGTGTTGTCACGTCCTGGATAAGCTGATGTTGTGGTAGGTTTAATTCATTTTGAAGTTCATGCAAACGACTGGTTGCTGAAGAAGAGTGTTTGAAATGTCCTACCAATTTTCTTCCAGTACTGATGATGCCAGCAACATACTTTTGACTCAAAAGACCATCACGCACACACAGCTGCAGTGTGCGTGCAAAACATCCAACACTTGAATAGCTGCCATCACGAAAGCATTTGGCAATGTTGAATGCATTGTCTCTCACAACAACATGGCACTTCTCACGTGCAATTGACCACTCATCCAGCATCATTTCAAAATGTGCAAGCAAGTTTGTGGCCGTGTGATGTTCATCACATGCAGTACAATGGAAGACTACACTGCGGAGAACGAAGGAGTCTGTTAACCAATGGCCAGTGAGGCCCATAAATGACTAAGTGGTGTGTTCAGCTGTCCACGTATCTGTTGTGAATGATATGTAATCAGTGTCAGATATCATTGCTGCAATTTTTACCTTCAGACGTTTACACATGTCAGGAATGACATGTTCAGCAAAGTACTTTCTTAAAGGCAATTCATACCTTTTTTCCATTGTATGCATCAACTCTCTGAAACCTGGTCGTTCCACTACTTGAAAAGGCTCCATATCTATGGCTATCATTCGGGCTACGGCAGCATGAATGCGTTTAGCATTGGGACTGTTGATGTCCCAAATTTTGGCCTGGTCCCATGCCTGCACAATTGACTGCTGGGTACTGCTGCTTGCTTTGTGCAAACACGGTCCCAGATTCATCATAGATGTGGTCGCCAATACACTGGCGTTCAGTGATGCTTTCTTTTCCATCATTTCGTCATAGCTTTTCTTGTGCATCGATCGCAAATGGGTCTGCATTGATGATGTTGAGAAGTCTTTGGGGCGATCTGATCGTCCACGCGATAACTGTTTGTCACACAACTTACATATTACCTTCGCTGAATCATCGTCTTTAACCTTGAAGTAATCCCAAACGGCGCTGTATGACTTAGATTTAGATGCCATTTTATTTTATGGGCAAGACCAAAGAAATTTACGAAAATAAATATTCAAGTCCCACAAACTCATGAAGTAATGCACCATTAAAATTCAAAATGAGTGTTTTTTTTCTTAAAATTCTTATTTACATCAGCGAGAAATAGTAAACCGGAAGTGCTACTGTGCTATTGCCTAAAATTCGACGTGGCCTCATGAAACATGTACAGAAAATTCACGAGACTAGGCAACACAAATCCGGCCTAAATCCGGCAAAACTGGACCGGAGCCGGAGCCGAATCCGGATTTGTAAAAATGGCCGGATTCCGGATTTGCCGGAGCCGGAGCCGAAATCCGGTACACCCCTAGTTAATACAAGAACCGATTACTTGATATTGTTTTTCCCTTCATACTTTACAGTTATGTACGTCTCATCCTTCTAAAATTCATTTTATAAAGTAAGTAGACCCACAAATCATGTTTTATGTGGATGTCTCGACTTGTTTTAGTATATGCTATTAAATTTACCTTCCATTTTTATGTATACTGTGTAGGGGTGGGGGATTTTAGATAGGAAATATGAAAGGGGGGATGACGTTCTGAAAATACGGTGAAGGGGGGCACGGGCCAAATCTTTGATAGGAAGGGGGGGGGGGGTGACGTTCTGAAAATATGGTGAAGGGGGCAGGGGCCAAAAAAGGTTGAGAACCACTGTTCTAGACCCTAAAAAATGTTTCTTTCTTTTTCTATCTCCTTCCCCACCCCCTGTATTTTACTACTCCAGTTGAAAATTGCTAATATTAGGGTGAAAGAACACGTCCGCACCTGTATAGACAGGTAGGTAGCTGGATGGATTATTTCAATTTAGATCACTCTTAAGTCACTGTTGTGACTGGCTGATGTCATTTGGGAAGAAACAGGATCAACACAATATATGCGTTTTTAGAAATAAGACCAGGAAGATGCATAACAAGTTCGCTTTCAAAATCATATGCAACATTGACATAATATACCTTGCCCGTAATTATGTGTTTGCACCCCTTGGCCTCGGATGGAACAAGTAGTTTGACTTTTGGCAGTGTGCTGTGACACGTTTACGGTATTTTTATTTGCGCCAGCATAAATATATTCACATAGCTGAAGCCGCCGCTTTTGATAACCTTCTGGCAATAAAAACGGAGGGGACATGAAGGTATTGTAGGAATGTTCGTACCAGGTCTACTTTATGGAATCCTGTGTAAACGAATGTGAATAGAGTGATGGAGGGGGGCTATGGGGGTGGTGGAGGAATGAATAATGTAATGTTGCCCTCATAAACATGCAGTGTATTCGAGTAGTTGTGTGTGTCTTCAGACTCGGTGACACTGTTGTTAAATTTGGGTTGCTTAGCATGACGCAACACACTTGCACACGAACACACACTAGAAGACTGAAAGACAACGATGCCTATCTATCTGTGAGAATGGACTTTCGTGGTTGGTGTGACCTTGACAGTAGGTTGAAAACAGATTGCCGAATCCATCCGACACACGAAGGGGTTAAAGGCAATCGTATCTCGTACAATGAATGCAACATGGGTTGTATGTATACCAGCTGAGACATATGTCGTGTCGTGAATCTGCTTTCTCTTGGCTCGGTTGAATGGGAAAGGGCAGACTGTGCGCAAGAAAACAACACGGATCTTTCGCCGTCACAGGCAATGCTGTGCAAAACAATTTTATTTGCAATGATGATGATGAACACATCAGCAACCAACAACCATTTCCCTGTCTCAAACCCGTTCAACACCCGCCTTCTTCAGTGCGCGGGTCACTAGGGAAATGTACAAAATGTGTCATTATTATGTGCCATGCCAACTGGCCTAGGCGTTCATGAATCTCCACAAATTTCGGCCCTTAGTATTCTTGATAAATTATGTTGATTACCATCAGTGTTTGATCACCTCCATGCCACCGTCTCAATCCGTCCGGCATCATTATCATTATCTTTCGGTTTGCCTCTGTTTCTTCTACCGCTGATCTCTCCAATCGTTTTAAAATTATTCTCTCCTCATTTACACGACCAAATAACATTGTATACCTCCTGTCACTTTTATGTAATGTTTTACTTTCATTAGTCTTTTCCAGACACTCATTTTTAATTACTGTAGCAGTATTCACACAAAACGTCCCAGAAACCACATCTCCGTTGCCTCCACGTTCTTCCTAATGTCACGTTCCACTATCCACCGCCATACAGCAAATATGTACATGAAGAAATCTTAAGAGATGAAAAGCCAAGTATACAGAAACGCTCTTTGTTTTTAACTTCCAACCCGCTGGTTAACCACCGGACAATATTACTAACTTTCCAACAAGTTAACGCAAACCGCACGAAACAACCTCACTTGATCCATGCTCGATAAATGCCACAGTAAGCATGCTTTACGAAAATGTATTAATAGACCGGCCTGCGCTCTAATTTGGGAAAGAAAGGGGCCGTGAGTCACGGTCCTGGTTACTACATCCGCGTTTAAGTAAGTTGACCCATATTTGCATTCTATTAGACACGCTGGGGACATGCTGCAAAGCCCATATTTTTCTGTGACAGATTAGCAAACGATGGGCGATAAAATATATATTACACCGGTCGCCTCTCATTCAATCAATTAAGTGCCATCTCGGCATTGAAGCTCAGCTGTAATGAGTCTCCAACACCTGTTGTCAGGCGTTTTCAGGGTCTATTCATAATAATTCATATGCACTTTTCCTGGCCATCTCTTTATGTTATTCATCCAAGTATAACGTTTTCTTCTTGCGCTACCTTTCCGTCTTGTCTACCCATCCATCATGTGCCATGCCGATAAGCGTGGGCGGTCATGATTCGCTATTTCACTCGATCACCAGAGTCGTGGATCAGCTCAGTGTTCTTGTCTCGATCATACCACTTAGCCAAGCCATCCAGGTATTTACTTCTCTGTCTTCCCCCTGTTATCTTCCCCTCGATCTTGCCAGCTGTCACCAAGTTCTCTAACTTATTTCTTCTCATAACATGTTCAAAAAATTTTGACTGTCTACGTCTAATTTGTCTAATCAATTTATGATTTTCATTTCCTTCTTGTAGGACTTGGCCATTGGTTTTTCTGTCTGTCCATGGTATTCTTTGCATGTTCCTCAGAAACCACATTTCCACAGCCAGCAGTTGTTTTTCAGCTTGTTTGCTCATAGTACACGCATCACATACGTACAAGAGTACAAGTTCTATATAGCACCTCAACACTCTTTTTCTCGTTGCAATTGACATCTTTTTATTGGTCAGTATGTTTTTCATCTAGGAAAAGGCCACCTTCGCCATGGCGATCCTTGTTCTAATCTCGTCAAGGCAATTCCCATCAGATGTTATGACTGTTCCGAGATAATTGTATCGATTCACTTGTTTAAGAGTATTCCTATTTACTTGTATATTACATTGTGGTATTTCCTTCTTCCCAGTGACGACTATAATATGTGTCTTCTTGTACGACCTTTAAAAAGCCATTGTATCTCTTATATTGTCGAAAGACCTAGATTCCTTCAGTTTCAGTTTTTATAAATTTCTTTGTTTTCTTCTCTTAAGTATACCTTTTCTAATACACAGAAATTTTCAGGGGCGCAGTTTCCTCCCATAGATCACAGGTATTTTTTAACACAGGCTAGACGTCTGATCCACTACTCCAGGATAGGGGAGTGTACCACCATTGTCTTAAATAAAAGTGGTAAGAGCCATTCCTCCACACGGTGAATAATACCAGGTTAGCTCTTGTTAGCGGCACACGTCGTCTAAGTTCATCATTGTCCCCAAAAACTACTCCTGTTGAGGAACTTGAACCTTTGACCTTCAGATTATGTTTCTGGTGCTCTACCGACTGTGTTAACCGGTCACTTGTCAACCGAGCGGTATTGTTCGGAAAAAAATTCTGCGGCTTTTGAGAATGGAACCCTGAAATATTGTGTTAGGTACTCCAATGCTGAGAAATATCTAACGGCAATAGAAATATGGTTTCCGAGGAAAATGCAAAGAATACCATGGACGGGCAGAAAAGCCAATATTCAAGTCCCTTAGGAAACAAATGAAAACCGTAAATTGATTCAAGAAATTAGACGTAGGCAGTCAACATTTTTTTGGGCACACTATGGGGAGAAATGAAATGGAAAACTTAGTGATCACTGGAAAGATTGATGGGAAATGAGCAAGGGGAAGGCACAGAGATAAATATATGTATGGTTTGGCGGCCACATGTCATAATCGAAACAAGAACATGGAGCTGATCCAAGACTCTAGTGAATGTGTGAGATGGTAACACATGACCGCACAGTCCTATCGGTGTGGTGATGAGTCCAGTGCACTATCCATTACGCTAACACAGCTCTACACTAAAAGCATTTGGAGTTCCCGGCACTTCGCAGTCCTGCAGCAGTGAGTTGCCTCAACCAGGCTCTCTGACAGCAGATAGTATGCTAATGGGAACAGATTGACACGACCAGGTTTCCCGCAGTGCGCGAACTCGCTGCACCGGCATTGACAATTTACGTTTCACACGTACATGTTGAGAAAAAACACGTCTAGCTGGAAATAGCTTGAAGACATGTTTTGCGGATGGCGGTGGGGCCACGGTAGCGTGGTGGCTAGTGCACTCATCTTTTGGCCTGATTGCTGTCGTTCAAATCTTCCTTGAGAGCATATATTCGTGAACACATCGTTCCAAGAGTGAGCAAGACCTGTAAAGGGTGTACCAAACTATTTCTGGAAGGTAAACAAGCAGGCTTTGATATCCAGACGGCACAGTGGAGCTGGATATCAACTATAGGAAACCATTTAAAGACAAACCAGAAAAGCTATCAAACTGCTGAAAGATGGCAAAGTTGCTAGTCAAGATGTTATCTCAACAGAAGCTTTAAATCAATATATACACCTCAATTGAACTGAGCACACAATTTTTAGCTGGTTCTGTAAGACTGACTAAAATGGGCACCAGGAAATGTTTTAGGAAGTAAGGCGGTCAGTGTAATTTTGGCCAGATCACCCTCGAGTACCAATTGCATGTTACTAAGGCCATTTTGTTAAATTTATACAACCATATTATTTATTATTTTCTATAGTTCCTTCCGATGTTACTGTCATGATGGTGTCATCAGCATTACTTATATTATTTATATTATGACTACAACTGCGATTCCCGGCATATGTCACATAGATCTCATATACTGACTATAATAAAAACAAAACAGGAGACAGTACACATCCTTGTCTGACAGTTTCTTTATGCACCAACATGTTTCTACATGTTTGTTGATGCTTATAGTTGCTGTTTGCCGCCAATATATATATATATATATATATATATATATATATATATATATATATATATATATATATATATATATATATATATATATATATTCTTTATTATTCGTATTTCTTTGTCGCCAATCTTTAATTGTTATAATAGTTTGGCTATGTCTTCTTGTTTTACACTGTTAGGTGCTTTTGTGTAAGCTATGAAGCATAAGTACAGGTCTATTTTTACTCTTATATAGATCTTTATAATAGTGTCCTGAGAATGTACGCGGCATTGTTTGTGATCTTTCCACCTACAAATCCACATTGGTGATCACACATTTCTGATTTAATCGTATTTCTTCTCATAATTATTATTATTATTATTATTATTATTATTATTATAGAGAGAGAGAGAGAGAGAGAGAGAGAGAGAGAGAGAGAGAGAGCTCCGTAGCAAAAATCTGGTAGGACCATCACATGTTGTAGACCTAGTGCACAGTGAAATAGGTGGTCAGTCTCTCCTTCCCGTAGTGAGCTGACATTGAACTTTAGTCAGACCTCGTTTTATGATATGACTCATAAGAATTCTTGAAGATGATCCGGTATCGACCATACTGGCACACCTACGGTAAAGTCGATACCGGACCATTGTCAAGAATGTTGTGAAGGAAAGGCTGCCACGGAGAGTGTCTGTGATACCTGACTGTAACTAGGTCGTTACCTTATATAACAGCCTGCGTTGATATGGAGCTTCGCTGATAATGCCATGAGGGCGGTCGGACGAGGGTTTAACGCCTGCTTTCGTCGTCCGCCAATAAAGGAAACGATTGACCGCCTATCTCTCCGTGCATTTAAACAATATAAAATAACACAGTAATACAGAACAAGCCGGTCTCTCTGGCCGAGGGGTTACAACACTTTCTCCGTAATCCCGTTTATCACGCAGAGTCTCGTAGCGGGCGAGAGCTGGAGGCGGTTCGACCCCCGCTGGTGACTTGCGGGATAACTGAGCCGGCCGCTCAGAAAGCAGTGGCAAACTACTGAGCGTAATCTTGCCAAGAAATCAACAGACAGCTGAAAGATGCTGCTGTTGACAGCGATGTCCTGTAAAGGATATGCGAATTAAAAAAAAAAATACAGAACATAATTACGAAAAAATACAGGACGTTGCGGCGACTAGCCTTCATCAGCAAACAAATACACATACAAAACACAACATATAATCACGGAGAAGACCATCCAGTGACTACATTAACGCGTAAGAACGTTGTGGGAAGAATGAAAAAAATTTAAATGATACATGAATGAACGGTGATACATGAATTTCACATTGATACTCTTTCCGTGCATTTAGACCTACAAAATGTGATGACCCAATCACATCACGGAATCTAGTTGCTTGTACCACATTTTATAACCACATGGCAGTATCTGTAGTTGTATGGGCACATTGGTAAGAACACTGTGGTAAAGATAATCCCATAACAAGTACTGCTATTGGTATGTGACGCGTCCAATCGACACATATTCTAGTTCACGTTATGATGAGCAAGGGTGGCCAATTCCTTTCCTCACCTCCTTCTCAGAAAGAATTATCCGGTACCCACTTGCCGCGGTGGCTTAG
Source organism: Cepaea hortensis (assembly GCA_963921405.1). Classification (NCBI taxonomy): domain Eukaryota; kingdom Metazoa; phylum Mollusca; class Gastropoda; order Stylommatophora; family Helicidae; genus Cepaea; species Cepaea hortensis. The sequence goes on along the minus strand of OY992892.1, from coordinate 55,728,041 downwards.
TGGTTAGTTCGCATGCCCGTGAAGATACTGGTCCTGGATAAATCCCCGAGAGAGGCAGATTATTTTCCGACCAGCTTAATAAAAATACGTGCCAGGAAATTTTTAGGATTTTCTGGCATTTGTCTGGGAGGGAGAGGGGACGAAGAAGAGAACTGAATACCCCTACCACATATGTCATGGCCTGGAATATGTGAAGGCCTAAAACTCCACACCATAAGGGCAGTATATGTTATGGGACTTCCTCCTTGTTGTTTTCTTTAACCCACCTCATGGGGGTGGGTCGATCCCTGAGCGTATTCGTCGAATAAAACAAGAATTCTGCTACTGCTGGGGATTAAACCCACACCTTTGTCTGTGTAATCAAAAGGAGCACAAATAAATACATTGTATGCATATCACTGCGAACGACTTGACTTACAGTATGTCAAGATAGTATATTAGCAATAAAGATAATATAACACTAATGAACGACGATTCTATGCTTCTTCTCCTCCTCCTCCTCCTCCTCCTCCTCCTCCTCCTCCTCCTCCTCCTCCTCCTCCTCCTCCTCTTCCTTCTTCTTCTTCTTCTTCTTCTTCTTCTTCCTCCTCCTCCTCCTCCTCCTCCTCCTCCTCCTCCTCCTCCCATTTCCCGATCGAACACGCTATGAACCAACTCACACCAAGCCCATTAGAGACATGTTCATGATTGCTTGGATTTTGCAGCAAACGGTTTCTACAGTATAAGATAGCTAGTCTCACGTTATCCCTGCTTTGTCGTCTCTTGTGACATACATGGTAGGTTGCAGTGTTACTGTTCTTTGCTTCCCTTATGGGCCTCGATAACAAAGGAGCGATGAAGTTGCATATCATAGCTAAATATCACAGGTAAATTTATATCTTGTTTCGAGTAGAATGCGAACTTTTCCATTACATTAAAAAAGTAGCCTGCAAGTCGACAGGTTCGACTTCATTGCACCGGAGTTTTATCTCATGTGGCTAAGTCTCTTTCTGCAGAGCGGAATGCGTTGCACAAAGCACGAACTCCGTAGCGCCAGCAACGACCCCCGAGAGTTTCCACAAATTCACCCGTGAACCGATGGACGCGGCCCAGAATCGAACCCACAACCTTCGGAGCCCGAGTCAGATGGCTTGACAACTTCACCAAGGAGACTCTATGCCATTAATTTGGTCCAATCCCCAATGTTTCCCACCAGTACATCTCAGGGTTCTATCCAGCCTTACAAAATAATTTTCCTAGGAGGCAATGTGATGAGGAATAGAACTAGCTATCTCACCTCTTTACACCGCGTCATAGAATGTGTGCCATCCTAAGACTCCACACCCCAACGGGAAATTTGTCCTGCGATTACCTTTAGCGTTGTACATTTGTTTTGAGTTAGGCTGGGGTTAGACAACGCGAACTATGTAACCTGCCTTTCTATGCAGCCTGTTGGTATTTATCACGACCACCCACATGTAATGTAGCGCTCGCGAAACATTGATCAATGCTGGTGGGGAAATCTCTGACATTTTGCTTTGCAGTAAGCATTATTTGCGTTCTCATACATAAAAAGGAACAGTTTGTTGCAGGTGCTTTTTTTAGAGGACGTTCCATACAAAAAAGGTCTCAAGCATTTCAGGTCTCCAAAATTAGTTACTTAGGCAGATTGGTTGGTAGGTAGGTATGTAGATAATTAGTTAGTTGACAGATTATACTTTCTGCACATGAACCATTCAGGTAAAACATGTTCGGATCCCCCTCTCGATATCTCCCTCAGCGACGACACCCGCTCCGTGTTGGTTGACTACTCTTCTTTGGCTTCCTAGATAGCGATTTTGTCTGGCTTTGCTCCTTTTGACTTGATATTCTTGCAAATTCAAATTGTAATGGCATTCAGTAAATCCGCACTATCCAGTGCTCGTCCGCTTTCTACAATAAACCCCACCCGCAATTTTACGTTAAGTAGTTTGCTATTGCTTTCTGAACGAGAAGTCGACGTAAAAGTCGTGCCGTAAGCGCACCAGAAATTTAACCCCGAGCGCGATATACTTTTCGACCACGTTGCCCCCTCTTATTAACTTCATGGCGGGAAAAGTTCAAGAAGGTTTTCTTGGTTTTAATAATCAACACCATATCACTTCGGGCAAACACGATAGATGCTCCTCCTCCCTCAGAAAATACCAGGAGTGTAGGTGCTAATTGTTCTAGTATCAACTTAGTTGTAAATGCGTCGGATTGATCGCCCAAACCTGCTCCCATCCCTCCTTGCTGGATCCACACTTAAATACAAACTCAAGCTTACTGAAACATGTTTCGTCTGTTAGTGTCTTCAATTAGCAATCGTTCGATGCGTGCAAAAGGACGACAATTAAAATGTGAGTGGGCAACATCGAAAGATGCGCTGGAAGAAGCCCGCAAGTGTGCCTCTTTGAGCATGCAGGCCATTTCGGGACTAATAACCAACATTCAGCAGACATGGCACTTTACGAAGAATGATAAAGTAAATTAAAGAGAACTTCGTGGCGAAGTGGTCAAGCCGTTTAACTCGGGCTCCGAAGGTTGTAGGTTCGATTCCGGGCCGCGTCCTTCGATTCACGAGTTAAATTTTTCGGAGACTCCTGTGGGTCGTCGCCAGAGCTACGGAGTTCGTGCTTTGTGCGACGCTTTCCGCGCTGCGGAAAGAGACCGAGCCATATGGGATAACACCCGGTGCAATGAAGTCGACCCTGTCGACTATTAAGCGACTTTTTTATGACGCTAGACCGCTATTTTTGTCCACATATAGGCAACCCCTACTCGGGTAAGTTTGACTATAATATTGACTTCTCGTTCAGACAGCAGTGACAAACCACTGACCGTAAAATTGCCCAGAAAATCAACACGGGGTTGATCGCGATGTCCTGCAAGTGACATGCAACTTTTAGATCGGCACTCGTTGGGTGACGTGTCAAGTTTCACACCGGCCACGTTGCTTCCTGAGACATTTTCTACTACCCTTTTTAAGCAGGGTCGACCTAGGAACTCAGACCATCTTTTAACAAAAGGGGAAGAATAGTTGGCCAGCCCTTTCCTCTGTTGACGGGCGACGACCGCAGGCGCCGAACCCTCGTCCACCCACGCTCATGACATGACATTATCAGCGTAAATCCGCCGGTCAAGGGTTGGATGAAGGGTGTCAGAAAGCAACGTGGTGTGCAAGACCGTTAGTGGAACTTCACATCTGCGGAGAAGTATATTAGGATGTTTGCATGTCATGATTTAGCTCAGCGCATACAGACGGGATGAGAATAGCTACAGCAGTGGTTCTCAACCGGTGGGGAATTCCCCTCTAGGGGGGAATTTTAAGGTTTCCCGGGAAGGGGGAGGGTAATTAAGATTATTTTAAGATCGCGTTAATACAAGAACCGATTACTTGATATTGTTTTTCCCTCCATACTTTACTGTTCTGTACTTCTCGCCCTTCTGAAAATCGTTTTATAACGTAAGTAGACCTGCAAATCACGTTTTGTGTAGACGTCTAGACTTGTTCTAGTATGTGTTATTAAAGTTAGCTTCCATTTTTACGTATACTATGTAGGGGAGGGGAGGGGTTATAGGGAGGATATACGAAAAGGGGGGGGGGTGACAATCTGAACATTTGGTGAAGAGTGCATGAGCCAAAAAAGGTTGAGAACCACTGAGCTAGAGGTTAGCAATGCTTCCTCCGAGGGTTATAAGTGTTTCATTGTCAACAGACACTAGAACAGTTTCCCAATGGATTCTTACCAGATTAAAAGCAACAACCTAAAAGGCAACGAACATGAAACCAATACATGCCGTTCGTATTAAAACATGTGTATCTACTTTCTTTTATTCGCAGTCTCAGTTTACCAAAAGAGTGATGAAACAAATAACCAGTGGTGAATTCATGTAGGGATACGGCAGCGTTCAGTTTTGTTCCAGTTACTGTTGAACGTATTTACGTAATATGTGTTCACAATTGACCTATTTTCGGTGGAGGCCAGAATTCTGTCGATGACTAAGGAGAGTGCAGTTAAACAAGTTGCCAGAATGGATAAAAATCCCAGTGGTGAGTACAGTTTGTTTATTCATGTATTCTTCTCCGTATAGTCGATGCTGTTTGGCGACGGGCGCCGCGGTAACATTGTTCCTTGACGCTCGCCTGGCAGTTCGGCGGTCATTGGTTCGAGCCGCATTGGGGCCGATTCAAATTGTTAACATTGACCAGGGCTGCCAGGTCATCCATCCATCATGTGCCATTCCGATAAGCGTGGGCGGTCATGTTTCGCCATCTCATTCGATCACCAGAGTCGTGGATCAGCTCAGTGTTCTTGTCTCGACCATACCACGTGGCCAAGCCATCCAAGTATTTGCTTCTCTGCCGTCCCCCTGGTCTCTTTTCCTCGACTTTATCAGTTGTTACCAAGTTCTCCAATTTATTTCTTCTCATAACTGTCATTTGCTGCTGATATAGTACATTGCGGTGTATCGCAGGGGGGTCTTGAGCCTGAAGAATTAAGACCTCTTGGCTAGTGCAGTCGCCGCGAACTGTGCTTGTTAGAGTTTTCTTTTTGCTCCCGACACACAAAAAAACCTCCACACCTTACCGAGGATTCGAACCCGAGTCTCCCGAAGGAGAATCCAGTATTCTAGCCCCCCCCCCCCCCCAAAAAAAAAATAAATTGTTGACTGTCTACATCTAATTTCTTTAATAAGTTTACGATTTCTTAGTTTTTCTACGAGCAGTATGAAAATCCCCTGCCAAATTGCTAGGCTAGTCGCATGTTTAGGACAAAAATCTGACCAAGGGGAGTCATAAGCGGGCACTCTCCCGCTGTTTATACTTCACCTCGACTCCGCAAGGTGCAAGAGGAACAAGATGAAATGAGATGAGTTTACGATTTTCATTTGTTTCTTGTAGGACTTGGTCATTGGTTGTTCTGTCTGTCTATGGTATGCTCCCAGGCAGGCCCAGCTGAAAATGATTGCTAGGAAATGCGTGATACTGGCCACACCACCCACTGAGTGCCGATCGATCTATACAAATACGGGCCTAGCACCATATACCCAGTGTGACATAATGCATGTACAAGGATCATTTTCTTTTTTACTTAGTGGGTTGTAGGCCAGTGTCAACGTCTCTAGGGGTCATGCAGTGGGTTCAGACAGGCAGACGGTGCGAGTACAGATGAGGCATGAAAAACATGAGTACATCGGTAAAGACTTTAATGTCCATATATCATTACGACAATAATTACACAATTCAATTTATAACTCGCACAGCTCTCGGAATACTTTTGCTCGTTCACGTAATCGTGCCTCAGCACCCACACTAACACACGGCTAATAGCGGCCACATTCACTCTCATAGGTGAACACTGCTGTCTAAGCAAATGGTCTATTATCCCTCTCAAACACAGTCAGGCATCCTCTCTCATCTACAGTCCAAGTCCCGTCTGAGGCTTTCTACTCATTTAGGGGCAGGAGAGCCTGGCATATTATACCACAACATTGCCAAGACAAGGCACGCGCCACCAAACATAAAAAGGGTGAACAGGGTTTTCCCCATACATACACTAGTGTGGACAGAATAAGAGAGGGAATCCCATGGGAACAAAGTAGCGTCAGAAAACAGCAACGGGATACCCTGTGCAGAGACGAGAAGAAGCGGTTGGTTTTCCAGGACTTCTGGACGATGTGGATATGAGGCGAGGATTGTGGTGGTAACGGAGATCCATTCCAGAAAGGACCTAAACAATATGTGGAACAGGAACGAGTGAACAAGCGGAAGGAAAAGATAGTTGGGAATCAGAGACATGGAATTCATTTTGGGAACTAAATAAAAGATGTCTGTAAATGGAGACCCGACCCTGTATTAAGGGCACTCCATGTTCATTTTGAATAGTTTCGCCAAATTCTTCTTCTTTCGTTCGCTTGAAATATGTCTATATCTGCAATGTCGTCTCTTGCATGAATTGAACTGTTTTTTTCAGTTCACACAGTTGTCCATAGAGTTTATCTTCCACTGTCGTCTCTCTAGGCCAGAAGGTTTGCCTAGATATGTTATATTTTGGGCAGTCTTGGGGTATGTGCTCTGCTGTCTGCGACGCCAATCCACATGTGTACATGGCTGTTTCACCAATCTTGAATTTTGTATACATGTGGTTGCGTAATCTATTGTGTCCTGTTCTGAGGCGCAGAATAATGACTTGTTCTGGTCTGTCCATAATGTGGTAGTCATCTTGAGCAGGTTTTGGTGGCTTTCTGACTGATTTGATCATTCTTTTCTTTTGGTGGTATGTAACGGGCACATCAGGCTGTTCCTCTTTGGCTCCTTCCTTAGCCAATTGATCAGCTCTGTCGTTTCCGGGTACTCCACAGTGGGATGGTATCCACTGTATGGTGACTTTATGCTGACTGCTAAGTTCAGAAAGTAGTGTCCTTAGTACTGGCAATTTCCCAGAGAGAAGCGCCTCGAGTACTGATTTTGCATCTGTTAGTAGCACCACAGGTTGTGTACCATCGCTGTTATTTAGTAATTTCTCTGTTGCTATCTTGATTGCCTCAATTTTGGCATCATAGTTATGGCAGTACTTTCCTGTCGGTACTCTGGCTGTGTCCCTAGTATTATTTGGGTATTCTATGTACACTCCCGCTCCTCCATTTCGAACAGCATTTTGTGCTGACCCATCTGTGTAGACTCGGATCCAGAGGTCCTGTGGGTATTCTTCATCAAGGAAGCTGAGAGTGGCTGTTCTGCGCTGCACACTGTTCTGTTCTTCCTTGTCAAATATTCCTCTCACTTTTGTCTGGATTTGTAATGATAGTCTGTGTTCATCTTTCCATGGAGTTCGCTCTGGAATAGTTGTTAGGGGGATACCAACTGTGGGAAGATCGGTGGTTTCTCTGCAGAGTCGTTTGGCCTGGTGGATAAAACTACTTCTTTTCAACTGCCCCATAGCTAGGTTTTCAAATCTGTTCTTCATAGGGTGGCCTGGCAAGCTGAGGAACTTTTCTGCTTGTATTAGCGTTTTCGTATCTCTGCGCTCACTCAGTGCCTGTGTCCTCCCCATCTTCTCAATTTCCACTATAGGGGTTGATCTCATCCCTCCTGTGGTGACTCTAAGTGCTTGATTTTTCACCTTGTCCAGCTCTTGTAGTGTGGTATTTGATGCTGAACACCACGCAGTTGACCCATATTCCAGGTGTGGTCGTATGCTCTGTTGGTAAACTTTGCTAAGTATTTTCGTACTGGCTCCCCATGTGGTTCCACTTAGCTTTCTCAGGATGGCTATTTTCCTTCTGGCTTTTGCTACTGCTTTGTTGATGTGCTTTCTCCATGTCAGCTTGCCATCAAATGTTACTCCAAGGTATGTTGGTTCTTTATCTTCTCTTAGGGGTGTTCCATTTATCTGGATGATCCCTGCCTTTTGTTTTGGAGAGAGGGTAAATAGGGTGGTGCTGCACTTGTCAGTGTTTATGCTGACACACCATCTATTTGCCCATGCAGCAAATGTATCTACAGCTCTTTGTAGCAATCTGGTGGCCACTGATGCATATTCATTTGTGCTCCATAGAACCAGGTCATCGGCGTACATTGCCGCTTTAATTCCATGCGGTAGGTGAGCAACAAGATCATTGATGAAGATTAGAAAAAGTGTGGGGGACAAGACTCCGCCCTGGGGGACACCGTGACGCAGTAGTACTTTCTTGCTCTTGAGTCCGTCTATCTGTACTCGGGCTCTTCTGTTGTGCAAGTATGCTTTCACCCATTTGTACATTCTTCCATTGACTTTGCAGTTTCTCAGTTTCTTCATCAGACCTTCTTTCCAGACTTTGTCAAAGGCTTTCTTCAGATCTATCCATGCCGCAAGCACCAGCTTCTTCTCTTGGAATGCATCCTCAATTTCTTGAGAGAGGTAGGTTGTCTGATCTTCCGTAGAGTAGCACTGCCTAAAGCCAGCCTGCTGTGGCACAAGGATGTTTTTACTTTCAATGTACCACTGCAGTCTGTGATTGATGATGCGCTCCAGTGTTTTGCAGAGACAGTTGGTGAGGCTAATTGGTCTGTAGCTAGAGGCAATGGAACCATCTTTCCCTGATTTTAGGAGGGGTATTATGATTGCTTCTCTCCAGGCTTGTGGAACACTGCCTAAGGTCCAGCTGTTATTGAAGATCTGCTACAGCTTTGTTTTGGCCTCTGTTCCTAGGTTCCTGATCATTTCATTGGAGATACCATCAGCTCCTGGTGACTTTCTCATTTTCAGTTTTGATATGGCTAGCTCCAGTTCGCTGATTGTGATGGGTGCCTCCAGAACCTCATGTACTATTTCCTTCTGTCCTGTATGTTGTCGTTTCTCTCGAATCTCTTGTTGTTTCTCTGGACTAATTTTGATATTGCTATCTTGTGCGAACGAGTCCGCAAAATGGTCAGCTGCTTGCTTTCTTGTTAAGATTTTTCCATCTTTATGTAGTGCAATTTTTGAGTTTCTCCCTGTGCCCTCGTCATTAAGCTGTTTTATTAGCTTCCACAATTTCCTTGTGTCTCTTTCAAAGTTCAGAGACTCCGTTTTCTCCTGCCAGCTTTTCCGTCTAGCCTGCAGCTTGGCCCTTTGAAATTTGGCTTTTGCATGCTGGAATTTATTGTGGTGCTCTTGGCTGGGTGTGGCCTCTGCTTGCTTTCTACACACTTCAACATCATTATGAAACTCTTCCAGTTCACTACTCCAGTAGGGTTTATATTGTTTACGGGCTCCTCTTGGTACTGTTTCTCGCGCTGCCTGTAGTATGCATTTCCCAAACTCTTCAACTGCTTTATTTATGTCTTTCTCAGTATTCAGGTTTCTAACCAGTATGCTGGTGTGATGCTTGTACATTGCCCAGTCTGATTTCTTGTAGTTCCACCTCGAGAGGGTGCTTCTTTCACTTACAAGCTCATTTTCTACGGTTAGAAAGACTGGCCGATGGTCACTGCCACCAAGTTGTTTCCCAACAATTCGTGTAATGTTCCACTCCAGGTCTGGTGAATGAAAAGCCAGGTCAGGTGAAGTTGTAGAGTGCCATGATCTCGAGTAGAAAGTATGTGGGTTGGACGGCTTGTTAATCAACATGAATCTATTCTCATCCTGCCAGTCTTCCAGTCTATCTCCTCTCTGGTCCATGTGATCATAGCCCCAGCTCTGCGAGTGGCTGTTGAAATCGCCACACACAATCATTTTTTTCTTTTAGTGGTAGAGTGTCCAGTGCCTGTGGGCGGTCACTTGGACAGTAGTAATTGATCAGATGTAGATCTGTATTACCTGTCTTAAGTTTAAGTGTCTGATACTCAGCCCCTTCCATGTAGACTTTGATTTGGGAAGCTATGATGTTATTTCTTACAAGGGTCAGTATCCCACCTTTTCGCCTGTCCTTTCGGTCAGATCGGTAACACTGGTAGCCTCTGATTTTGAAGGCTATATTTTCATTGAGGTGAGTTTCTTGCAAGCAACATATGCTTACTTTTTCTTGGTCCAAGATTTTTTCTAATTCTATTTTTTTTTGTTGCTGACTCCCTCCGCATTCCAGTGCATTATTTTAAGTCTTCGTTTAGTATGGCCAGTCGTCCTATTCTCATGTCCCCTGGCTCCACAGGACATCTGAGAAGGACCTCCAGTAGTTGGGGTTGGACCCTTTCGAGACATAGGGCCCGGCACTGCACCTGCCTGGGGGTCCAGAGCAGGGCAAGCACCATAACGATTAGCAGTAGTCGACATATTCCATTTTGCGTGATTGCGTGGCATCCTGATTTCTGTGGTGCGCCTCTTGGCTGGTTGCCTCCGTCTTCAGCACCTTTCTTTGCTAGAGCAGACTGTGGTTTCACTCGAGTGTAGATGTGTACGCGCGCACACGCCTGTCTGCGCATGCATGTACGTGCATACACATCTAGAGCATACTGGTTATTTTCCGGCGCCAGAGACTCGCCGTCGCCCCTTCTCCTGTTAGTTTAAACGGGCCCGCCACGTGAAGGCCAGGAGTTGGACTTTTGCTGCATAGGTTATGTATTCACGAGCCATTGAGGTATTTGAGCAATGTTGGGCGCTCACCCCAACACCGCGCCTCGGCTACATATAGCAACATTTGGAACCCGTTTCGCCAAATGAAAGTGCATTATTAAAATGCCACATCTCAATATCAAGATTCGTCAGTGGTTTATTTCTGTTCGTCGCTGTTCAGACGACGTTTCCAGGTAATACGGTTTTGTTATTCGTTTGACTGTTACTGGTTGCATTGATTTAACGAGGGTCAGTCACCCTGGCAAACATCCAGCTTAAGAATTGAAGCGGAGGCAGTCACTGCGGCTCTCCGATGGATGCAGAATACGACACACACACACATCGTGATTGTAACTGACTCAGAAAGCATGCTGACGAGGGTGAGGACGGGCAGACTTCGTGTGGAGTTGCTTGCTTTGATTCGGAGGTCACGGGTGACAAGCATCGCCTGGATCTTTTCTCCGGGGCATGCCGGTGTGCTGGGAAATGAACAGGCGGACAGATTGGCTGGCTCTGCAGAACTTGGTGGAGTAATGATACATGACAAGGCAGACGTGGTTGCGGCCTTGTGGGAGCACGTGCACACCTCGGAGGAGCAAATGGATTACCATGGTCTGGCAAGAATGAGACAACGAGGAGTGACGAAGGGATCTGGCCGACGCTCAACGCTCAGAGGAAAGGCGAGACGGACTTATAATCAGAGTGCTACTGGTACTATTAGTGTTGGAACTCTTCGCTGGCTGCTGAGGATGGGGACGGAGCACTTATGGGAATGCCCCGAATGCTGTGATGTCGATTCCTAAATCAATCAATCAATCAATCAATCATTAGGTGGTCACGATGTTCTTGACCCTGGTGGGGTCCATGTAGGTCATGCTAGTCGGGTATGTAGCCCTGTCCTTCACTCGTCTGCTAATGCAGGCGTACTACGTCGTATCATCCAAGGTGAACCTGTCCTGTCATTCAATGGCACAGTCCCGCCTGTAATCTCCTGTCATGCGCGTAGGGACCTGTCTACTATACCCGCACTATTCCCATGTCCTACGTCTGTCCTCCGCCCTCTACGTCATGTCCTTTGGAGACCTTGACATGCTTCCCTTCCTCCCTCTTGTGGCACTTATATCATGCATGTAAGTGACACAATGTCGTTTTAATTTAATTAGTTTGGACTAATTTGTCAAGGTCCAGTTGGAATTAATAGGTTCGTCATGGTATCTGTGGGTAAAGGGTCGTAACTGTAGGTAGTCAATGTCTGATATACTTCGAGGCACAAGCCAGCTGATGCTATTTTGTGGTAACATCTTGGATAGTTAACGTAAGAGTCTCATTCTCCCGCTAATCTTACTATTCAGGGACTAATCTGGACCGAAGTAACTAATGACTCATATTGTTGGAATTACCCTTCAAATGCATCATTCTCAGATATCCATAATGATGCCACGTACAATGGGCTCTTATTACAGAAGCTCATCAAGGGAAGTTTTCCCCTGGTCCCAGTAAGATTGCCTTCAACCCATAGTCCAAGTTGTGTACATTCACCAATATAACACTTTAACTTCCGTTCGTTGGCAGTGTATCTAGGAAATATATGTTTCTATCTAGGAGTTACTTATGTCCCTTGTTACTATGTTCATGTTGTCTAATCTCCCGTTGCCCTTCTATAATAGTGACTGTATTTTATTTGTTTTTGTGGCGTTTCTGAGTAATCTATTTACACTGATGTGTGTAATATTTGCACTATATCTGTGTGTTTATAATGTGTGTTGTACTATTCCTCTAAGTGTCATTAGCTTGAATCTCACACATCACGAATTACTGTACATTTATAATTCATGAGATGGATTTTCGAGCTCTGATTCTTAGATTCGTACCTAATGGTGTTGTGTAATGGTTACATTCAAACATTTAAAATGTCACAGATCACATGTGTTGTATAAGATGCATACAATATACAAGATTAAACCTTTGTGCGTAAAATTTTCACGCTATCTGTCACTCCCTCATTTTAATACATGTACGCTGTCTCTTACACATCTTTGGAAGAAATGGATTTTAGCGGGATCGCCTCCGGCCAGCGCCGAATGGATAAGAACACGTGTTTTCAAACATCCGGTGTGCTGATGCCGAGGTAATGGGTTAGACCCCTACACCGGACAGTTGGGCTGAAATGTTGACCTATCGTCCTTGACTTGCGGACGTAAAATATAAGTACCTCTGAAGTCGGAGTGGGTTCACCTAATGGCGATGGACACTGATAATAGGGAAAGCTAATCCACATGCAAAATGCAGTCCAGCGCTACTAAAAGTAGTGTGTGTGTGTGTGAACCACGCTTGAGCGGACCACGCTTGAGTTTAAAGCGAGCGATCGCAAAAAAAAACAAAACACACACACACACACACACAAAACATGTCGCCCCACAACCTTCTGTGTTGTGTACTGTCAGTCAATTCTGACACAGTCTCCGGTCTCGTGCACTGTCGCTCATTTCAGTGACTGCCTGCGCAAGCGGTTTTTACCTTTCAGCGCAGTAAACCAGTCAAATATCAACCATGCTACATGTGCCGTAATGAAAGTTTATAAAGAATAGTTTCTTTATTCCACTTTTTAGGGCTCACTTCTAAGGCAGACCTTCTGACCTTGAGAAACATCAATGGAAGATAAACTCTTTGGACCACTGAGTTAACTTTAAAAAAAAAAATCTAGTTTATACAAGCGACAATATTACAAATATAGACAATAAATTTCCAGCGAAAGAAAGAAGGGCCAGTTTTTTTTCTTTCTTTTTTTCTGTTGGTTAGGTCTCTTGGCTGCCAATCAGTTGTCAGGAATCTAAACCAAAGTAGTGAAGGTATTTGGGTTCATACCAATCAATTTAATAACGGGTTCCTCGACTTACGACAATTCGATTCACGGCATTTCGTATTCATGGAACATTCCATTTGCAACCAACTTGAGACGCTTGATAGCAATTACTGAACATTAGCAGTTTTAAGCCACAGCACCCACCGAGCACCCTCTAGGCATGTGTCGTTAATTTGTCAACCCTTTTGTTGGGTGCTAGTGCTTCTGGTAATGTTTAGCTGCAGCGTATGCTAGTGAATGTATTATTATGCGTAATTTACGCCAGTTATGTCTGTATGTATGTATGTATATATATATATATATATATATATATATATATATATATATATATATATATATATATATATATATATAAGCGGGGGGGGGGTGAGAGCTGAAGAACTTAGAGGTTAGTGAACGCACTTTCACAATTCCCCGACACACTGGGTCGAGAGTTTGAAATAACCCGCAAGCGATCTGGGAGTATATCGCTTTTTTTGTGATTTTGGTGGCATAAGAGTCGGCCTTTCAGAAAGCAATGCCATACCTTGGGCATAAAAATAGCTTATTAAATCACAGACAGCCAGTAAATGCTGGGGTTGATTGCAGTGTCCTGTAACAGGGCATGCAACTGGCTTTTTATTTATATGCCTATATAACGACTGCACTTTATTGAATTAAATGCATTGATAAGTGAGGAAAGGCAATGTTTCGAATTACGGTGATTTAGAGTTAAGCCATCTATCACACTGGCTCCTAGGTCTACACAGAGCCTAAAATGGCTACTAGGAAACGTCGTGGGAAGTAAAGGCGAGCGGCATGATACGGACCACATCACTCACTGAGTGCCGATTGGTGTGTAAAAATAAGGGTCTAGCACTGTCTGCACAATGTGCCTTAAGGCGTTTGAAAGGGACCGTTCCTTACTTCAGCTATCACCAGCTGATCATCACACTTGGGCGAGAGTATAGAGCAGGGGTGGCCAACCTTTTCAGCTGGCGGGCCAAATTTCAGAAATAATATTTTCTGCCGGGCCACGCACCTAATATTTTTTGTTTAATTAAAGTAAACAAGCAAGCGTGCTACAGCCTCGACCACATCATCGCTTCCCACTCCGCGGGCCGCAACATGACGTCGGGCGGGCCGCATGCGGCCCGCGGACCTCGTGTTCGCCACCCCTGGTATAGAGGGTGGCGCCATTGAAGCGTCTACATGGAAATTAAACAGGTGATAAATTATTCTGTTGACGACGCTATAGTGTACGCTGATGGATCTGTGTTGCCTGGCAACTATTCAAGATGGGACATCTCAGCTAGTATTAGAGGCATAGCCATCACGAGCAGGGAGTTTTACAAATGACATCTTCCAGTATGAGAATGGAGACTGAGGTGTCCACTGCAGCAGTGTGATGACTTTCTACTACTACTACTTCAATAACAAAGGCGATTATTGTCTCTGACCCTCAGACCATGCTTCGGAAAGCCAGAATAGATGACTGTGGCATGAAGGGCCGCCACTTATGCAGATCTATTGCAGGGGCTGCGCCAACGAGAGAGCTGATATACCGTCTAAGAAGGACCTATTATTGGCGCAATACGGACAGGATAACTAATTAGAAGAAAGTCCTGCAAGAAACAAATAAACACCGTAAACTGATTCGAGAAATTAGACGTAGAGATTCGAGATTTACTGGCACGGTATGTGGAAAAATAAACTTGAAAACGTAATGACAACTGACAAAATTGATGAGAACTAGAGGAAGTCAAAAAGATAAACACCCGCATGGTTTGACCTAGTGGCATAATCATAATCGAGACAAGAACACAGACCTGTTTCAAGACAGGCTGGCGATCGTGTGAGACAGCAACGTTGATCGCCTTAGCTTATCGACATAGCACGTAACGATGATGACCCAAAGGGTAGTCTCAAGTGCCGTGAAGATTTTCATTGAATTTGGCAGAATCAAACACAGTTTTAAGTGCACCGAAGATTTTCATTTCAAGTGCACTGAAGATTTTAATTTAATTCAATTGTGCATGAATTAATGAAATCAGTAATTAAATGAATCATTCAGTCAATTCTCAAAGCAGCATAAGTCTCAATGTTGCTCATATAAACATAGACCTAGTACCAAAGACAGAAACATGTTGTTGTTGTGTAGTAAGTTGCGCATGCATAACTAATATATATCGATTGGTTGGTTTCGTTCACTGATTTAATACTTACGTCAATACAAATGGTGTCGAAAAAAGGGATTGGCTGCCGCCGAGCTGATAATGGAGTCAGATTAAATCACTATATGCGATTAAGCAGTTGTACGAAAGGAAAAACACACAGACAAACGGTTCGTCCGAAATCTTTATCAACGTGGAAGAAAAACAAAACAGATAAAACACGAGAATACTTAACCCGGGATCTGAAAAGTTATCCGATCAACATACTAATCTTAGTTTGTGTTTTGATGGGATAGTTTTTCCGTCCCCGAGTTAAGCGTTCTTGTGTTGTATGTTTTATTGTTGTTGTTATTTTGTTTTTATTGAACGCGATGAAGACTTCCGTCGAGACGTTGGCCCGGGTCTCTGTGTATGTTTTTCCCTTTCTTGAGTTTCCTAGTCAAAGCTGGTGATTTTACTTGTGCACCAAGAGACTTACTTACACATGCTGTGTAATTTAGTTAGTCGCGGTTCCAACTTCACGGCAAAGGGTCGCCCCATAATGCTTCGCTCCTGTACAGTTGAATATCACACACAATGCTCCCCACTGTTGCGTTAGCCACGAGAAAATGTTTTTCTTGTGCCAGTATGTGCCAGTATGCTAATCAAACTCAAACCCCACACATTCACTAAAAAAAAAAATGTTTGCATAACCTTTACAGGACATCGCTGTCAACATCAGCATCTTTCTGATTGTTGATTTCTTTGGCAAGATTACGCTCAGTAGTTTGCCATTGCTTTCTGAGCGGCCGGCTCACATACCCCGTAAGTTACCGACGCGATTCGAACCACTTCTGATTCTCACCGT
Source organism: Cepaea hortensis (assembly GCA_963921405.1). Classification (NCBI taxonomy): domain Eukaryota; kingdom Metazoa; phylum Mollusca; class Gastropoda; order Stylommatophora; family Helicidae; genus Cepaea; species Cepaea hortensis. The sequence goes on along the minus strand of OY992892.1, from coordinate 55,712,165 downwards.
CGTCACGTTACTTACGAGAGTATACGAGATTACGGAGAAAAGTTGCTAACCTCTAGGCCAGGAAGCCGGCACACATTCACTAGATACCCATTAAATCACATATTCTTAAAAGAAAGCGGAATACCTTAGTTCTATAGGTTTTCAATAGCCAGGCAGAATAATTTTATTTGTACACGACGAAGCATTGGCTTGCAGCATGTAGTGTGAATATAAACTTGAAGGACCTTGGTGGACACCGTTAAACAAGTTACTTGCATACCCCTTACAGGACGTCGCAGTCAACCCCAGCATGTTTTAGGCTATTTGTTATTTCTTGGCCAGTTTACGTTGAGTAGTTTGCCGTTGCTTTCTGAACGAACGCCACTCATATTGTATCGTGCTAATAATTTGGTGAAACAAGTCCCGTGGCAGGAACTTGCTGTGATAATGTGAAGTGTTATGATCATCACATTTTTTTGGCCCGAGTCCACGGTGGAATTAATAGGTGATCAGTCTTTCCCTCCCGTAGCGAACGTCGAGAGCTGCCATCGAATCCTCGTTCGACGGCGCTCATGCCATTGTCGGTGTAACTAACGTCATGTCCGTTACACCAACGCGCCCGATTGATAATCTGGTGATCGGTCCATACTTGCTTGAACAGACGAGACTCAGTGGGGTGATGGGGGAAGTAGAGTACCGGTCACTTTATCTCCCATAGTTTCATGTATACATGAAATGAGTTTAACTGCACAAAGGTGGGGAAATGCAAACAATTGAAAAACATAAAGTGTAGCTTTTTATAGCTTTACACAATTTTAACTTTTTGTATCTTTACACATGCATGCATGCATGCATGCGCGCGCGCGCGCACACACACACACACAAGCATGCACGCGCGCGCACACACACATGACATGCAGGTATGTATGGGTGTGTGCCTATATATGTGTAGGTTTGAGTTTGTGTGTGTGTGTGTGAAGTTCGTTCGTCACCCCCTCTCTCTCTCTCTCTCTCTCTCTCTCTCTCTCTCTCTCTCTCTCTCTCTCTCTCTCTCTCTCTCTCTCTCTCTCTCCTTCCCACCGGGTTATAGGCAGGAGAGAGAGGTGGGAGAGAGAGAGAGAGAGAGAGAGAGATGTTTGAAGACATTTCGCACGCCTACAAATCCGCACCATATGTTGGCAGTTGTGGGAACAGTAGTACAGGCAACTCGACGTAGCCCGTTATAACATCGCTTTGCTTAGGCTGTTTTTAAATGTGTGTAGGCGTGTGTGTGTGTGTGTGTGTGTGTGTGTGTGTGTGTGTGTGTGTGTGTGTGAGCGAGAGAGAAACAGAGAGACAGACAGGCATATAAAGAGAGAGATAGAGCGAGTCTGTGACGGTTTGTTACGTTTTATTGAGGACATGCAATATTTACACTGAATGCATTTATGACATCGCTTTGCTATGGCTGTTATTAAATGTGTGTAGGCGTGTGTGTGTGTGTGTGTGTGTGTGTGTGTGTGTGTGTGAGAGAGAGAGAGAGATGAATGGATGGATGGAAGAGAGAGAGATGGATGGATGAATGAGTGTGAGAGAGAGAGAGAGAGAGAGAGAGAGAGAGAGAGATTGCCCGTGAGAGTTTGTTAATGTTATTGAGGACATGCAATACTTACACCGAATGCAGTTAAATTTTCATGTTACATGTCCTCCACCGGACGATCCATCAACCCCCAGACCTAGGTTGATTTACTAGGACATTTTACGTTCACTAGGGGAACGAGAAGTCTCAGTCAGCGCTGAAATCCGACTGACCGGTGAATTGGATTAACCCACTACCCCGCCGTCAACGCACCAAAACTTTTAAGCCAAGCGCATTAAACCACGTGGCCGTGGTGACCTCTATTAAATAACAATATATATATATAACTATTATTTTCATTGCATTGCTGAAACATGTTAAATATTGCAAACACCAAAGATGGATATAGCTGGGGAAATATAAATTTCCAGTCTCTGCATCTTTATAAGCGGCGATATTAATTATTTTGTAAAATAAAGATTTTTTTTTCCCGCATATCCTTTACAGGACATCACTGTCAACATCAGCATCTTTCAGCTGATTTTTGATTTCTTGGCAAGATTACGATCAGTAGTTTGCCATTGCTTTCTGAGCGACCGGTTCACATACCCTGTAAGTTACCGACGCGGAGAGAACCGCTACCGATTCGTGCGCTCGTCACGTTATTCACGAGAGTATGGACGGGATTACGGAGAAAGTCGTGTAACTCCGAGACCAGGGAGACCGGCAAAATAAAGATTATCAGAGATATATAAGACAGAAAATGGGAAAAAGGTTAGCAAAGATATATAACAGAGAAAATGAGAAAAAAATTAGCAAAGATATTTAAGAGAGAACATGAGAAAAAGAGAAAAAAAATATTAATACGCAGTTATGGGTTTAAAAGCACATTAATGCTTTGTAGATTATTTTTTCAGGAAAATCAAGGTTGGCCCTGTTTACTGTTGGGAATCTCTTAGCTTAGCGTATTGATGTTATCATCGACAGAGAAATAAAAGTAGAAATTGTGAACATGTGCGTGCATGGTGTGTGCGGGGGAAGGGACGGGAGCGACACATGAAAGGCCAGAGAGACCAGAGAGATACAGGAGAGGCGGGACAGATAGGACCATAAGAAAGGACTATAAAAACCGCGCTATGTACCACTATAATTGATTGTACCAATGCTGAAGAAGCAGATTGAACGAGGAGGACATGCACTTATGACATTGCGTTGCTAAGGCTGCTATTAAATGTGTGTAGGAGAGAGAGAGAGAGAGAGAGAGAGAGAGAGAGAGAGAGAGAGAGAGAGAGAGAGAGTAACGGTAGTCAAAAATAACGCACAAAAGTAATTCATTTAACTTCAAGCACTTTGGTCTGAATAGGTGCCAAAAATAGCGCTAATGATAGCAAACCCTATGGACGGTGCAACACCCGACAGTGGCGTGATCGTGTCGTCATTGAGATATTTATTTGCCAAGTTGTTTGACACTATTAGCCTGTGCCTTTTTGATGGCAAATGTTTGGGGATGTATTTTTGTTTTTAAATCCACGTAAGAACCATTTAGGATAATTTCATTGCATAACGAAGAGCATCAGATGTTGATGTTTACTTTCCCGTGATTTGTTTCCGCTATACAGTGAGCAAATACTGAGATCCGGGCGCCGCGGAAGCGTGATGGCTAGACTGTCGGCTCGGCGGTCATGGGTTCGATCCGCATCCGGGCCGATTCGAAATGTACAAAATTGACCTGGGCTCCCAGGTCGGCCTAAATTGGGGAGTAAAGGCGCCTGTGCGATATTTACACATCTTCTTATAGGGAGGACCGAGTGGTCTCGAGGTATGGTGTCCGCCTCGAGTGCTGGAGGTCCTGGGGTGAGGGCCGGAAATTTTTCACGTGGACTTCTAGTAACATTTCCCGTGGTCTCTGGGTAGTGAGATCGGACGCCCGTGTGTATTGTTGCGCACGTAAAAAAATCCCCTGGCAGTTGGAAATCGAAAAGAGTAGCCTAACGGCGCTGCCCGGGCAAAATTTGGAGTTAAAAATCTACCCAAAGTATTTCAGGATCCTCGCCGGTGCTACGGAGTTCGTGCACTGAGCTGAGATTCTCCGGACTCTGGCTTGAGTTAGGAGTAGAACGGAGCACTTATGGGTTACACCAGTGTGCCGCGATGTTGATCCGTTGACTAAACTAAACTAAACTTCTTATAGTCTATGCCGTGTAGCGTTGGTGATCATGGCTCACCACAGCCTTCTGTCTCTTGTGCTGCGAATCATTTCTGATACCGACGTTCCTCCATGCCATGATGTCACACTGTCCAGCATTTTGGTATGACTTTGCCTCTCCTCCCCCCCCCCCCCCACACACACACACACACCAACCTTCCCATTGTGACAATTAACTCCAACTTACCCCATCTCATGACATGCCCAAAGAACGTGAGCTCCTTCTTCTGATACGAGTAACCTGTTCTCTTTGTGAGTTAATTTCTGACAAGATGTCTTCATTGGTCTTCCTAAACGTCCAGTGTTCTCATCATTCGTCTATAAAACCACATCACTGCGGTTTTCACAGAATCCCTTATTTGTCTGCTATTTGTCCATGATTCACTTCAGTATATCAGGATTGACCATATGTAGCTCTTAAGAATCCTTGTCTTCACCTCGATGACAAAGATAAATTGCAGAAAATATTCTTCATCCTGTGAAATTCTGCATTTGCTTGAGCTATTCTACATGTCACTTCCTTAGTACATCGTCCATTTGTTTGATTTAATTGTCCCATGGCATTTTCCTGCTATGGGCCTGTGATATGATAGCACCATCACATTCTGTAGGCCCTAGAGCCAGGAGGAAGTAGTGGTCAGTCTTTGCCTCACTGTGACCAGCGACGAGCCCAGGCGTTGGGGTTCGCTGTCATCTACTCTGGCACCCTCCTTTATCTTCTATCTGCTGTTATTGCAGTGCCCAAATACTTCAGTGCATTGATTGACTTGTTTCAGATTAGTTTTATTCACTCTGATGTTGCATTTGGGTATATACTTTTTCTGTGAATCAACCTTTACTTCTGTTTTTCTGTTATTCAAATCAAGTCCTTTGTTTTGAGATTCTGTCTCAATTATATCTATCAATTCTTGTAACTGCGTTTCATTTTCATCAACCAAAACCTTGTCATCAGCATAACGCAGGTAACTACATTAAGCTCACAAACTGATATTCCTGGCATGTCTTGTTAGGATCTCATTATTATTTCGCTGTACAAACTGAACAGATCGGGTGATAATACACAACCATATCTAACACCTTCTATAATTTGTTGAAAAGTTCCCAATTGATTGTCAAATCTTATGGCCGCTCTTTTTTGCCAGTATATGATCTGTATTATTCTTAGATCTTTACCATCATTGTTTAACATTTCCAACACTTTAATCATGTTTATGCCGTCTCCCTGGCGAAAGGTTAACAACTTTCTCCGTAATCCCGTATAGCCACGCGAGGAACACCTTTCTCTGTAATCCCGTATAGCCACGCGAGGAACACAGCTGCGCGAGATTCGGCAGCGCATCGCATCGCGTTGGTTACTTACGGGGTATGTGAGCCGGTCGCTCAGAAAGCAGTGGCAAACTACTGAGCTGTAATCTTGCCAAGTACATCAACAGCAGCTGAAAAATGCTAGTGTTGACTGCAACGTCCTGTAAGGGATATGCAGCTTTAAAAAAACATCACGTCTACGTGTGTCACCCGAATATGTGCCTTAGTGTAGTCAATAAAGCAGACAGTGCTGATTAATCTATACTAATATGGATCTAGCACCGTATGTCCAATGCGTCTTAAGGCGTGTAAAACAAGCGAGCCTGTACTTACTTTACTTACTATAATGTGAGATCTATAGACGGTATACAACAATATTATATACAGCAATAAGAAAAAGACAGACAGCTTTCCTTGGTCAAGTGATGAGAAGAGAGACATTGAAGGATCTAGCACCGTATGTCCAATGCGTCTTAAGGTGTGTAAAAAAAAAAGCGAGCCTGTACTTACTTTAATTACTATATGGTGAGATCTTTAGACTGTATACAACAATATTATATCGTATACAACAATATTATATACAGCAATAAGAAAGAGACAAACAGCTTCCCTTGGTCATGTGATCAGAAGAGAGGCATCGAAGAACATCGCGACAACTGGAAAGATCGAGGGGAAGAGAGGCAGAGGCCGACCAAGAGAAGTGATGCTGGACGGATTGAGACGGTGGTATGTAGGAATATCGTCAGCAGAGTTAATGCAGAAAATCAAAGACTGAGATCTGTGGAGAGTCATGAACGCCTACGCCAGCTGGCATAGTACTTGATGATGATGATGATGATGATGATGATGATGATGATGATGATGATAGTATGTAAAGTAATGCTGTTGGTGGTCATAATTAGGTCTTAATATAACGTTATTCAATTCTTGACACCAAGTCAGAAAGAACTGCGAAAAATTATACATACTGTGTCTGTAGATAGATATGGGGGGGGGGGGGAAGAGATAGGCTTCATCGTGTAAAAAAAAAAAGGTAATATCAAAGAAATGGATTGTGCATAAATATATATTTAAAATCAGTAACATTAATTTGAGACAAGTACAGACATTCTAGTATATAGCAACAAGGATAACATCAGATAGGAGAAGTATGACAGATACAGAACTGAATGGGACAAGCAGATACTGCGTTTTATAAAATGAAGACCATATAAACAACAAATCCCTATCATTGGAGGTTGATAAAAGAATGTGTGCGTGTTACATAGAACCAGTTTTAACATGTAGCTGTGATTACGGGACATTAAGTAAACAAGCGAAATAATTCCCTCAGGCTACAGAGATGTGGTTTTACGGAAATATGCTCTAAAATTTCTCGAACAGCCACAATCAGTAATCTACATGTTTTGAAAGAGGCTTGGACAAAAAGACAACTTATTACATTAGAAAGAGATTATAGTCACCTTTTGGCCACATTATGAGAAGAGAAAAACTGTAACATATTGTAGCAGCTGAAAAGATTTGTGGAAGGAGAGATAGAGAAGACAATAAGTTAAGATTCTTGACAGCCTTGTATCATGGCACAGAAATGTGGCAACACATGAATTAGCACACGGTGTTGGGGATCTCAAGATATGGAGAATCATAATCGCCCACGTCATTCGACAAGACGTTTGATGATGATGATGATGATGATGATGATGATGATGATGATGATAAGACTGTCTTGCATTAGCAACGTCACTACAGCGTTTAATTTTTAAAAAAAATTACGTCATTTCTGTGACATACACGGGTGCTAATGTATAGGGAATGTATCCATATGTGGTTCAATTAAATCATTTTGAAATCTGGACACAGGTTACACATACCAATATGTTCTGTAAACATTAGCAAGAGTTATGACGTTAGAACACAGCAATAAAAGTTCATCATGTATGACAAAATGTGCACAGTTCACAATGATATGACATTTATGACACATGATCGTAATCGAAGGCACCTGCAGTGAGGTCATTGAACACGGACACGGGTGAAAGACTAGCAGCAATAAATAACCAACTCTTGAACGGTAGCACAGCAGTGGATGTCGCAGCCAGGCCAAGACTGCGGGAATTGTGGATCATACGTGGTACTGGGCGGGAACATTGGGCTACAATACAAACGTTATGACACGGAGACAACATTTACGTCTTTTAGTAACTGCTATAGAACACCGGTTACTCTTGGATTTCCCATAAATCATGATGTTAGTTTATTTTTCAAACTGTAGCATTGAGAAGAATTCTCCACAAGCAGGCACTACGAACTACAAGGTCAAATCAAGAGCGCTTTCAACCTTCCACTACTGACAAATAGTATAAAATCCACTGTGGAGGAGGCACAACAGGAGGATTCTGAACATCAGACATTGTCACCCGTTTACATACATTTCGGTCTCTCTCTGTCTTCTTTACACTATCAGGAGTGAGTTTGGGTGTTCGGTCTTGACTCCCGGGCGTTATTTTCTCCTGATGTGCGTCGGATCCCCTGCAGGCCAGTTTCCAAACATGTGATCACCACTGATTGCAATGGTCCCAGCTACCCGTGCGCTCGGTATGGTGAATGTCGTGCACCTGGTGGATCGTGATCCGCTTTCTTCTCACGGCTCTGTTGACTTGACCCAGAGAACAGGGCATTGTATTAGGCTGGTATGTAGTTATGTGCTCCTGTAAGTCAAATAAACGTCCTTTTTTACGCTTAAGGCGCATTAGGCATATGTAGCTAGACCCATATTTTCATAGACCGAACGGCGTTCAGCGAATGATGTGGTGGGTAAACGCCGGTCGCCTTACTTCCCAAGACGTTTCCTTGAACCCATTTTAGACTGTGTTGACCAGGGAGCCTTGATCAATTTAAAAAAAAAAAACTAAATTCGAAACCGTCCTATTTTGATGGAATCCATGATCGCCCCTGCGGTACATACGAAATGCGCAGACGATTTCCAGTAACATTTGAATTAACAAACAAGACATCAACCACAGCAGTAAAATGCTGATGTTAACAGCGATGTCATGTAAAGGGATATGGGAAAAAAAGCCAAACAAAAAGTAAGTTTGGGCCAAACATGGTACACAATCAAATAAGAAAGTATTATAATGTAAGTTTCCCTTTACCGAGCTTTGAAATCGCGGAAGATACTACGAAACAAAACAAAAAACACGATAACTCTAGTATGACGACATAATCGTCCTACTATCCAATTTGTCACATTTTGGGATAAATTATCCTTCGGCACTGAATCAGTTAATGTGTGGGTTCAAAGGGTTGAAGCCACCGAAAATGCTGTAGGAGACATCAGCAGACAGGCAGAAAGTGCTGGGTTCAAATTTGTTGTTGAAGATATAACTGGGCTTTTAGAAAGACATATATAGACTGTTAAACGAGGGCCTAAAGACGTGGCTTCAGAATGTTAACAAGCAAGATAGAGAAGAGAAGAAATGTCTTTTTCTCATACTTATAAAGACCAGTGATCAGCAACGGATTATTTCTGTCATCTCCAAGAAGAAGGAAATACTGCATGGTAACATTCAAGTAAATGGGAAAATTATTACACAGGTAAATCAGTAAAACTATTTTTGGAGGACGAAATATCAATAACATTAGATATGCAGATGATACAGTTTTGATTGCAGACAATGAGCAGGATTTGCAACAATTAGTAGATGCAGTTGTTGCACACAGTGAACAACTAGGGTTAGAATTAAATTGTAAGAAGGCACTGATTATGGTCGTCACTAGGAAGAAAGAAATACCACAATGTAATATACAAGTAAATGGGAATATTCTTCAACAAGTGAATCGGTACAATTATCTCGGAACAGTCATGACATCTGATGGGAGATGCCTTCAAGAGATTAGAACAAGAATCTCCATGGCGAAAGTAGCCTTTAGCAAGATGAAAAACATAATGACCAATAAAAAGATGTCAATTGAAACGAGAAAAAGTGTTGAGGTTCTGCATAGAGCCTATACTTTTGTATAGATTTGAAACTTGGACAATGAGCAGTCAAGCTGGAAAAAAAAACGTCTGATGGTTGTAGAAATGTGGTTTCTGAGGAGAATGCAAAGAATACCATGGACAGACAGAAAAACCAATGACCAAGTACCATAGGAAACAAATGAAAATCTTAAATTGATTAGAGAAATTAGACGTAGACAGTCAACATTTTTTGGACATGTTATGAGAAGAAATGAACTGGAGAACTTGGTGACAACTGGCAAGATCGAAGGGAACAGATCAAGGAGGGGAAGACCGAGAAGTAAATACCTGGATGTCTTGGCCACATAGCATGGTCGATACAGGAACACTGAACTGATCCACGACTCTGGTGATCGAGTGAAATGGCGAGTCATGACCGCCCACACTTTCCGGCATGGCACATGATGGATGAATGGATCTTACAACAGTTATAACATCTGGCGGAATTTGCCTTGTAGAGATTAGAACAAGAATCATTATGGAAAAGTAGCCTTTTGCAAGATGAAAAACATACACAAGCTGTCATTTTCATAGCCGAAAAGAGTTAAAGCGATATATACAACATATACTGTATACATTTGAAATATGGACAATAAGCAGGCAAGATTAGAAATACCCAATGACAGTTAATATGCAGTTTCTGAAGAAAGGGCAAAGGAAACCGTGGACGGATAGAAAAACGAATGAGACAGTCCTTTAAGAACCAAAGGAAAACCACATATTTAGACAGTAGACAGTTGTTCAGACTTGTTGGCCACGTTTGGAAGAGAAATAATCTTGAAAACTTAGTGACAAATAGTTTGGAAACTAGACGGGGAAAGAGCAAGGGAGAGACAGGTAGGTGGCTTGGCCGCGTGGCATAATCGGACATGAACATACACCTGATCCAGTACTGGTGATCGTGTGAGATGGCGAACGATAACTGCCCACGCCTATCGGCATGACACTTGAGAATAATATAAGTACAGTCCCTCTCAAATGAGGTCAAAATTCTGCCTGCAAACATGTATTTATTATTTATTGTATTTCACATTTCACAATAACGCCACAACTACATTTAGTGTTTTTAAAGTTAAAAATAAAGCTGAATTCTATCGTTTGCAAGTCTAATCCTGAGTTCTGAATACGCCAGTTATGAATAGAGTAGGTCGAATGATAATGACCCGGAACCTAACGCGGAGATTTCCGCGCCATACAAACGTCTCCATTGGCACCTGTCCTCCTGTGACTGCAATTTCAGCGTCAATTTGCCCCCTCACCCCCTCTCCACCCACACATACACATACCCACCTCTCTATATCAAGCAAGGTGTAATATCGAAATCCTGTTGTTTAATACTAACCATATTGATGTACTCTTGTCGGTATTGTGTGTGTGCGTGCTTCAAAAGTGCCAACAACAGAATGTCATTGGAGTGCAAAATGTATACACTTCAATTAATGAATTATGCTCTCTGACAGTGTTCACTTTCTATACCTGGCATTAATCGAATAAAGTTAGTAATAAAATTACCAACGTCAGTTATACGTGTATTTTATTAGTACATGTCAAAAACCTACACCAGGACATAGGGAAATATCGATTGAATGAATGTATGTCGGCCAGGTTGTTCACAAAGCTGTTAGAGATCGTTGAATGGAGTTCACTTCGTTTTCTATATTTCACTTCGTTTTCTGTATTCCACATTTAGATATGTAAAAGAAGCATGAGGATATACATGTAAAGCGAAGAGTGTAGTTTAAAACTGTTATATTAAATGATCACGAGTGAGCTTTATATTCATTCAAAAGGTTAGAAATTGGGCATGCAGACCCGTCTAACCTTCTGCCCTTCGTAATCTTTTTCCTGACACAAATGTTTTAAATTGTATTCTTACATCACATATTCGGATAATCTTGAACAGTAGCAATAATAATACGATATGCATTGTAAAATATGGGAAATGTGCATAAATCATTACTACATTACTAATTAATGCTAATTATTATTGTGGTAATTATAATAAGGCTTTGGGGAATATGCCGTACAACAGTTAGATGGATGCATGCATGGATGGATGGGTGGATGGATGGGTGGAAGGGCAGGGCAGGACAGGCATGGATGAATGATGGACAGGCAGGCAGGTATTCATGTACGTAGATAGATTGGTGGGTTTGGGTTAGATAGGCAGATGGGTAAGTAGACAGACAGGCAGCGGGTCGTTCGATCGAAGGTAGAAACGAACGAACTTTATTTTCAAAGGCTAAAAAATTTGGCACATCTCTGAATGTAAAGGTAGCCTAACTTTCAGGTGCACATTAACATTAATAATAAGCAGTTTATTGAAAAATCAAAGCAGTAAACGAAAAAAAAAAAGCAAACAAATTGCTACACAAGCTATTATTGATAGGGAACTTCAGGCATACAGCTTCTGTATTTAGAAACCATCTACAATTAAGGGCCTGAGGCCAGCATGACCGAATGGATAAGAAAGCTATCTCTGAAACTTCCCGTGTGCTGATGCCAAGGTAGCGAGTTCAACACCTATACTGATCAATTGGACTAAAATGTTGTCTTCTTGTCCTTGATTTGGGGAAGTAAATTACAAGTATCTCAGAAGCCAGAGTTGGTTCGCCTGATGGCTAAGGACACGGATGATAGTAAAAGTTAATTCACGCGCAAACATCAGCTCATTGCATTAGAAGTAGTAGCAGGTGTATGGTATATGCTTGAACTCGAAGCGATCGATGGCACAAACAAAAGTGGGGAGGGTGTGGAGAGAGAGAGAGAGAGAGAGAGAGAGAGAGAGAGAGAGAGAGAGAGAGAGAGAGAGAGAGAGGGGGGGGATCCGGGATGGGGGTAGAGAGAGGATCCGGGATGGGGGTCAAGTGGAAAAACTATCAGCTTTGGCCATCCTGTCCTGAAAATTCAAAATTATAATATCTTCCGGCAATAAAATACAATTTTAAAAAACCGTTGTCCCAAAGTAATTTGCTGCAGTGGGTGTGTGATGCACTAGCGCCATCACATGTTATGGATCTGAATGCACGAAGAAATACGTGGCCAGACTTTCCCTCCCTGTGGCAGACGAGACGAGCCCAGACGTCGCACTCGCGTCCGACCGTGCTCATGACAATATATAAATAAACTCACAAAGTATTGATTGGCGCTCACAGAAGGAGTAGAAGAAAATAGAGACTAGAGGACGCGCTAGACAGCATAAAATTTGAAAGCTATAGTTACCGACCGGGATTCAAACCTGTCACCTCCAAATGACGACAGCGCCTCGCTTCAGGAACAAGAGTACTTCAACGCATGACCAATTAGACACTCTTCTTCTCCTTCTGTGAGTGCCAAACAAGACTTTGTGTGTTTATTCATGACAATATAAGCGTTCAGCAGAAAACTAAATCGGTGCAATAAAATCTCGTAACGGTAACAGCTTTGTTATGGATTAAATAAAGTTCACGGTGATCAACTGTTGCATTTAGTCTCCTCCTCCCCCCAACCCCGGTTCGCTGGTTGTGAACTCAAGTGTGGTCCATACACATGCTACAACGTCTTGTGCACTGTATTGATTGTGCGTGTGGTCCATACACGTGCTACAACGTCTTGTGCACTGTATTGATTGTGAACTCAAGTGTGGTCCATACACGTGCTACAACGTCTTGTGCACTGTATTGATTGTGAACTCAAGTGTGGTCCATACACGTGCTACAACGTCTTGTGCACTGTATTGATTGTGCGTGTGGTCGATACACGTGCTACAACGTCTTGTGCACTGTATTGATTGTGAACTCAAGTGTGGTCCATACACGTGCTACAACGTCTTGTGCACTGTATTGATTGTGCGTGTCGATTAGCAGCTTTTCTTATTACCAGTGTCTCTCGCCATCAGGCGAACCCATTTCGACTTCAGAGGTACTTGTGATTTACGTGTCCATGTCATGGACGCGAAGTCCAAATTTAGTCCAGCTGACCAGTGTAGGGGTTGAACCCGCTACCTCGGCATCAGCACACCGGATGTTTAAGAACGAGCGTTCTTATCCATTCCGTCATGCTGACCGCAGCATTAAGTTTTAATTATTGTATGATGCGGAAACACGGTCAGTGGTTCATATACCACGTGGGAGTAAAACTGAAGCTGTCAAGGGGAGATATATCATGATAAGAGAAGGAAACCAAGTATTATAACAGAAAACGAAGTATTATAACAAAACAACGGATTATAATAGAAAATGGAGTATTATAACAGAAAACGAAGTATTATAACGGAAAACAAGGCATTACAATAGAAAATGGAGTATTATAACAGAAAACGAAGTATTATAATAGAAAATTAAGTATTATAACGGAAAACGAAGTATTAAAACATAAAATGGAGTATTTTAACAGAAAATGAAGTATTATAACGGAAAACGAAGTATTAACATAACTGGAATTGAGGACAATATTGCCGAGCCAGACCAAGGTCGGACAGTTAAGGTACCTCGGGCATATCAAACAACACAGTTTCTCGTGTTGGATGGAAGGCGGAAAGGGGGGGGGGGGGGCGAATCGTGCAAGAGGAAGACAACATTGGATATGTGTGGACAATATCAAGTGATGACCTTGAAGAAGATTGTTTGAGTGCACCGTGAAGACAGAAACATGACAGTGGATGTTGAGTATTTATAACAGCCGACCTTCAGTGTGTGTGTGTGTGTGTGTGCGCGCGTGCGTGCGTGCGTGCGTGCGTGCGTGCGTGCGTGTGTGTGTGTGTGTGTGTGAAGAACAGTTACATAAACGTCATGTCTAGCTCAGTTAGTTAGTCGAGGTTCCAACTTCACGGCAACGGGTCGTCCCCATTATGCTCCGTTCCTGTGCCAGGGAATATCACACAAAATGCTCCCCATTGTCCAATGTGAAAAGTGGAATAGGCAGGAGTCTCGGCAATCCAACAGCCCACGCAAGTACACTGTGCATAATACTGCCGTCAGAATGCCAACACAAAATTAATCCACGAAAACCACAGGTTATCGTCGATGGACTCTGCAGTCACCAGAAAGACCTCATCGACTCGGGTTTTCTCACATGGCTCGGTCTCTTACCGCAGGGCGACCCACCGAAAGTGTCGCACAAAGAACGAGCTCCGCAGCTTCAGCGCCGACTGCCGGGAGTTTCCTGAAAAATGCACTTGTGAACCGAAAAGGCAACTCAGTCAATTCAGCAACAGCCGGTAGCCATTGTTCCTAACATGCAGGTCACTGTACAGGACAGATGTAAAAGCATTCCCCGCGAATTTCACAGCTCAGTGTCGCCCACGCACTCACTCAGTAGCAGGGCGACGGAACCATGTACTACCAGTCCAACATGAGGAAAATGCGATTGCAAACCGTAGCTGCAAGCATAAACACGCCACAAGCCTTAACGGTTGAACGCCTAACCGCCATGCTAGCTCAGCTGATATTGAAGAATTATCCTCTTAAAGAGCGTTTCCAGGCTGAAAAGGAGTCTACATGTGAGGTGATCGACTACCTTGCACCGGGTTTTATTCTATATGGCTCGGTCTCTTTCCGCAGAGCGACCTGCTGAAAGCGTCGCAAAGAGCAAGAACTCCTCAGCGAAGACCCCTAAGGAGTCTCAGAGAAAATCTCACCCGTGAACAGAATGACGTAGTCAGGAAACGAACCAGCTACGTTTGGTTTGCGAGGCAGACGGACTAACGACTTCACCACTGAGATCTTTTTTGTCCTCCTAAAACACACTAATCATGTTCATTGCTAATTCCGTAAATTGCTAGTTTAACGCCATAGCATATTTGATTCGACCATTACCTGGGCTCGTTGCTACATCAGTTACTGTGTTATCTTTGTTTAAGTCTCGCCTATGTGTGGTAAACCCTTATCCACTTACTTCACCACAACTATTTTCATTGTTAAAACGTCAGGTTTTCTCACATCCGCTAACTTGCATGCTTATGACATTAATTCCACTTAAGTTCAGGAAGGTCGGCAGGAAGACACATACAGATTCACACAATCATCATTGCACATATGCGAGCACGCGTAAACACAAAAGCACGGTCTCAGTTTTCGTTAATCCCCTGTGTAGGTACGATGGCTGAACAACCCCCCCCCCCCCCCCCCCCACACACACACACAAGGGGGCTTCAAATGAAAACCTTAAAAGTGTGACAGAAATGACAATAACCATACCATTGTCTTGTAACTTGCCAGTATTGTTGTTAAGGATATCAAGAGTATTAAGCACGTGACATCAAGATGCAGACGAACACGATGACGTCATAAGGACAGTTTAAAGATACCCGCCCCACTTTTGACATGCACCAAAGAGGAGCAGCGTTCTGTTGTCCGTTTTTTTGTGTGT
Source organism: Cepaea hortensis (assembly GCA_963921405.1). NCBI lineage: Eukaryota > Metazoa > Mollusca > Gastropoda > Stylommatophora > Helicidae > Cepaea > Cepaea hortensis. The sequence continues at coordinate 55,696,748 of OY992892.1, read as the reverse complement.
GTAATCAGTGAAGGAGTGAAACCTATGGAAATTTATTGGCGAATGAAGGTCCAGTACGGCGATGCATGCCTGTCAGTCCAGCAAGTGTATGAGTGAAGTAGGAAGTTTCAAAACGGCGTGACTTCAGTGACATACTGTTCACGACCGGGTCAGGCACACCGAGTAATGACCCCAGAGTGGTTACACACGCGACCAAGAAAATGTTTCTCTACAGGAATCCAAGCACTTTATCGGCGCTGGAGGATTTGCATTGAACGCGGTGGTGACTACCTCGAACAATATATAATTTGTTCTTTACTTTTTAAGAATATATTTAACAGAATATATATTTAAAAAACACACATTTTAGATTTTCATTTGAAGCTCTATTGTGTGTGTGTGTGTTTGGGGGGGGGGGGAGGAGAGAGAGAGGGAGAGAAAGAGAGAGTAAAAGGTAAGTAAAGGTAGTTGTGTTACAAAAAAAATTACTGATGAGGGTGATGCATTTGTGAGGTGCTGTGGCCAGTTCTGTTCTTCGACGCCTTTCCTCCCCAGAAAGTTACCAGACAGTTCTGCAAATAATCCAGTTTTAGGCTGCGCGAAAATAAGAATCCTACTGAGTATTGAACCGGTCTCTGTGGCTGAGGGCTTGCGAACGCGGTTTGTGATCCCGTATACCCGGTTTCGAAACACAGCGGTGCTGGTTTTTTCAAAAATAGGTATAAGAGCCGGTCGTTCAGAAAGCAACGGCAAACTACTGAACGTAAAATTTGCCCAGGAATCACGAACAGCGAAAATGCTGGGGTTGACTGTTACGTCCTGTGAAGGACATGCAACTTAATTTTTTTTAAACTGAGTATTGAGCCAGGACCACTGCCATTGTAAGCAAGCACATTTTTAACGTATAGTATATTAAATAAGGTAACGTGAAGGCACGTCTAACGGCACTTTGGGCAAATGGTGCTGGACTCGTATTTTTATAGTTGGCACTGTATGAGTGATGTGATCAGTATATCACACACACACACACACTACACACACACTACACACAAACACACACACACACACACACACACGGCCTTTACGGCGCATTGGGCAAATGGTGCTGGACTCATGTATTTATAGACTAGTTGGCACTGTATGAGTGATGTGATCAGTATCACACACACACACACACACACACACACACACACACACACACTACCATTACATCCCAAGACGTTTCCTGGGACCCGTTTTAGGCTGGGTCGTCATGGGAACCCGAGTCAGATCCGGATTGAACCCATGTCCACTGGGACAACAGGCGAGTCTAACCACTACGACACCGCTGATCCACGCGCAGCCTATAATAATAACATAATAGTTATTTGCCCCTACGCAGTTTCCTGCTGTAGGTCTGTCAAGTTATAGCGCCATCACATTTTATTGGCCTGGATGCATGGGGGAATAGGTGGCCAATCTTTCCATGTCTTTCGAAGTCGACGAGTCCAGGCACAGCACTATTGTTTTCATATGAAAGTTTTCCTTTCAAATGGTACCCATTGTTAGATAAGTTAAACCCGTTCATCAAAAGAAACAGCGACGGCAAGAAACGTGTGTTGAACATCAACAACAAAAGAATATGCCCACTGACAAAACAGGATGGCAACATAAAAAGTCATCCTCAATAATGAAGACATTGAAAACATCAGAAATTAAATTAACCTGCACGAGAATTCTCAAAAGAAATCCCGTTTATCAAAAGACACAGGTACGACAAGAAACGTTTGTCTGGCAAAACATGATGACAACATAAACAGTCACCATCAGTAATGAAGAGATTGAAAACATCAGAAATCGGAAATATCTTCTTTCAGAAATTAAATTCGACATGAATGTTCAGAACAAACCAGATAGTGAATAGCCAAGGCAATGCATAAATCACGCTATATGAAGAACCGGGCGTAACTCAGCCAATTTATCAAACTATTGAGGACATACATCTTTCCCGACGCAGCAGATCAGATCAATGTGAAAATTTTCACAAACATTCCGCTCTTTCAGCCCTTCCCCCCCCCCCTTTAGCACGCACGCACGCACACACACACACACACTCTCTCTCTCTCTCTCTCTCTCTCTCTCTCTCTCTCTCTCTCTCTCTCTCTCTCTCTATCTCTAATTCAATGCCAAACAAAAAGTAAGTCTGGACCAAACAAGGTACACAATGAAATTTAACAAGTATTATAATGTAAATTTCCGTTCACTGAGCAATGAGAGTGCCCAAGATACCGCGAAACGAAACAAATAACACGATTACCATAGTTTGGCGATATATTATCCTTCGGCATTGAATCATTTAAAGAAGAAAATGATCCTCCGTAGCGAAGTGGCCTTGCGCGAAGATGGTGGGTTCGTCTTCGGACTCCATCATTCGATTCACGACTGCAGTTGTTTTTTCTTCCCGAGACACCCCCAGAGTTGTCGCTAGAGCCACAATGTTGATGTTCTGTGCGGCGCTATCGGCAGGCCGCTGTGGGGAATGAGACCCAGATATGTGGGATAAAACCCGATGCGATTAAGTCGATCCGCATGTCTTTAAAATCCTTTAAAAATTAAAGATAAAAATCAGAGTTACTGAGCTGAAATGTTGCAATAACATGTTAGAACCAAGAAGAGGGAACAAAATACATACATAACAAAATGACCCAAACATCGAATGGAATTGGCTAACAATTAATAACGGCATGTGCACCGTCATATGACGTTGGCTGTCATAAATTTCCACAGATATCGACCATTGATTGTCAGAATCTTGCGTAGAGCAAGACAAGTAGCTCGTTTTCTGGCAAGTGTGAAGCAATATCAAACTATCAACACGAAGTGAATATCCGAAAGTATTATTCACACGCTTTATTTACGCGCTGCATTTATTATCGCACAAACATCGCGCAATGACAATCCATAGCAATCATTACGGCATGAACAATATCACTACAATACATAAAAATACATGCAAGCAATAAATATCTCACTTACAAGTCAAACTATTCAAGCGTTCGAATCAGTCTCCCACTGCCGTACAGGCTAGCTCTCAATGCAGATTCAAACACTCCTCGCATACCCATGCGACCTGTCCATTCAAACACCTAAACCCGTCTGCCAGTTCTGGCGTTCTACACTCTACACGCCAGTCGGCGCTCACGTCAGCTAGTGTGACCCCTGCACGGTTCACGGGGTGTACTGCTGACCAGCGGTCGTTTAAGCTTCGCTCAATTGCTGTGCTTGGCTGTTTATCCGGGCGTCGTCGAAGACGCCTTGTTCTCTCTGCAGTGTTTAACATCACTCAGGGTTGCGTGTTGTTATGTTGTCTGGCGGATGTGAGACCTTGACACTCTCCACACCTCTTTTTCATGAAAGGATTTCCTTTCATGTACAATATATATCTAGGTGTTATTAAAACATGTCAAAGTCGAACATTATACCTTAACAATTATAATAAATATATACAGGTGAATAGTAAACAATATGTATACACCAATTATGTTGCACTATGAAGTACAACAGTCAAGTACAATCTATTTCATGGGCATTACCTCGCTGTGACACAGCTAGTCCGGTAGGTATCGGCTAAACTGGCCCCTACCTCACAACCAAGAACAAAAATACTAAAATAATCAGGTTAAGCCGTGAGCATCTCCCTCTGAGATAGCTCCATCATCAGACCTCTGTTTAGAGTTTCTAATGAAGGTCAACAGTTTTGGCAATATACTGTCCATATCTAAACGACGTTACATTGACATGTTATTTCTCAAGCACACATGTTAATGGTTACAATACATATTTACATATCTCCAACAATTTAGAGTAATGTCCCCTGGTTATTATTCCAAAAAAATTTAGGAACAATAATTTATCGTCGTTTACAAGACATAAATTACCACTGCAAATTTATTTCTTAGTGTCATAATTTGATCCTTATTGACAAATGTGCACAAAAAGTCACGTTTGTAAAGAAGCAATCAAGTTACGATGCTGAGATTACATCTTATAAAAATCGACATATACAATTCCGTATATGGAAATATTTTAACTTACAATTTAATACAATTGTCATACATTTATAGACTTTTTAGCGTAGTCTGATAACTTTTACTATTAATATGCAAAAAAATCGGAAGTATACAGCTGTACTATTACATGTGTTGTGGTGTCATTCATACAACGTTGGTCCGTTCTGGATGGATCTTCTATAAACGGAGTAGTAGTTGTTACTATCAGCTGTTGGATCGTCTCTTCCGCCTTCTGCTCGGATTGTACTGTCGCAGTCATCTTTCGTACCTTGTTAAAACGTCTTGGACACCTCGGTCTGGATACCTTCCGGATTACCTCACGTTGTAGTGGCTTGGTAACTTCCTGGATCCTGTAGTGTTGTCCAGTGACACTTCTCTGTAGTGTCTGGTTGTTACAATATTTATGTATTTACAATAATAATTACATTCTTTCTCATATCTCACAGTTATACAACACATTAGTTTACATAATACTGATTCCATTCTTTCCCATATCTCACAATTATACACGCATTCATTCGCATGATAATAATAAGAATACAAATATGTACATATGTTATATACATTGAGAGATACAATCTACCCTATCACATTGTTGTACACAGCGTTACTGACACATTGTCACAATTGGCTGTGGTACTGAGTACTATCTACGTTGCAGTTTTATACACCCTCTGCACTGTGCTCTGGTGTTGACTGGGTATTAGGTTCGTTGTATGGACATCTCGACAAAAGGTCTGCAAGACAGTTTTGTGAACCCTTTATATGGTTAATCTCATAGCTATAGTCCTGCAGAAGAAGGGACCATCTTGCCACCTTGCTGTTACTTGGCGTTCCTCTGGTAACAATTGTCAGCAGACTATTATCTGTTTCAATAATGAAATGTTTGCCTAACAAAAATCTAGAAAGTTTACGTACCGAAAATACCATGGCAAGAGCCTCGAGTTCCAGTGTACTGTAATTTCGTTCGCTGGTGTTCAGTTTTCGAGAGACGTAGTATACTGGGTACAAGATTTGGTCGTGTTCTTGGAGAAGCACACCTCCAATGGCTACGGAGCTCGCATCACATCTTAATCTAAAAGTAATATTCATGTGATCAAGAGAAAAAATGAGGAAGAAGAGAGAGGAGGGAGGGAGGAGAGAGAGAAGAGAAAGAAAAGAATGATGAGGGATATGATGTAAATAGTGTGAAGCCTAAAAGTTCGTTCCTCAGTCGAACTCTGCCTACTACACACTACCTTTGATAGTAAAGAAATATGAAAAGAGAGAAGGAGAAAAAAGAGAAAAGAGAGAGAGAGAGAGAGGAGAAAGAGAGGATGAGAGTAAGGGATACGACAGATTTAGGTTCGTGTCTCCGCGTGAGAACAATAGTTAATTACTATTGCACCATCAATGTCTCGTGGTGTACGTTATCAGGTTATAGAAGAGATGTACAGCCTCACAAGGTCTCTAAACTACTCTACTTATATTACTTCAGACTGACAAGTCGAAATAAAAGACAACTCAATCATATATTTAATTTCTCTCTGAACAATAACAGAGTGACAATCTACAGCATAATCGCATAGAGTAATCAGTACATGCATTGCAGACACATAATGCATATTGAACTGTAATAATACGATGCTGCATTACCTCACAAGGGAGAGATAGATAGTATAAGTCTATGCAACTGGATGTTAGGGGAATGCCACTTATGATCACCTATTAACCGCATGAAGTAAAAGACTAAAGCTAAGAATTACACCGGCCTTTGTTTCGTAACTATCTTTCCGTAGGCTTATTAGTGGTCCATATATTCAGCCCAAATACCCATTGATCCATAGATTGATCCATCAATCCATATACCCAGGGATTATTTTGTTCAGATGGATATCTGTTTATTCAGCTATGTCTGGTTTATCCAGGCGACTCCAGTTTACCCAGACAATGTCTGAAACAGTATAAAACAATACCCGTGAGTTTTATGTCAAAATAAACTTTAGTCTTTCACTACCTACAAATTCCTTAACACCTATCGCTTCTTTATCTATACTAGTATTAGTATATCTTAGCCATAACATAAATTAAGAACCTTATTGTGAACACATATGTTTAACTAATATTATTATCGCCTATTTCCCGACGCGCCGCCTACAGCCAACATTAAGTATTTAACCATTCACCCGAAGATCTGAACTCGCTGCCTGTACCACGCCTTGCCAGCCTAACTACACCTTAGCTACACAGCCGCAGAAGCGCGACCTCCTTTCACCTATGTCCAGCAAACAAAAGACACGCATTCTTTCCTGTGCCCGCCCCGTCTCTGGCCAACGATCTCACCTGTCATTGTCTGGTTGACCTAGTGATCGCGAGTGCCTTGCTATCTCCTTCTGCTGTCTGCTGTGTTTGTTTATATCTTGCAGTAGCCTTTCGTTCCATATTTACATGTTGCACTCGCCTAGTTCTCATTAATTGTGTACGTCTAATTGCTTGGTTACATGAACATACATAGTTTATCCACACTCTTCCCATCTAACCGATTAATTTGACTCCCAACACTCTATTTCGGCCATTTAAATATAGGTCATATGCAGGACTTCGCATTCAGTCCTGATCCCTGGTCGACTGCTCATAATTATTTGGTAAGCTTACCTATGGTAGTTTGCTATAGCTCTCTAAACTAAGATACCTGATTATAATATACAATTAAACTAATTAGGTCTAAGTCTTATGTCAACTTACATTCTTCTTCTGCCGTCCCGTTGTCCTTCTGGGTTTCATATCTGAAATACGATTGCTTTCTTCAACCTCTCGTTTGTCGTGAATCCCACTTGACCTTTCCAATCATGTTTGCCATTAGTCTCCTGTGTGATTCCGATCGCAGTGTTTCCCGTGTGATTCCGATCGCAGTCTGGCTAGTGGTTGTCCTATCTGACGTTATCCATCATCTGCAACTACTGAGTGCTCTTCTTTAGCCAACAGCCCTTCTCAAATGGCTTGCACGCCATTTTGTGATCCTCGGAATTTGCGTTCCACTCCATCAGATTTATCTATCTGGAATAAATGGTTCACAGACCCTTGACCATCCTACTTTACTTCGGCAGTCCAGACGAAACCGTGATATATGCATCCTTTCCGTCTTTAATACCGCCTCTCCATCTTCCTGGACACTAAACAGCCTGGGATTTACACATCACCATCGCTGGAGTTCCAAACTCACACTTCCTCCTGGGCTGGGCGGTCGCCCAGCCCTCGACCCTGTTGCTACCGCACTCTTGCTCGTTACACACCCTCTCAACTGACTGGATCCAAAATATATATCACCTCTCGAGTTGGCTCCTTTCTTGAATCAAGTGACCATGCCATCTCCCATTTCGCTAAGGTCATCCAATCAGTACCTCGCGTACCCTGATTAATTTGCATACTCACTCTGCATTAACCCAAATCAATATTGCTAGCTGGAGTTCACGGCCAAGTCCAGTCCTGAGTTCATGTACTTTTCCCGCTACCATAAATTTTGGGAGTATGGCGTTATTCTGACAGCCAAGGTCGCTTCCAATGCCGCCTGTACTAATAAATTATGACGCCTCTAAAGTTTGCCGTTGTCCATCTGACAGCTTGAACCCAAAGTACAATACATTTGGCACTCCTCTCCATGAGAAACTGCTAGTCAACAATAGAGGATGGCCTTGCCGCATCGGTCATGCACTCCCGCTCAACCTATGACTATTTTAAAAACAATCCTGGCCCTTGACCTCTCGGTTTCAAAAATATTCCAGTTCATGTTCTCCCGCTAATCTCGGGTGATTTTCGAAAGTCGTCTTCCATACTGTCTCATACCCACCTACCAAAAGTTGATGGGTCCCACCATCAATATAGCGTCATCCCTCCTTGAGATCGAAGCCCTGGCTCCGCATCTGACATCCCCCATAAACAATATTGGATGCCTAAGGGGAAAACTCTTTTTGGAACTTCCACCCCAAATAATAATACTTTAAAAAAAATACTGATTGCATCCCGTGCTCTCCTAGTGCATAAGGCAGTTAAAACTTCTGACGTGCCTCCTAACAATATTGTAATCAAGTACTATTATCCATAAAAACAGTTCAATACTTGGCATGCCGGGGATTCCCCCAGACAACAAAATTATACATCAAAGGGTGCACATAAAGACACCAAAATGAAAACAATATCAATATAGGCATTCACTTAATATGCTATCCCCCTGTAACAACAACAAAACCAAAAATCAGATTCACATAGGTGCTACCCACTAGGACATCTGTAAATCAATGTGCCCAGTCATCCTTGAATCTGAAAAACATTGTAACCATTCCTGTGACACCACAGGCAAATGCCTGTTCACACATAATAAAACAACCAATTCTCCCCTATTCGCAAGGACACATCAGCATGAAGCTGCAATCTTCACAATCGCCGACGCTGTACACAAAAACAAATCAGCCCCTGCTGTAAGTAGACAACATTTAGTGGCCACAGAAACAAACCAAACATATATCATGAAATAGCTTTTGACAAAAAAAAATGTGCGCCCAGTCGTTGGACATCGTGCTCCATTGTCTTGGCGCTGAAATAACTCTGAAAAAAATGTGTGCCCAGTTCTTGGACACCCTGGCGCTGAAATAACTCCAAAAAAAAAACATTTGTTTACCCAGTTCCCGGACATTATGCTTTATTCTCTTGGCGCTGAAATAACTCTGAAAAAAAATGTGTGCCCAGTTCTTGGACACCCTGGCGCTGAAATAACTCCAAAAAAAAACATTTGTTTGCCCAGTTCCCGGACATGGCGCTAACATGTATTCTTCGCCATGCCCCTTCACATTAAAAACAACCATGTACCCGCATTAACATCTACCCGGGCAATCTCAGATTATAAATGGACTCCTTGGCCTCCTGGCACGACGTTGAACTGTGTGTTGTCACTATGACACCCAATACTACAGTTGTGTCTGCCCAACACGATAGAGTGAGGTGCAAACAAAATTAAAAACATTCGCATACCCGACTTGACATCTTCCGCTATGGAAATAACAAGGGAGCTAACTGCGCCACAACAGTTGATCCTATCAAGCAGTCACATTCATTTAAACAGCAAAATAACATGTTTCTAACTAAATTCAACCTGTAAAACAAACAAAGAAATGGCTAAACGCGACTACACATATGGCTCTCCACCAAAAATGTCACCAATAAGGAACCAACACCACAGCACTAATGTTTAACTAATTATTTAACTATTGTTCATTGTCATGCTGAGATAAATATAAAAAGAATATGTTTCTGCTTGCGGGTGCTCTCTGGATTCCGTTTCCATTCACTGAATTTCTACGATTGTCTTTATGTAAATGTCTATTCTATATGCACAGGCAGAAATATAGGGCGTCACTGGTCTTTCACTGCCCAACACAGTTAACATATCTAATTCTGGTATCATGCAACTTGAACACGCTGGTACACTGAATTCCACCTCTGTTCCCGCTTCTAAAATAAAGGGATTTTCTAACTACCACGAGTGACACTGTCATCTGTCTCTTCACAACAGCCATAATTGACTCACTGCATAAAACAGAGGGGAACAACCCCGCTTGGTGATGTAATTGTTCATGCGTGCATTTCTTGTGTGCCACATGTGTCATTGATAACGTTTGGCACAGCCCGTCTCGCTCTGCCGCTGGTGGGGCACGCTAGCACGATGAGTCCTTGTTGTCGTTCCTTGCAGGGCAACACAAAAGGGGGGGGGGGGAAGGAGCGCTATATTTTCTTAGTGGCCTCGGATGTCTACACTGCCACCCGAAATGTTGGGTCCTGTCACCTAAACAGCGTCACAACTGTTCCCTAAAAGAGTCAGCGAAATTCATTCCCCGGACAACCACAGGTTTGGCTGGCTCTGCATAACAGGTGTGGGAATTGTTCTTTTACTTTGCATGGCTCTGAGTTTCGCCTGCCATGCCCTGTCATCAATTATGACTCCTGGACGAGAGTGGGTGACCTTTGTATAACGGTGGAGTATTTTATTCTGATACTCTTCAATGATGAAAAGATAAGGCCACCTTTACGTTGACTTGCACTGCTCAGCTGTTGTCTGAGCTCATTTCGGACAGATTCCGCTGCGCTGACTCTCCTTCTGAGTTGGCTATCCCTGGGTATTTTGTTATGGTGGGTTTTCCTGTAATCTTGTAGCAAGGTGGTTTGGCCGGTGTACTTTACACAAGAGTTTCTAACTGAACAGACTTAGTAGAAACCTCGCCGACAGACAGTTAGACAATTTACCAAACCAGCTATTAGATAAGTAGCCTAGTGAAGGAACACGTACTAAGACAACTATCGAGCAGGCAATCACGAACTACTGACTATAAGCGACAAATCTATGTATACGATCTTACTATATAGTATAACCTGACACCACCGAGACAAAGTTCACATGGAATCTCCTGGGAGCTCCCGGACTAAGCTGGAAGGTCCCAGAAACATCTGGAAACATATCGCTGCCTGACGACGCCATGTGTGATAGCTAGAAAAGAATGAGGAAGAAGAGAGAGGAGGGAGGGAGGAGAGAGAGAAGAGAAAGAAAAGAATGATGAGGGATATGATGTAAATAGTGTGAAGCCTAAAAGTTCGTTCCTCAGTCGAACTCTGCCTACTACACACTACCTTTGATAGTAAAGAAATATGAAGAGAGAGAAGGAGAAAAAAGAGAAAAGAGAGAGAGAGAGAGGAGAAAGAGAGGATGAGAGTAAGGGATACGACAGATTTAGGTTCGTGTCTCCGCGTGAGAACAATAGTTAATTACTATTGCACCATCAATGTCTCGTGGTGTACGTTATCAGGTTATAGAAGAGATGTACAGCCTCACAAGGTCTCTAAACTACTCTACTTATATTACTTCAGACTGACAAGTCGAAATAAAAGACAACTCAATCATATATTTAATTTCTTTCTGAACAATAACAGAGTGACAATCTACAGCATAATCGCATAGAGTAATCAGTACATGCATTGCAGACACATAATGCATATTGAACTGTATTAATACGATGCTGCATTACCTCACAAGGGAGAGATAGATAGTATAAGTCTATGCAACTGGATGTTAGGGGAATGCCACTTATGATCACCTATTAACCGCATGAAGTAAAAGACTAAAGCTAAGAATTACACCGGCCTTTGTTTCGTAACTATCTTTCCGTAGGCTTATTAGTGGTCCATATATTCAGCCCAAATACCCATTGATCCATAGATTGATCCATCAATCCATATACCCAGGGATTATTTTGTTCAGATGGATATCTGTTTATTCAGCTATGCCTGGTTTATCCAGGCGACTCCAGTTTACCCAGACAATGTCTGAAACAGTATAAAACAATACCCGTGAGTTTTATGTCAAAATAAACTTTAGTCTTTCACTATCTACAAATTCCTTAACACCTATCGCTTCTTTATCTATACTAGTATTAGTATATCTTAGCCATAACATAAATTAAGAACCTTATTGTGAACACATATGTTTAACTAATATTATTATCGCCTATTTCCCGACGCGCCGCCTACAGCCAACATTAAGTATTTAACCATTCACCCGAAGATCTGAACTCGCTGCCTGTACCACGCCGGGCCAGCCTAACTACACCTTAGCTACACAGCCGCAGAAGCGCGACCTCCTTTCACCTATGTCCAGCGAACAAAAGACACGCATTCTTTCCTGTGCCCGCCCCGTCTCTGGCCAACGATCTCACCTGTCATTGTCTGGTTGACCTAGTGGTCGCCAGTGCCTTGCTATCTCCTTCTGCCGTCTGCTGTGTTTGTTTATATCTTGCAGTAGCCTTTCGTTCCATATTTACATGTTGCACTCGCCTAGTTCTCATTAATTGTGTACGTCTAATTGCTTGGTTACATGAACATACATAGTTTATCCACACTCTTCCCATCTAACCGATTAATTTGACTCCCAACACTCTATTTCGGCCATTTAAATATAGGTCATATGCATGACTTCGCATTCAGTCCTGATCCCTGGTCGACTGCTCATAATTATTTGGTAAGCTTACCTATGGTAGTTTGCTATAGCTCTCTAAACTAAGATACCTGATTATAATATACAATTAAACTAATTAGGTCTAAGTCTTATGTCAACTTACATTCTTCTTCTGCCGTCCCGTTGTCCTTCTGGGTTTCATATCTGAAATACGATTGCTTTCTTCAACCTCTCGTTTGTCGTGAATCCCACTTGACCTTTCCAATCATGTTTGCCATTAGTCTCCTGTGTGATTCCGATCGCAGTGTTTCCCGTGTGATTCTGATCGCAGTCTGGCTAGTGGTTGTCCTATCTGACGTTATCCATCATCTGCAACTACTGAGTGCTCTTCTTTAGCCAACAGCCCTTCTCAAATGGCTTGCACGCCATTTTGTGATCCTCGGAATTTGCGTTCCACTCCATCAGATTTATCTATCTGGAATAAATGGTTCACAGACCCTTGACCATCCTACTTTACTTCGGCAGTCCAGACGAAACCGTGATATATGCATCCTTTCCGTCTTTAATACCGCCTCTCCATCTTCCTGGACACTAAACAGCCTGGGATTTACACATCACCATCGCTGGAGTTCCAAACTCACACTTCCTCCTGGGCTGGGCGGTCGCCCAGCCCTCGACCCTGTTGCTACCGCACTCTTGCTCGTTACACACCCTCTCAACTGACTGGATCCAAAATATATATCACCTCTCGAGTTGGCGCCTTTCTTGAATCACGTGACCATGCCATCTCCCATTTCGCTAAGGTCATCCAATCAGTACCTCGCGTACCCTGATTAATTTGCATACTCACTCTGCATTAACCCAAATCAATATTGCTAGCTGGAGTTCACGGCCAAGTCCAGTCCTGAGTTCATGTACTTTTCCCGCTACCATAAATTTTGGGAGTATGGCGTTATTCTGACAGCCAAGGTCGCTTCCAATGCCGCCTGTACTAATAAATTATGCCGCCTCTAAAGTTTGCCGTTGTCCATCTGACAGCTTGAACCCAAAGTACAATACATTTGGCACTCCTCTCCATGAGAAACTGCTAGTCAACAATAGAGGATGGCCTTGCCGCATCGGTCATGCACTCCCGCTCAACCTATGACTATTTTAAAAACAATCCTGGCCCTTGACCTCTCGGTTTCAAAAATATTCCAGTGCATGTTCTCCCGCTAATCTCGGGTGATTTTCGAAAGTCGTCTTCCATACTGTCTCATTCAAATTTGGCAATTTCAGAATAGGTGATTTAGAAAAATATGACAGAATCTTATTAAATGCTGGCCTTAAACATTCACTGTTTACAATCACGTTGGGATGTTTATTTGTTAGTAGATCAGTGAAACATTTGGTCAATTCAGCAAAATGAGGAATAAACTGTCTATAATAATTTTAAAGACCTAACACACTTCGCAACTGTTTCTTAGTTGTCGGAAGCGACAATTTCAAAATTCTGGACATGATGTTATCGTCAGTTGATATAAAGCCATTTGAGATCTTATAGCCCAAAAATGAAATTTCCTGAAAGGCTATATCAACTTTGGAAGGTTTTACAGTCAGTCCATGATGTCTAATCCTGTCAAATGTCTGCTGTAGTGCTGTTATGTGCTCTGTCATGTCCTTTGTGTGTATGCAAATGTCGTCCATGTACCAAATGATGTTAGCAATGTCTGTCAAAAGAATTCTTGTCATTCTGACGAAGGTAGCTGGTGCATTGACTAATCCGAAAGGTAGTTTACACCATTCGTATAAACCCCACGGTGTGGCAAATGCAGTCAGATGTATACTATCAGGATGTACAGCTATCTGCCAGTAGCCTTTTGTCATGTCAAGTTTAGTAAAATAACGTGAGTCAGATAGTTCAGTCAAGATGTCTTCACAGTTGGTCATTGGTTCTAAATCCAACTGTGTAATGCTGTTGAGTTTACGATAGTCCACACAAAGTCTAATAGTGTTGTCCTTTTTGCGTACTAAAACTATTGGTGAACAGAAATGAGATTGTGAACGTCGAATGATATGATTTGCTTCTAAATCAATGATTTCTTGATGACGTTTTTCCTTATAGTGTATCGGGATGGAATATGGTCTACACTTAATAGGAATGTCAGATGTCAAGATGATTTGGTGTTGCACTAAATCTGTCTGTCCTGGGCCGTCAGAAAAGATCGACCTGTATTCTTGTATCAGTTGTCTGCAACTGTCAGTCTGTGTCTGCGTCAGTTTAGGATTTACCTTAATGTCCTATAAGTTGGTCGTCGTGTCAAGAACTGGTGTCGGTATCTCGTCAGTGTCGTTGTCGTCCGTCTGGTCCACTATGGAGGTGCTTGCTGCAGTCTCTACTTGTTCGTCTTGCCTGTGGTGATATGGTTTGAGCATGTTAATGTGGAAAATTTTATGTTTGTCCCTAACTGCAATCTCGTAATCTACCGTCGAAATTTGTCGTAGCACTTTGAACGGTCCTTGCCATGAGTCAGTTAGGAGATGTCTATCACTCGGCAAAAGAAGAAGAACGTCCTGTCCTGGCGTCAGTGTAATAGTTCTATTTCCTCTGTTAGCATATTGTCGGTAAATAGCTCCTGATTTTTGGAGAGCTTCTTTAGCTAACATACATGATTTCATAATTCTATCACGCAATGATGTTACATGTTCATATGGTGAAATGGGTATAGACAAAGTTGTACTTTCAGTCAACGTAGATTCATACAGAGATAATGGGCCGCGTGGTTGTGCACCATATAACATTTCGAATGGTGAGAACCCAGTGCTGGAATGGGGCACTTCCCTATATGCAAACAAAATTTCAGGCAAATAAGTATCCCAATCTTCAGGATGTTCTTGGGTTACCTTAGAGAGCATATGTTTCATATCGCCATTAATCTTTTCCACTATACCGGTCGAATGTGGGTGGTATGGACTGTTGAAGCATTGTTTAACACCCAACATTTTGGTAAAGGCTTGTGTAGCTGAGGAATTAAACTGGCTACCCCGATCTGAAAGGATGGTATCAGGGAATCCTACCCTCGCAAAAATATGAAAGAACACTTCCATGATGTCTTTGGAAGTTATGTTCTTCATTGGAATCGCTTCTGGCCAACGAGTACATAGATCAATGGGTGTTACAATGTATCTATTACCTTTAGATGTTATATGGTTCAGAGGACCAACTATATCGACCGAGATCTTTTCAAACGGTCTACTAGCCAAATCAGTAACTTGCAATTCAGCTTGTGGGTGTTTACCCTTTTTGACAAGCTTTTGACAGATGTCACACGATCTGCAATACTGTTTGGTATCGCTGCAAAACTTTGGCCAATAAAATTGAGTAAGTAACCTTGCTCTAGTTTTAGCATACGCCATGTGTCCTGCAAAGGGTATGTCATGAGCTAGATTCAATGCTTGTTTGCGGTTTTCTAACGGTAGCACTGTTTGTTCTATAGTGCTGGAACCTTTGGTGTAGTACCGTGTTAGAATTCCGTTCTTCAGAGCAAAGTACCATTGAGCATTCTTTGCTACTCTTGGCTTTTGGCCTACAAGTTTAAAATACTTTTGCAGAGATCGATTTGCTTTTTTGAGATGTTATAAACGTCTCCCTAGTTGTCTCAGGAGATGTTACAACTGGACTTACTCGTTGTAAAGCCTCTGTCTGATCGATTCGATCTTGCATCTGTGCAGTAGATCTAGTTACTGCATTTACTACATTACAACGATCATTCTCATCACACATTGATGTTACATTCACACAATTACATGTATGTTCTGGCGTAGTCAGGTTGGTATTTGTACATTCATTTACAGGTGGTAATACATCATGACTGGTGATTGGTGATGAAGGTGATATGGTACTATCAATATTACAACTGACAGTTGATGTACTGCTGTCATGTGGTATGTCATTCACTTCAGGAAGGTTTCCAATGATAATATCGCAGCAAGGATTGGTTAGTTATATATGCCCATGCAAGTGGATATTTCTCTATGTTTCCTGAGAATGTCCTGCATGTGACATATTTACCACTATATTGTGATGGTAAAATATAATCTCTCTTTACACCAATGAGAGTACTCCCGCTATCACGTTAAACTGTGGCAGCTCTACCATTAACATACCCCTGGTGGATGTTTAGTTTACCTTTGGAGTTTACTACAGAATTGGCCTCCTCACTGGTAATAGGTATAGAATGGCCGCATGTTAACACGCCATCCTCATGAAATTGATCACAAATGGTACATTTTTCCTGATGGAACACCTCAATGGAATGTGCTGAGTTTACTGGGTGATCTTGTACACTTTCATCTTCTGACGAAGAACTGTCAAACATGGCTGCATTGGCCTTTTTGGTCATTGACTTGCCTTTAAATCTTTACGCCAGTGACCATAAGCTTTACAAAGGTAACATTTGGTAACATTTCTGTAGTTCTTCCTTTCTTTATCTTGCTTAGAAATGTAATTATGCAAGTACGTAGTGTACCCAGGGTTTTTGTCGCACATATCGTTCTCATTGTGTTTATAATCGCAATATTTGCACTGATACAATTTCTCTGCAGCTTGTTTATAAGGTCTTTGTTTGGTATTTGACCCTGCCTGATATTTGCCATATGTAGCTGCTGCTACAAAGTCTGTGCTGGGCAGACTACTAGAAAAACAATGCTTATTGGCTGCAAAATAACCAGAGCCACGATTTTCAATCTGTTGAACACTTTCACACTGACATTCTAACAAAAATTTAGAAAAGGGGGTGGGAGAGATGCGATAATCTTATCTCTCAACATAAGATCAACTAATTTGTCATAAATTCCATTTACTTTGGCTGCTGACAGCCATTTAGAAAAAATATTTTGAATTTCTGAGATGTAATCAGAGAACGTGTGTGTTGGCTTAGGAGACAACTTCCTAAACTGTTCTCTATAACCTGATTCATCCAGTAGAAAATGTGACATAATTTTAGATTTAATGTAAAGATAATCTTCTTTCAGCTTATTTGGGATCGACTCTATGACTTTAAGAGGTTCCCCAGAAAGACGTCTTACATATACTATCCCCCATTCAGGTTTTGGAATTTTGTAATGATCCATAACAAATTCAAAGTTTTGGGTAAATGCTGCTATGCAATCACCTGTGTTGTAACTTCTGATCAGACCTTGGTACTTCTTATGAGGTTGATCTTTGTCTATTTCTTTATTCACTTTATCTTTAGAACATTCAGCTTTTAGCTGTTCAATTTTCAGTTGTGTTTCTTGCTCTTCTTTCTTACTTTGGGCTAAGATCTAAGCTTGCCTCACTGCAGCTTCTGATTGTGCTTGTTGAAGCTTTAAAGCAGCTTCTGATTCTGCCTCTTTCATTTTCAACGCCCTTTCGGCAGCTCTTTCATTCCGCTCAATCATCTGCTCTTGTTTCACAAGATATTGTGCATATTTACTTTCACTCCATGTTCTCAATCCCTCACCAGACATATTCATTTTTAAACCCATTTCAATGAAATCGTTTAAAGAAGACATGATGAACAATAGGTATGATGGAATAAATATAAATAAAATTACTTATGATGTTAGTAAGTTACAAATATTTATAGCACAGTTAATGTCTAAAGCCAGACTAACGAAAGTATAAAGAGAGATGAAAAAAATTTATACTCAAGTAATCCTTGGGTAATGTGCTGTTCAGTGGTGCTCGAAATCACACTGGAACGTCTTTCGAGTCGACGCACAAAAATTTTTTTGAAGTTCACCAGACTCAGGTAAAGTTGACACAAAAACCCTGTACTTTTTAAACTAAACGAAATTAGAACGTTTGTAAATGTATGGTGTGTGTAATGTCACTGAAGTCTGTAAAGGTTTGTATGCTGTCAAGTATTATTGTTAGTCGTTACCACAATCAACAACTTTCACGCGCACACTAACCCTACTCAATGACATTCAAGGGCACGGCCGCAATTTTGGATTTTAGGTACAAAATTTGTTGAATTTAGTGATAAGTCTGAAGACGCCTCGGTTGGCTTCAAATAATATCTTCACACTTATAATTTAATTAAATCAACTCTATTTAATCGTTACTTTACCTTAATCTATGACTTGCGCACTTCTATCGGCATTTTCACATTCGCTTCAAACACGGACAAAAAAAATTTACAAGTTCGCATTTGGTTCAAAACCCGGACGAAAGCCACCACGTTCGCACTTGTCAGAATCTTGCGTAGAGCAAGACAAGTAGCTCGTTTTCTGGCAAGTGTGAAGCAATATCAAACTATCAAATCACACGAAGTGAATATCCGAAAGTATTATTCACACGCTTTATTTACGCGCTGCATTTATTATCGCACAAACAACGCGCAATGACAATCCATAGCAATCATTACGGCATGAACAATATCACTACAATACATAATAATACATGCAAGCAATAATCATCTCACTTACAAGCCAAACTATTCAAGCGTTCGAATCAGTCTCCCACTGTCGTACAGGCTAGCTCTCAATGCAGATTCAAACACTCCTCGCATACCCATGCGACCTGTCCATTCAAACACCTAAACCCGCCTGCCAGTTCTGGCGTTCTACACGCTACACGCCAGTCGGCGCTCACGTCAGCTAGTGTGACCCCTGCACGGTTCACGGGGTGTACTGCTGACCAGCGGTCGTTTAAGCTTCGCTCAATTGCTGTGCTTGGCTGTTTATCCGGGCGTCGTCGAAGACGCCGCGTTCTCTCTGCAGTGTTTAACATCACTCAGGGTTGCGTGTTGTTATGTTGCCTGGCGTTGGTACAGACAACGCGTCGCAACCTCGGATGTGAGACCTTGACATGATGAACTGGATCAGTTCCACTGATGACTTGGATCAATTCCACTGATATTCCGCCATGCCACAGTCTGGGCCATCAAGCGCCATTTTCTCGGCCTGCCATAACCCCATCTACCTCCGATCTTTTTCATATTTTCCGGTGCCTCTCTTCTCATGTCGTCACAAAAGACCATTGTTGACCTCTTTCATTCATATAGTTGTAAATAATATTATATTTTCATTAGCCTCTTCCATGCACTTGTCGTTTGTTACTCTGGCAAGTACTCAGTATTCGCAGCATTCGTTTCAGAAATCACATCTCCGCTGCTTCCAGGCTCTGCCTAATGTGCTGTATCCACCACGATATAGTAAAACATGTTATATATACCATTTCAGTACTCTTTGCCTGACACTGTTGACAAGGAAATACCTAAATCCAACCTACCACTAATCCCAACTCCATGTGCTGGTTTGAATCATAACCTGATTGGATGCCTATTACAAACTACTGAATGTAACATTTTTGCCTAGTACATCAACAGCAGCTGAAAAATGCTGGTGTTGACTGCAACGTCCCGTAAGGGATACGCAAGAACAGAATGCCTATTATGCCTCTCAACAGATGTGAAGTTCCAGTGCCGGTCTTGCACACCCCACTGGTTTATGTGCTTGGAGAGGGGAAAGAGGATGTGCAAAAAATCCCCCCGTGGGGATGGAACGTTGTTACCAATTCGGAAGAAAAGTCGTTACACCAATTTTCTACTAGAAGCAAGCCCTTTCTACGGATTCAAACGACCTCAGCGGCAATACGTTGGACGTAAGAGTTAAAACTCAGTGATCCTGATGATTCTCAATCAACCATTCAACCAACCAGCCATACTGTAATCGTCTTTGTTGATTAGATTTACAACGTTTACTAACTCAGGAAACTTCAGTTTTCCCCATTACTCTCAGCTCGAGACCTTGCTTGGCTGTTACAGCAACGGCATTTAGCAAGGTGACGCAACCGCCGGCATCAAGTTTCCCACCAGGCGTCGCTGTCGTTAGTATGTTTACAACACTGTTTCGTCTAACACCACCTCGCTTTACACTTTGTTTAACACTTGTATTAAGTGCTAGCGCTTCTGTACCGTTAAACTGAAGCTTATACTAATTTGGAAGTTGTGGTAGCGTGGTGGCTAGACACTCGTTTGTCGTCTCGGTGGTCAGGGGTTCGATCCCCATTGGGGTGCATGCCAATTTTAAATAATGCAATTTTTCTCCCAGGTCGATACAGCTCAAAATGGGTACCAGAAAATGTATAAAGAAGTAAAGGCGGTCAATGCGATACTGACCATATCACATTCTTGTGTCGATTGGTCTATAAAATATGGGTCTGGCAACATTTGTCCAATGAGCCTTAAGGCCTTGTAATGTAATATACTCATTTACTCGTGAGAGTTGTTCACTTCAGTTACATCAGCTTATGCCGGCGTCTGTGGCTTAAATGATAGGGAAACGTGGTTTTTTAAATCCCCCATCATACCGATTCGAGGGTTCGAAATCATCCGCTGGCGATTTGGAAGCAGATCGCTTGCGTTGGTTTCGATGGTATGGGGCACCTCTATTCAGAAAGCAGTGGCAAACTACTGAACTAAAATCGTCTAGTAAATCACACAAACAGTCAGTACATTTTGGGGTTGGTTGCAACGACCGATAAAAGGCATGCCAGCAACTGTAACATCCACTTATAACGAATGTACTCCACTACATGTATTGATGGAAGCAGCGGGAGCGCAATGGCTAGCACACTTGACTGCCGGTCCAGTGATCATGTATTGGAATTCCCCTCGAGACGGGGATTTTTTTAAAAACCAATTGAATTGGGACACCCGGCTTAAGACGGGTACTAGGATGTTGACTTCATCATCCATCCAGTGGGGGTTGGTGTATAAGGATGCAGGACTAGTACCGCATACCCGGTATATGCCTGTTGGCGTGGAAACGGTCGTACCCTTAACTTGTTTACATTGGTAAGTGGGGTGGAAGTAAGGGGGATGGGAGAAAGAGAGAGAGAGAGAGAGAGAGAGAGAGAGAGACAGAGAGAGACAGAGAGAGAGAGAGAGAGAGAGAGAGAGAGAGAGAGAGAGAGAGAGAGAGAGAGAGAGCTGATAATGTTTGGAGCTGGGACGATTTCGAGTTATAACAGGGAACTTAACATGTCAACCATGCAGTGTATTTCTGTATATACAAGTAAAGAGGCCCCTACATCCGCCCGTCCAGCAAACTATCAGCCCTAACGTTACTTTTAAAAATAGAGTAATGAAGTTGCAATTATTCTATTTGGGCAGTATTATTAATTTACGATCATCTGTTTTGAGACAGTACAGAAAAACCTGATACTCTGCATTCCTTATTTTAGGGGGGGGGGGGGGGTGAAGAAGGCAATCCAATAATGGAAGACATTGAAATTGTATAGAATCACCCGATACTCTGCCGTCTTATTTTATTCCCCCCCCCCCTCCACCTGCAATCAACTAATTCCAAGCCTTCCTATCTTTTACCATTTTCTGTAGCTCACTTCATGTCCAGGTTTTATCATCGTGCCCCACAAATTACAAAGACATTTATGATCTGTTTAAGTCCCCGCTAATCACTGGTATCATGAAGGCTAATAGACTACAATGGCTGGGGCATATATAGAAAGAATGGAAAATAATAGGGAAACAAAACTCGCTTACACTCAGGAAATAAATGACCGTAGACCCCGAGGTAGACCAAGAAGACGGTGGAGAGATAATACATGTACAGATCTACAAGCACTTGGAATCAACGACTGGCAAGAGAAGGTCCACCAGAGAGATGAATGGAGACGGATTGTACTATTTGCAGCAAAGAACCTCAATGGCTCGGAAAGCTGAAGAAGAAGAACTAAGTGTAACGACCTTCCCTCGAAATAAAGAGGGGAACGAAGAAGAAGAACGAACGAACGAGCGAATTTTATTTTCAAATGGCGAAGAATTGGGCACGCATACTCTGAACATGAAGAAGGGGGAGGAGGAGGAAGAAGAGGCCCATTTTCAGCAGTATTGTCGAGCATATCTCGGTTTACAGGAAGATGTTTCAGCGTGTCTCTTTAAATAAAGTCACGGTAATCGATGATGTACAATACTGTAATGGAATATGTAGTCGAATGGTCATCATTGTCGCCAATGAGCTATCAGTCATAGTTGTAACATCATTAATATTAATATCAGGTGTTTTGCCAACAGGCGTGGGCTGTCATACTTCTTCAAAACTCCGATCTCAGCAATATGCATTTATATAATAACTTCCCAGTAATACGTTTTTACATATACTAGGTTATAATCTTACGATATAGGGTCACCACTGTTTTTCCTTTACCCAATTTACAGTCAACAGCAGGACGAAATGCCTGTGTTTGAATTTGGAATTGGACCTGAGGACTTGTATTATCAAGCCAGTGCACTAAAAAGTTCTACAACTTTTTATTTTATAGGATAATTGAGCGGGGGAAAACACCAAAATTGGGTAACACTGATCTAGTTATCGTTAAGGGTACAGCGTCTGTGCGCCACTATGGAAGTAAATGATAAGGCCTTGTATAAACAGAATACGCTTTTCACTTACGCAGAACCAGTTTGTTAGTTTTGTACGTACACCCCGAGGCATACTGAACTTGACAATAAAACCTCTTACCCCAGTTTCTTGAGTAGTAGATAGAGTTTCTGCACATTAGATACAAGCAGAGCCCAACTAGAATTCAGTTGTTTTCATTCCCACCATTGTCTAGTTATCACGTTACAGACGGAGCGAGCAATCTAACAGTGTGGAATTGGTAACGTAGTGGTTAATTTCACTGTCTTAACTTATATGGATCATTCCTCAGTTGCAGTGTCATTTTTTTGTTAGTTGATTTGAGTTAAGAACCGACATCACTGCAACTCAGGACATTCCCATAAGCGCTCCGTCCCCTAGTTCATGTTTTGTTAAATCCACAACAACATACGGTTCTCAGTCTAACGAGCCACTGAATGAGTATCAAAGATGCGAAGGCGAGGATGGGAATTATTCACCAATTTCACAACACTGTAAATGGGTATATATAAAGGGGTCCGTTATTTCACAGCTGTAGGGCTGTCTCTGCCACTTAATTTCCTTTACTTGCACTCTTGTGTTAGCTAGAGTTGTATGTATGTGAGTTGCTTTTATGATATAACACACATTTGCGGCTTCCTGCCATGTCTGCTCTCTAAACTAAAAACCTCGGTGTCTGTCTGTTTGTCTATCCGTCCGTCCGTCCGTCCATCCATCTGTCTGTCCATCATATTTGTCTCTGTCTGTCAGTTTGTTTTCTTGTTCATTTTGATCTCGTTCTTCTTGTCATATCTGTTCGTGATCTTGTTCTTCATGTTCTTGTTCTTCTTTTTTTTCTGCTCTTCCTAGTCCTCCTCTTTTTCTGCTCATCATACCCCTCCTCCTCTTCTACTTTCAGTTGAGGACAGAGTGTAGATTCTCCACTAACCCACGCTAAACCCTTTGTGTCTTGTTCACGATTTGGTAAAATCTTGCGCTGCAATATTCTACTGAAGTGGGTAGTCTTAGGCCAACCCTACTTAACGCCTCTTACGACATGATAGGTTACAGTTATTATTCCTGCTTCCCGTATGGATCTAGGGCGAGCATCTGTCTTTAGTTAGTTACATATCCTTTACAGGACGTCGCAGCCAACCCCAGCATTTTTTGACTGTTTGTGATTTATTGGCAAGTTTACCTTCAGTAGTTTGCCATTGCTTTCTAAACGACCAGCATTCCTGTCGTTTTTTATTTTTTAAAAACAAACGTAATACGATCTGCTGCCAAATCACCCGCAGTTGTATTTCGAACGCGGTATGCGAGATTGTGTCCGTAGCCCCTACGCCGCAGAGCCGGCTGTCTATCTTTAGCTGTCCTGAAATGTCTTAGACAACTTACGGGCCACTTAAAATCATACTTCAGGGTCAGCCAACCAGAGGCGGCGCAACCCATGCTATTCTCAAGTGATGATCTTGGAAGCCAGGAAAGATGCGCTAAGGAAAATCCGGTCCGTTCCAAAATGCTGTGCTGCAGTCAGATGTACACACTAATGAAAGTAAACTGTGACCAGGAAGTTCGACAAACAAATGAATTCCACACCAACAAAAGGGTAGTTCTATAGTGGATACTATCCCACTTTGGCAGACCCCACAATTAGGGCAGATATGTTAGCTAAAGGCAGTGAACGTGGCCGAATGGATAATAGCGTTCGCTGTTACACTTCCGGTACGCTGGCGGTAGCGGAATCATTCACTACACCGGTCACTTGGACTTAAACGTTGATTCCTCGTTCAGACAGCAATGGCAAACTTCTGAACGTAAAAACTTGCCTAGTAAATCAACCTGGAGTTGGAGTTGATATTAACGTCCTGCACATGATATGTAAACAATATAAAATGACACAAAGTGGTGCAGCTTTACATAACAGAGTTACGACACATACAGAACGTTGCGGCGGTTAGCCTTCATCAGCAAACAAACACATCCACAAACACAACATACAGTCAAGGAGAACTCCTGTGACTACATTAGAAGGTGATGACAGGACGAGAGGAACAAATGCATGGAAAAATAGAAGCAATGAAGAGAAAATGAGAATTGAAAAAAAATGTTAATTGAAAAGAATGTTAGTTGAAGAAAATGTTTAATAGAAAAACTGTTACATGATATACCACATTTAAATATTAGCTAAATATGAACACAACCAGGCCAAACTAATAATTAGTCATCTTTCATGAAAACGGCTACGTAGATCATGCCTCGGGTGCGGTCGGAGGAGGGTTGGGCGCCTGCGATCGTCGCCCGCTAACGGAGGGAACGATTAACCAGCTGTTCTATGTGCATGCAGGCCTATACACTGGGACGGTTGGATCACTTCACAGACTCATGGCAGGTTCCTGATTCCGGGCATGTTGTTTTAACTTATCGTTTTAGTAAATATAACACTTGTTTCTGGTCTATTGGACAACTGATATCATATCACTAAAGTCAGTTAGAAAACTGGCATCACAGCACTCAAGTCTATTAGAAAACTCACATCACAGCACTCAAGTCTATTAGAAAAGTGACATTACCGCACTCAAGACTATTAGACAGCTCACATCACAGCACTCAAGTCTATTAGAAAACTATCATCGCAGCACTCAAGTCTATTAGAAAGCTGACATCACAGCACTCACGTCTATTAGAAAACCTAACATCACAGCACTCAATTCTATTAGAAACTTCACATCACAGAGCTGAAGTCTTCTTCTTCTTCTTCTTCTGCGTTCATCCGGAGTTTTTTTTTTCTTTCTTTTTTTCGGACGTGATTGCGTTGTGCCTGTTTACAGCAGAGCTGCGTTCTTGCGCCATTAGGCCGACACATCCGACTTCTGCGGGCATTTATTGACCGGGTTAACCTTCCCGGGATGACGCTGAAGTCTATTAGAAAACTCACATCTCAGCACTCACATCTATTAGAAAACTGACATCACAGCACTCAAGTCTATTAGAAAACTCAAACAACTATCATGATCGAGCAAATCCGGTTACCCTGTTCTGATACAGAACAGGATACAGCGGACTCAACTGTCACGTACACGAGCTGAGGTTGTTGCTATCACTACCGTGCACATGTAGACTGAACCTGCCCTTCAATCCGAATGAATACAAAATATAACTGGGGTGCTGGACGAAAGGGAAAACATACACATGTGCAAGCGAATGTAAGGGAGTCTCTGTGGCGAAGTGGTCAAGCCGATTCGGGCTCCGAAGGTTGTGGGTTCAATCCCGGGCCAAGTCCTTCGGTTTACGAGTGCATTTTTTCGGAGACTCCTGGGGGTCATTGCTGGAGTCACGGAGTTCGCGCTTTTTGCGACGCTTTCCGCGCTGCGGAAAGAGACTGAGCCATATGGGATAAAAACCCGGTGCAATGAAGAATTTAAGCGACTTTTTTAAGCGAATGTTTCGATCGAAGTCTTTACAACAACAAAAACAACAACAATAACAACAACAACAAACAAACAAACAACACCAACAATAAAAGAACAAGAATACTTAGTCGGAAGTGTCACAATCACAGAAACTGAAGTATCAGTCCCAGAAAAGTAATTAACATTAAACCTGTTCCTTCAAGACTGCCATATGTTTGTTAGTTGTAGACTGAGCATTGGTCCATAGGTTGGCCTGAAGGGATGGGAGATGGGTGTCTCAGCGAGCTTTCAAATATAGCAACATGTTTTTAAGAACCGGACTTCTTGTGTAGATATTACTAGAACAACATCAAATTGGGAGTGGAAGAAGAAGAAGAAGAAGAAGAAGAAGAAGAAGTGGAGGGAGTGGGGGAGGGGTCAAGAAACAGAAAATCTTAACCTGCACAGTTCGCGGCGACTGCACTAGCCAGGCGGCCTTAATTCCTCAGACTCAAGACAACTCTCTCTTCCCCCCCCCCCCCCCCCCCCCCCCCCCGGCCCTACACTGCAAGGTACAATAAGGCAGTAGATGACAGACAGTGACAGCTATATTCTTTTGTGAGTAGGGTTTAAGATGTTGTGTTATTATTTCTTCTTCTTCTTTTCCTTCTTCTTCTTCTTCTTCTTCTTCTTCTTCTTCTTCTTCTTCTTCTTCTTCTTCTTCTTCTTCTTCTTCTTCTTCTTCTTCTTCTTCTTCTTCTTCTTCTTCGTCTTCTTATCATCATCATCATCATCATCATCATCATTATTATTATTAATATTATTATTATTATTATTATTTTTATTATTATCATTATTATTCACCCCTGTACCTAATTGTTTTCTACCTTGTGTTTTAAGTCTCCCACTATTTCTGTTTCCCTGTAGGTTTCACAGAACGGATTTTCTGGTCATTATGTTCACAGGGTTTCTCGGTATCCTGCTCAGCTCCAGCGTCTTTCCCTCGCTTATCGAATCGCTGACATTTGGTTAGTTCTCTACATTCGCTCCGCTTTAGTGGTTCTGTCGTAGCATTTTACTCCCGCTCTGCACAGGGATATTTAATTCAGTTCAGTTCAGTTCAGTTCAGTCGCGGTTCCAACATCACAGCAACGGGTCGTCCCCATTATGCCCCGTTGCAGTGCCAGTGAATATCCTATCCTCCATGATCGTGACCGGAAGTCCGCCACTATAAGCAGTTTATAAATATCTTGTGTGTGTGTGTGTGTGAGAGAGAGAGAGAGAGAGAGAGAGAGAGAGAGAGAGAGAGAGAGAGAGAGAGAGAGAGATTTATAGTTTACTAGTAATTGTCTTAGTCGTTCTTGATATTTCTGATATTTCTGATGCATACCGAATGAGCAAAGCACCTTTTAACATTTATGAAACGGCTCACATCTAAACAGCAAAGTAAGGAATTAACAATATTGTACTAGTGTTCCATTACTATACTGCATAGTGCTGAAACGCGATCAACACTAGGGCAAAGCTGAAGCTTTTAAAATAGCAAGAATTATATGATATGAGCAGAAAACTAAGAAGTATTTCAAAAGCTGCGATTGAATAAAACATTATTGAATGAGACCATGGTCAGACAGTTCAGGTATTTAGGTCATTTAAAGAGACACGGCTAAAGGATATACTGGAAGGAAATTGGAAGGGAAACGTGTAAAACAACACAGCGTTACTAGTAGGTGGAAAGCTTGAAGAGGTGGACTAGTGAACATCTAAACACTCGCTGGTATTTATTTTTTTTTAAAATTTAGTTGCATGTCCTTCACAGGACGTAGCAGTCAAGCCCAGCATTTTCGCTGTTCGTGATTCCTGGGCAAATTTTACGTTCAGTAGTTTGTTATTGCTTTCTGAACGACCGGCATCTATACCTTTTTCGAAAAAAAAAAAAACCGCACCGCTGTGTTTCGAACCCGGGTATAGGGGCTCACAAACCGCGTTCGCAAGCCCTTAGCCACAGAGACCGGTATTTATTACTGAAGGTAAAATTGCCTAGAAAATCACAAACAGTAAATGAATGCTCAGGTTGATTGCGACTTCCACTAAAAGATGTACAACTAACATTAGTTATTAAACGTGGGTGGCGGGGTAGGGGTATCCCTTAAAAAATAAGGCACTCCATGCCTCCGCTAGACTACGGGACACCCTGTGACAGGGTGGAGTAGCCGTGTGCAATCAGTACACCAGCCACAGCCATCTTCAGCTGGGAAACCAGCCAGGCAGGCATGCGGTGGATAGAGCTGGAGAGCAGCTAGTTGTGCTATAGTTGTTAGCTATAGTCTCAAGTGGACAAAAGATCTCTTTGTAGAGACACTGAGTACAGTTACCGACCAGTATGGTAATTTTTTTTTAAATGTTGTATATCCCTTACAGGACGTTGCAGTCAACACCGGAATTTTTCAGCTGCTGTTGATGTACGAGGCAAGTTTTTACGTTCAGTAGTTTGCCATTGCTTTCTGAACGACCAGCTCACATACCCCCGTAAGTTACCAGCGCCGCGCGAACCGTTGCCAATTCTCGCAGCTGCTGTTTTCCTCACGTGGATATACGGGATTACGAACAATGTCGCAAATCTCTTGGCCGGGGAGACCGGCGTATGGTAACTGCCAAGAAGGAAAGCAACACGATATCCTCTTTACAGATGCCAAGAAAATCATGCCTGAATACGAAATAGAAGGCTGTGGACAGACATGATCACCAGCGCCATACGGTGTAGACTAAAAGAAGTATCTAAACCCTTACTATTCTGTCAACATTTTTGGGAAGTGTTGTTTCTGAACTGATAAATGAAACTTGTCGTCGGTCTCTTCTGTAGCTGTCTGGCGTTATCCACACGCACTCTTTCCACCTTATTATCTCCATAGCTGCGTCATTCACGGGTGCACCTGCAGCGTTTCAACCTGATATAGGTGGCTTCATTTAGCATTGCCTGCCTGTTACTGCATTGTTGTTCTTGCTTCCACTTGATTTTACATCAGCCTGTGTGTAATCTTCCACGCATTTCTTGTTATAATTAATCGGAGAATGCAGCAATTTCACGGTTTCGTGAGATTTGCTAGTTGCCACGTTGGGGCCACGGAGGGCGCAGGCGCGCTTGTATCAGTTCATGTAATGATTAGAGAGAGAAGAAATATTACCTTGGCCTACTGCTGCTACTGCTGCTACTTCTGGTGTCACTGCTACCACTGCTAGTGCTACTGTTGTTGCTGCTGCTACTACTGCTGCTGCTGCTGCTGCTGCTGCTGCTGCTGCTGCTGCTACTGCTACTGCTACTACTACTACTACTACTACTACTACTACTACTACTACTACTACTACTACTACTACTACTACTGCTGCTGCTACCACTACTACTACTACTACTACTACTACTACTACTACTACTACTACTACTACTACTACTACTACTACTACTACTGCTACTCCTCCTGCCACTGCTACTGCTGCTGTTTTGAATACATTAAAGTATGTAGATATATAGGTATGTAGATATGCGTATGTATTTGTAAGTAGGTAGGTTGGTAGATAGGTTGATAAATATCGTAGATAACCGTGTACTGTCTGAGCTCGTGAATGTGTGCATTTAATTGTCATGTTATTGTGTTTCTCTCTCTGATATATTTGTTGATAACGGGATTATCTAGTATTCTTGAACCCCATTTGTAAGTAAAAGATCGTTTACTAGTTAATTCAGGTACGTTTCGTTATGTGGATGTTTAAAAAAAAACATCGATGTACTTATATTTCATTTATGAAGTGGTTTGTTTAAATATAGTTCTCGACTGTCTGTCTATTTTGTTTCTTTTTCTTTTGCGCTCGCTCCCTTTGAACTCAAGCGTAGTCCGTACATGTGTTGATACTTCTAGTGCACTGGACTGATTTTTGCTTTCCCTACTACGAGTGTCCCTCGCCATCAGGCGAACTTACGCCGACTTCAGAGGTACTTGCAATTTACGGCCCCAAGTCAAGAACGAGGAGTCGACATTTTAGTCCAACTGATCTGTGTATGGGTTGAACCCCCTACCTCGGCATCGGCACACCGGATGTTTAAGAACGAGTGCTCTTATCCACTTGGCCATGCTGACCTATTTGTCTGTCTGTTTGTTTGTCCACCCTTCAGCACGATGTCCATTCGCTCGTCCGTCTGCCTGTCTGTCTGTCATGCGAAAGATACCTTTAAATGGATACTACGGAGGCGAGTAAGAAAAGAAAAATCTTATAGCACCTAAACTATAGACTTTAGAAGACAATTTTCTTTTATAAAATGCAAGCTGTGCTTGAAAACCTACCAACATTTAGAACGCACAGGTTAGTGTCATTCCATGTGATTATACAATGGTTATGATGTCTTAATCCATGTTCTTCTCAGGCCACCTCTTGCTGATCTCCTTTGATATAGCACAGTACTGGTTGTTGACAGTGTTGCATTCTAACGAGATGGCCGAACCATTTGATATTCTGCCCTTCAATATATGTGGCACAAGGTGTTCATCTCATCATCTTTCTTTATTTTTAGAAACTCCAATAAATACAATCTCCTCCCAACTTGGAAAAGACACCCATCTGACACTTAATGGCAAATATGGACCAAACATTCGACTGGAGAATCATCATGAAGCAAGTCTTTTACAGAAAAGCCATCGTCACCACAGCCCGTCTGAAAGACTTTGGATCCTTCACCAGTTTCTCTGCCTCGTGTATTTTCATGCCCAGTTAGTCTTGCTTGTCTATGTGCCTTTGTCATGTTAGTTAGCCCCCTGCCTCGACTTCCAGGGACCATGACTCCCAATACTGCTCTTCATAAACCACCGGCGTTTGATGTGATGAAAGTGCTTCAGTTTCAAGATATTCTGTATGCACTAGTTTTCTTCAGTGTCAGATCTTGTCTCGTAGTGGGTATGAATAATGGCATAATAGATAGTTCCATCTGGTTATGCTGCAAAATTTTCTCATGTGCGAATTCAGCTGTGTTAACTGGCAGTTGAAATGCTTCTATTTTTTTTTTTTGGGGGGGGGGGGGGGGGGTTGTTTTGTTTTTGTGTCACCTTATAGGGCGGTTTTGATTAATAATTATTGTTATCATTTCCTGTAACCACTGAAGGCAACACAAGTGTGTAAATTTGTGGTTTCCTTAGCAGCTTTTGCATTGTCTGTTTGCATTTATTTTTACAAATTTAAGTCGTCACTTTTGGCCAGTGAAAGCATATTCCTCTAAGCTGAACCTGATGTACCAACAATTCTGTCAGTAGAATACTGGAGAACCTTGAATTTATGATTCTCCGGCTACTGTTATCGTAGTGTGATATCTTGTCTTGATATAAATATTCACACACACGCAGAAGACACACGCTTCCTTGCCATGATGGCTTATAGGAGATATGGTTCAAAGCCCATGTTTTCTTGATTAAACATAGCCGACAGACTTACCAGCCAGAAAATTAAATTGTGTGCTGCCCATTTAATGAGATTGGGTCGACCGTGGTCATTTAAAATGGTCCATGTGGTCATTTAAAATATCCTGTCTCTAAGGTAAACTGAAGCCAGGACTACCTGGATGACAGGCCAGAGCACTAGTCTGCCGCGTCACATAGGCTCCCAGTCACAATATCAATTCATATTTAATCATTGTATCATTTCATTCATCTCGTCGTGTTCCTCTTGTGTCTTGCGGTGTCGAGGTGAAGTATAAGCAGCTGGAGAGTGCCCGTTTATGGGCTTCATGTATCGAGATTCCCATGGAAACTGCTATTCCCTGTGTCGATCGTTTACGTGGTCGGCTTCTTCGTCTGTTTCCATTTGGTCTGTATATCATTGCTTGTTGTGGTATACTATTGGTAACCTAGTTACATGACCAAACCATTTGACTTGATGCCTTCTAATAAAATCTAGCGCTGCAATAACTCCCACTTTAGTCCTCATTTCTTCATTTCTGATTTTCTCTCTTCTGGATGCATTGAGTATTCTTCTCATGAGTCTCATTTCTGTTGCTGTGATTTTTATGTTCTTTTTTTCTGCCATTGTCCAAGTTTGGCATTGGTAGCATAGTGTTGGTAGGAAGATTGTATTTTAGAGTGATTTTTTAGTAACTATTGATACGTATTTGTTCTTTACTATTGGTGCGATGTATTCAATGAGTTGGTTTGCCTTATTGCATCTATTTTCGATCTCGTATTATGATTTGCCATTTGACGATATTATACTTCCTGCGTAATTGAAACTCTTTATTTGTTTAAGGGGGTGTTCTTTTAGATGAATACTTGTTGGTTTTTCTTCTTTGGTTGTAGCCATTATCCCCGTTTTACTTGTGCTAATTTTCATTTTATGTTCTTTAAACAATTCGTTTAAACTATTCATGTGGTCTTGTAATTCTGTTTCTGATTTTGCTATTAGAAGCTTGATCGTCCGCAGATAGGAGTTCTTTAATAGCGTAATTTGCTGTTGGTTCTTCTTCTGTGTTCTGTTCATGCGGTGTCCTTGCGGCCTCTGATGGCTGGTTTCTTTACATATGCTGTCTATATAGGCCATGAACAAGAGGGGGGAATAGGACACACCCTTGTAGTACTCCGGATCTTATCGTGAAGGGTTCTAAGTGTCCCTCATTTGTTCTCACTATACATTCACAATTGTTGTATAAGCTTCTACATAAGTTTGTTAGATGTGTACTCACTCCATAACCATAACGTTTAAGGATTTCCCACAGCTTGCTTCTATCTACCCTATCAAATGCTTTTTCTTGGTCGACAAAAAGGCTAAGTAGAGTGTTTCATTAAATGCGATTGATTTTTCTCTGAGTTGTCTATATCCATGTGGGTCAGTTCGATTCTACTTAGTTTTTCTACGAGCAGTATGAAAATCCGTTGCGCCGGCTTGCTAGGCCAATCGCAGGTTTAGGACAAAAATATGACTACGGGAGTCCGTCAGTCCTCCCTGGCAAGCCAGAGCCCCGTTGGTCCATGACCACGCGGTCACTTCAATGTAGGAGTTAAATTAACCCTTCTCATTCGATGTTGCCGACTCTGCGGCGAAGGTGTTACTGACGCAGTTCGTATTCCCGCACACCCGCGTTAGAAACACAGCTGCGGACGATTTGGCAGTAGACCGCCTTGCGTTGGTTTTGTACGAAATTGTATAGGTGCCGGTTGTTCAGAAATCAATGGCAGACTACTTAACGTAAACTTGCCAAGAG
Organism: Cepaea hortensis; assembly: GCA_963921405.1. Classification (NCBI taxonomy): domain Eukaryota; kingdom Metazoa; phylum Mollusca; class Gastropoda; order Stylommatophora; family Helicidae; genus Cepaea; species Cepaea hortensis. Next base: position 55,663,730 of record OY992892.1, on the reverse strand, counting down.
ATCACACCAGCAAAAATTGTTGGTGTTGACTGCAACGTCCTGTAAAGGATATACAACTAACATCCGATGCTATTTGTACTGTAGTTTATTTAGTTTGCTGTCAACATGGCCAAAGGATAAGAGCGATCTAGTTCTTATACAGGGTGTTATTTTTTTTCATGACTGTGCAGTGTTTGACAATATTGCCGGTCCAAGTTTTGTATTTACCTATTATGTTGCATGAACTTTACAGAAGGTGAATATAAAACTTGGACCGGCAATATTTTCAAACAATGCACATTCATTAAAAATGCACCATATACTTCCGGTGTGCTGACAGTGGGTTAGCGAGATCAACCCCTGCACTGGTCAATTTGACTTCAACATCGACTTATATTTCAGAAATCAGTGGCAAACTACTGAGCAGAATATTGTCTATAAAATCAATCTGGAGTTAAGGTTGATCGCAACATCCTACAAAGAATATACATTGTTTAAGTTAAGGCTATAATAATGTTGCAGCGTTTACAACTAGTTTTGTTGTATTACAGAAGATCCGAGTCTGAACGATATGGTAGACTCCATCAAGTTAAGGCTATTATAATGTTGCAGCGTTTACAACTAGTTTTGTTGTATTACAGAAGATCCGAGTCTGAACGATGTGGTAGACTCCATCAAGAACAGTTTGGAGCATGGCCTGAAGGTTGGTAACAAGCAGGCGCAGAGGCGAGCCATTGACCATCTGCAGAAGACTCGGAACGAGCTGAAGGTCAAGTGCGAGTTTGGCGGAGAGAAGAGGTGAGTTAGAAATTGCACGTAAACATTTCGTTTATCTCGGTGTGATTGGATAGAGTTTTAGCATAGTGACGTCACTTAGCAACCCTTGCCGTCTGCTGTTTGGAGATTAACACTTCGGGTTCTTTTCACTTTAAATTCTGTCTCATTCTGAAGTGCTACATGGCAAACCAGTACCCTGAATTGACTCGGAAAGGAGACGTACGCACACGTATGAATACTGAGCGACTCAAAGAACATGCTCAAGAAGGTCCAGACTATCTTCATACGACATGAGTGGCTGGACACACCGAGCACATCACAATTACGAACTACAGAGTTCGTACTTTGAGCGAACCCTTCGGCAAGCGCTAGCCGCTCTGTGACGAGAGACCGCGTGCTATTTAGGATAACAATCTGGTCTAAGATTTATTTTGCTTGTAAAGTAACTCGTGTCTGGGATAGAACTGGATATGTTAACAAGTAAAGATTTATATAGCTTGCGAAGTAACTCATGTCTGGGATAGAACTGGATATGTTAACAAGTAAAGATTTATATAGCTTACAAAGTAACTCATGTCTGGGATAGAACTGGATATGTTAACAAGTAAAGATTTATATAGCTTGTAAAGTAACTCATGTCTGGGATAGAACTGGATATGTTAACAAGTAAAGATTTATATAGCTTGTAAGGTAACTCGTGTCTGGGATAGAACTGGATATGTTAACAAGTAAAGATTTATATAGCTTATAAAGTAACTCATGTCTGGGATAGAACTGGATATGTTAACAAGTAAAGATTTATATAGCTTTAAAGTAACTCATGTCTGGGATAGAACTGGATATGTTAACAAGTAAAGATTTATATAGCGTGTAAAGTAACTCATGTCTGGGATAGAACTGGATATGTTAACAAGTAACGATTTATATAGCGTGTAAAGTAACTCATGTCTTGGATTGAACTGGATATGTTAACAAGTACAGATTTATATAGCTTGTAAAGTAACTCATGTCTGGGATAGAACTGGATATGTTAACAAGTAACAAGTAAAGGACCCCTTTACAGACCTTGAGGCGTATTGGGCATGTGCAAGACTCCTATGTTATAAACCAATCGATACTCTATTTTTTGTTGTTGCTGTTTGCGATTTTCTCGGCAATTTTGCGTTCAGTAGTTTGCCAGTGCTTTCTGAATGGCCGACGCTCCCCAAAATCAACGCAAAACATGTCTGCTTCCAAATCACCTGCACCTGCAGCTGATTTTGAACCCGGTATATCGGGATTGTGAAACTTCGTTCACTACCCATAAACCATAGTCGCCGACACTTGTTGAACTACAACGGTTGTATTTGAATCTAATTGTCATTTAGTAGAAATCACACTCGATGGGAATTATAACAGGTTTGTCAAATTAGTAGTGCACATCTCCGATGGAAATGATATAGCCGTGATTTGGAGGTGGGAGTCTACGTCCTTGGTCTGTGGCATGCATCATTGCACCACTATCAGCGATACGCTTAATAGCATAAACGGTAGAGGTAGGCAACGACCGAACATTTTAGACAGTCTTGCATCACGACATGGAGTTTTTTGTATTTTTTGTTTCATGCGTTCACTCGCTTTGAGCTTAAGTGTAGTTCATACGCGTGCTACTACTTCTAGGGCCATGGGTTAATATTTCCGTGTTGATTAGCTTTCCATAATACCAGTACCCCTCGTCATCAGGCGAACCCACTCCGACTTCTGAGGTACTTGTAATTTACGTCTCCAAGTCAAGGGCGATCAGTCAATGTTTTAGTCAAACTGCCCGTTGATGACAGCACATATTGCTAAAGAAATTACATTGTAAAGCGTCATGGTTGCCAACGCCAGTTGATACAACATTTAGTGTTGAAAATCTTCACACTTTAATTAGCCCCTAAATAACCAAAATAAATCGAATTAGTATTTTAATAGCTTTTTTTTTTTAAATAGCTGTGTTCTGAGGTTTGGGGTAAATCGTGGACATTTGCCACATTTGTATCAAGCGGTTGGTAACCGACCGTATGGTGCTTTGCCTGGTAGACAGTGATCTCAGAGAATAGACAATGTTTGGCTTTGAGTCTTGTTAAACTTATTGTGAGATATTTGGTATAGAGCTTTGTTAAACTCACCGTGAGCTGTTTTGGTATACAGCTTTATTTTACTCATTGTGAGCTGTTTTTATAAAATAACCTAGATTTATTACGAAAGCTCTCTGTACTTTCATTTAATTGAAACATACCATCTATTCACTCTTTGAAACATCAAACTGCTTTGAGGTGAAAGGGGAGTAAGGCAGGGCTGCATTCTCTCTCCACACCTGTTCAACGTCTACGCAGAAAATGTAATGAGAAACGTCAAACACGATGAGGCCAGCGGCAAGTTTGATCCATTCATAATTGGTGGAAATCCAATTCCAGAACTCAGATATGCAGATGACACGGTTATCCTCTCAAATATTGCTCAGGAATTTGATGTATTAATTCTACATGCCAAAAGACACAAGGAGGATCAAATTATGTTCCCGAACTTGTTGAAACAAATGTCTACTAACAAAACTACTCGTCGGCCAATAATCACAATCAGCAATGAAGAACTTTAAAATGCCTCAAGCTTTGAATATCTTGGTCTATAATCAAAGGTAATGGAGATTGCTAACAAGAAGTCGGATGTAGACTTGACATAGCAATGTAGAAGTGTAACAGTATGAAGGGCGCGTAGTAGAACACCAGCAAACAAATTGAAGTAACAATTTTTTTTGAACATGCATTTTTCTTTCCAATTACAATATACAGATGTCAATCATGGCCCATTTCGAAATCACCAAATAAGAAAATCGAGGCTCTTAAGTTAAATGTATAGAAACATTCTTAGAATGCCGTAAGCCAAAAAGAAGAATAAAACCACCAACATTCTACAAGATCTGAACATGCTTAACATCGAGGGGAAACAGGCTCATACACAGAATCATGTCTCGCAAACAAAAATACCTTAGTCGTGTTAGACGCCACTGCAGCTGGGAGAGAGCAGCGACTGCGGGCATGGTTCCTGGAAGATGTGGCAGGGGTCGGTCAGCACGAAGATGGACACAGAACATTAAAACATATGAGCATGAACATGTCTGAGGCAGGCGAACTGGCCAGGGATCGAGAATCTTTTCGGCGGGCGTGATAAGAATGGCGTTCTTGAAAGAACCCCCTACGTGATGATGATACTTATTCAGTCGTTGGTGTCTGCGGAAAATGCAAATAATATGAAGTGTGGACAGACCAAATGGAAGCAGAAGAAGAGACCGACCACGTAAACGATGGACAGAGTGAATAGCAGAGTCCATGGGAATGTCGATACATGAAGTCCATAAACGGGCACTCTCCCGTTGTTTATACTGCACCTCGACACCGAAAGTTACAAGAGGAACAAGATGAGATGAGATGATGGTGGACAGACAAACGATTGAACTCTGTTTTGTCACCTTGATTGACAAAGATAAATGCAGATTATATTCCTGATCTCGTGAAATGCTGCCTTTACTTGTGATATTCTAAATTTAACCCCCTTAATACCTAAATGTGTACCCAAATGAAACATCACAGTGAATGGAAGCAGTCTGAAATAAGTCAATGCATGTAAGTATTTAATAACAGCAAATGGAAGATGTGATAAAGAGCTTCATATCTGTATTACTAATAATGGCTCGAAATTTACACCCAAAAGTGAGCTTGTATACAGGCAGGCAACGAGCACTAACGCGCAGTGGTAAATCATTGTGGCATAATGTCATATGGATACACCCCAACACTGAATTGTGTTTATGTGTGCTTGAATAAGACCATGCGAAATATTTCGAAACGTAGCTAAAATTAGAGATCAGCATGGCCGAAATGATAAGAGCGCTTGCTCTTAAATTCCCGGTGCGCTGATGGCAGAGGTGGGGAGTTCAACCCATACACCGGTCAGGTGGACTAAAATTTTGACTTCTCGTCCTTGACTTTGGGATGTAAATTACAAGTACCTCAGAAATCGGAGTGAAGTTGCCAATAGGTGAGGAACACTGGTGACTGGGAACGCTAATCCACACGCAACACAAACATCAATCAAGTGCATTCCCTAGTAGTAGCAGCTACTTAGTAGTAGCACGTGTATCGACTATGCTCGGGTTCAAAGCAAGCGAACGAAGAAAAAAGCTAAAAGCCCTTGTACACATATATATTGAGCGAAATCAATGATTTCTGTACATTAGGTTTATATTTAACTAGACGATCCGGCCCGGCTTCGCCCAGTCCCTGGCGGGGAGCGTCTCATTTAATTCATATTTGGCCCCTGCTCCCGTTCCCGTTCCCAAAAAAAAAAAAAAAACGACCCGGCCCGGCCTCGCACAATCAATCCCTGGTGGGGAGCGTCTCATTTAATTCATATTAGTCATATAAGCTCCCGTTCCCGTTCCCGGAAATATGGCGAACAGATTGGAAGAGAACAATCTTCATCCCAATAACTAAATAGGGCAATCTGAAACTACTGAACGTAAACTTACCAAGATATCACGAAAACCCAATAAATGCTGGGATGACTGTATAGATGTCGAAGAGAAATAAAAAGATGAGTTAGAAAATTTTCACGTATTTAAAATAGATGCATTATTTTTATGAAAACTTTGAAAATGCTTTAAAGATTTTATCATTATATATTATAACGCATATGCCTGTAGATAACTGTAGATAAACATTTTATAAAGCTTTGAGCAGAATGCAACAATTATTTAAATTACATATATAGCAAAGCTACTAAAAGTTATGTCCCTTGATATCACTTTTCTTAAGTTAAGTCCCCTTGCTATATATGAATTATAATGTAATTAAAAAATTAAATTTTATTACGTAAATAACTGTTTGTAAACTAACAAACTATGCTAGATGGCAGCACGGGAATGAGAAGAACACGTGTAGAAAATTTCATCTCAATCGGATGGACCGTTCGCGAACGCATAAATTATTTATGCGTTCGCGAACGGTCCATCCAATTGAGATGAAATATATATATATGTGCGAAATCAAACAGTTCACTTGGTGTCTGTACATTAGGATTATATAGAATGAGCGAAATCAATAATTTCACTTGGTGTCTGTACATTAGGATTGGTTGACTGCCACTGCCATCGACGATGAACTGTATTTTCGTGGACTGTGTGGGTGAACATCTAGAAAACATCCAGATGGGAAAATGACTACCGATTCCATCAGAGATGAACTGGGTGTTTCGTGGGGGACTATTGTGTTGACATTCTGGCAGCGGCATAATGCACAGTGGATCTGTGTGGGCTGTTGTTTGTCGAGACTCCTGTCTTTTCCACTTTTCACATTGGGCAGTGGGGAGCGTTTTGTGCGATATTAACTGGCACAGGAACGGAGCATAATGGGGACGACCCGTTGCTGTGAGGTTGGAACTACGACTAACTAACTAACTAACTAACATTAGGATTATATAGAATGAGCGAAATCAATTTCACTGGTGTCTGTACATTAGGATTATATAGAATGAGTGAAATGAATAATTTCACGTGGTTTCTGTACATTAGGATTCTGTCAGTGCCACGTCCAGTCCAATATGCCGATCTGTGCCGCAGATTACAAGACATGTACCAGATGATGTTGAATATCTTCTACACACAGAGCAGTGGCGAGGTAGGTGTCTGATACATGCCTGCTATACTGTTGTGTTGTAGGATTTCATATGTTTGTTGTTGTTTGTTAGTTCAGTCAGTAGATTGCTTTATGAACACAATGTTATGACAGTTGAGTTGAGCTAAGAACCGACATCACTGCACTCAGGACATTCCTACACGCGCTGTCTCCTCGTTCAAGAAGCCAGCGAAGAGTCACACGGCTAATCATTCTAACTGCCATGTGATTGAAAGCTTTCCTTGTCTTCTTTCTCAGTTTTTGTTATGACAGTATGTCAAGTGTTCTGGAGTTTTACTCTCCCTATTACTTCTAGCAGTGGCAGGATTATTATGTTTTCCAACCAGTTCGGCGTTGTAGTGTGAGGCACGGCACGCAGTGGCTAACATGCTTGGCTGTCTGCCTGGTTGTCATATCTTCGAATGCCCTTCGAGGCAGATAAAAAAAAAATGTAACCTGGCTTCCCGGTCGACCCATTCTAAATTGGGTACCACTGGAAAGTAACGGCGAACTGTGTAATATTGACCACATCAAGCGTCGAGAACTGATTGGTCTTTACAAACACTAAGCCTGCACCATAAACCCATATACGTTTCAAGGCGTGCAAAACGTTTCGTCACTTTACTATATAGGGTGTGCACTAAGTGTTAAGCCCACCAACGGACATTGTTATACGGTATACCGTCACACGAATGATTTTCTTTCATTCCAGTAACAGTTGCTGCGTGCTCCTTGCGGTGCGGTTATCAGTGCATTTCATTGTTTATTACCTGCCCTATTGTTACTAGGACCCATACGGGAAGAAAAAAAAACTGCCATGCATGTCGTAAGAGCCGATCAAGGAAAGTTAGCGTGAGGCTGGCTATTTTATCGTATAGAAAAAGGTTTAGCTACAAAACCCAACCAGCTATAAACACGTCTGCAAAGATCTTGCAAAGGCCTGTGCCTGCCCTTTTATGAGATCAAAGAAAGGAGGAGGAAAAGAAGAGGAAGATTATTATTATCCCCTGTAGTTGTTTCTTTCTTGTTATTATATTTGAGACCCTAAGGTTAGCCTTACACAATGAATAAACTCATTTAGACAGTGTCTGCTCCTTAGGGTGGTCTTGAACTTTATCCAAGTTTACAATGATATGCCTACCCATTAACACAGTGCTTCAAATTCCAGTGTTCTTGTAATCGGGTAGTGTTTTTATGTTGCACTTGATACGCATTTCTCAGACGATTTCAGTTTACCCATTCGTTTTCCGCTGACAGTCAATCTTGCCAGATAAACAGACTGAAACGTATATAGGGTCAAAACAATGTTTTCCCGTAGTGAATGTGAATATCGAAGACACGAACAATAGATTGCACGATTTATTGCCTGGCATATTTCGTTGCACCTCGTCAGGTACATACTGCAGAAATCACACAACATTAAGTAAAGTAACTAGATAAATCCTTCAAGTTGAAATATACACACATTCGCATTACCGTGGTAGGCAATTGAAATTACTGTGCGAATACGTGTATAGTTCAGCTTGGAGGATTTATCTAGTTACTTTATGTTGTGTGATTTCTTCAGTATATAGGGTTGCTTGTAAATAACACAGCTAAAATTAATTTACTGTTGTGGTTATATATATATATATATATATATATATATATATATATATATATATATATATATATATATATATATATATATATATATATATATATATATATATTCTATTTTTCAGCTTCAAAGTTTCATTGTTTAATGTTGAGTGAATTCATCAAAGAAAAACAAAACTAATGGTTATTACAAAGAAAAATGTTAAATTCAAATGCAACATCAAAGTGTATGGAACTAGTCAATGTATTTGAGTATTTTAATAACCGCAGATGGGAAATGTATTAAGGAAGTTAAATGTAGAACGACTTAGTAAATGCAACATTTCACAAGGTCAAGAATATATGCTGCAATTTATTTTTGTCAATCGAGGTAAAGAAAAGAATTCTTAAAAGCTACACTGAGCCAATCCTGATGTTCTGAAGCCAATCATGGACAATTAGCAGACAAGTGAAGGATTATGTGAAAGCAGCTGGGATGAGGTTTTATAGAAGAATGATGAGAACGCCGTGGACGGATAGAAAGAGCAATGAAGACATTGATAGAAGTTACCTCACAAAGAGAACTGGTTAGTCACATCAGAAGAAGCCAGTCCATATTTTGGGCATGTCATGAGAAGGGGGCAGCTGTAGTATGTTGTCACAACGGGAAGGTTGCAGTGGAAGAGTGGCAGGGGAGGCCAAGAAAGACAGTTTGATATGATGGCATTGAGGAATGTCGGTATCAGAAATGATTGTCAGCACAAGAGACAGAATACTGTTAACAGACATGATCACCATTGCCACACGGCATGGGCTATAAGAAGGTGCATTCTGCAGTATGCACCTGACAAGATTCAGCGAAATATGCCAGGCAATTACATTATGCGACCTTTTGTGTGTGTGTCTTCATTAATAACATTCATAACAGGAAAACATTGATGTGAATTAATTTGCCGTGTTTGATATCCAGTCTAGCCAGATAAACAAAGTGTTCTTTATTTTACTTATAAATAAGTGGTAACCTATGGACTCTAGTAACCAACTCAATGGACAAATGGCACCAATACTAAAGAACAAACATGTATCAATAACTACAAAGAAAGCACTTTATAATAAAATCTTCCTACCAACTCTATGCTACCAATGCCAAACCTGGACAATGACAGAGAAAGAGAAAAGAAAAATCACAACAACAGAAATGAGATTCCTGAGAAGAATACTCAATGTATCAAGAAGAGATAAGATCAGAAATGAAGAAATCAGGACTAAAGTGGGGGTTATAGCTGCGCTAGATTTTATTAGAAGGCAGCAAGTCAAATGGTTTGGTCATGCAAGTAGGTTACCACTAACAGTATACCGCAACTAGTAATGATGTACAGACCAGAGGGAAGCAGAGGAAGAGGCCGACCACGTAAACGATGGACGCAGGGACTAACAGAGTCCACGGGAATATCGATACATAAAGCCCATATGCGGGCACTCTCTCGCTGTTTATACTTCACCTTGACACCGCAAGGTACAAGAGGAACATGATGAGATGAGATGAGAACCTATGGACAGTGGAAAGGTGGTAGAGCGTTTGTTGGACCGGGTGGAGAAAGCGGGGAAACGGATTGAGAACCCGTATATGAAAAGAATGATATTGCGGGGGATCAGCAGTGGTTCTGGAAGAATCTCAAATTTGAGAGGGAAGACCAGGAGAACTTTCAATCAGATAGCGGTGGGAACGATTAGTAGTATGACTCTTTGCTGGCTGTTGAACATAGGGGCGGAACGCGTATGGGAATGTCCAGAGTGCAGTGATGTTGGTTCTTAGCTCAACTCAATTCAAATAACTGGTAAATTATCTGTTGTTGATACTCGTTTTTTGTCAGGTAAAAAAACTTATAAAAAAGATATATTTTGCCGCTCACATATAAAAGGTTAATTTACATGTTAACTCTCAGTCTCGCCAGGTAAACTGATAAAAAAGATATATTTTGCCACACAAAATAAATAGTAAATTAACTCGTGTTTATACTCTGCCTTGCCAGATAAACAGACATAAAGATATATTTTATCAGTCATAATTGAACGGTAAATTATCTATTCTCGATACCATGTCTAGCCAGATGAAGAGATAAAATGGTATGTTTTGCAACTGATAACAAGCAAGTAATTTTCTTCTTCGATAGTGCAGCTTTTTTGTTTAAGGGAGCAGTAGTTATGTTGAGCCTGTTTACAGCAGTTTCAAAACTTACCACTTTCGACCTTAACATCCTATTACTATCTGCCAATGGTTGTCGTCCGAATTAGCCATTCTGGGTAAAAAGTCATCATCATCAAGTGCCGTGCCGGCTGGCGTAGGCGTTCATGGCTCTCCACAGATCTCGGTCTTTGGTTTTCTGGATCAACTCTGCTGCTGATATTCCTCCGTGCCACCGTCTCAATCCATCCAGCATCACTTCTCTTGGTCTACCTTTGCCTCTCTTCTCCTCGATCTTTCCAGTTGTTACGATGTTCTCCAATGCCTCTCTTCTCATCACATGACCGAAGAAAGATGTTTGTCTCTGTCTTATTGTTGTATATAATGACTAATGTTCTAGTTTCATTAGCCTGTTTCAGGCAGTCGTCGTTAGTTACTCTGGCAGTCCAAGGAATTCGCAACATTCGTCTCAGGAACCACATCTCTGTTGCTTCTAATTTCTTCTTAATGTGTTCATTTACATTCCAAGATTCACTGCCATACAGCAAAACTGGTTCTACATAGCATTTCAGCACTCTCTTTCTTACATTCAGTGATAGTGACTTATTGCATAAGATACTCTTCATTTTCTGAAATGCGGCTTTTGCCTGCCCTATTCTGCTCCTAATCTCTGTTGTACATCTTCCATCTGATGTTATAAGTGCCCCTAGGTATCTAAAATTATCAACTTGGTTAAGGATTTTCCCTTCTATTTCTATGTCACATTTTGGTGTCACCATTTTCTTTGATATTACCATTGTTACTGTTTTCTTGATATTCAAGGAGAGTCCTTTCCTTGCACTCTCTGTTACTACAACGTCTAATAATTGTTGTAGGTCTGTTGAATTATCCGCCACCAATACTGTGTCATCTGCATAGCGTATATTATTTATATTATAACCTCCAACTAGTATTCCTGGCATCTCTTTGATCTCTCTCATTATTACTTCGCTATACAGGGAGAAAAGATCTGGTGACAAGACACACCCTTGTCGTACTCCTAGCTTTATCTGTTCGTAACTACCCTCTTTATTTCCCATTTTAATTGCTGCTACTTGGTTCCAGTAAACATTCTTTATTATTCTTAAATCTTTTCCATCAGTGTTGATATCTTCCAACATTTTAATCAGTTCATCATGTTTTACTTTATCAAATGCCTTAGTATAATCTATGAAGCACAAATATATGTCTCTCTGTTTCTCTATTGATCTTTCTATTAGTGTCCGTAATGTATAAATTGCATTGTTTGTGGCCTTTCCTTCCACAAATCCATACTGTTCTTCACTAATTTCCATTTTTATTTTCTTTTTGGTTCTTCTCATTATGATTCTGAGTAGAAGCTTAGTGATATGGTTTATAAGGTTAATTGTACGAAAATCTTCACAATCAATTGCTCCTGGTCTTTTTGGTATAGCTATAAATACAGATTTCAGCATATCACTGGGTAAATATCCACTGCTGTAAATATCATTCAACATTTTGGTTAATATATCTACTCCAAATTCTCCCAATACTTCTAATTCTTCTATTGTGATTTCATCTGGCCCAGCTGTTTTTCCTTTCTTCATACGTTTCATAGCGTCAGCGACTTCTTCTTTCAGAATAGGTGGACCTTCTAAGTTACTATCTTCTGTTAATTCTCCCCTTCCTCCTTTTTTTGTAAAAAGTAACAAAGTTAATAGTGAGTTTTAATTTAAATAAATTCCTTTAGCAGTCAGTCGTGCTTCATATACACATAAAGAGGCAAACATAACGGGAAATTAATTAACGGGTATTAATAGCTCTAATAAATAATAGGTAAATTAACGTATTCAGAATATAACAGCTGCTAAAAGTGAATAATAAATTATGTCCTTACATATGAGCAGATTAGACTATTTTTTGTAACATTGCATTCAAATGAAAGTGAAATACTTTGGCCGTATTAAACAGTATAGTGGGTTAGAAGACCATTAATGGAAGGCGTGGTTTCTGGAAACAGAGAAAATTGCCAAATAAAGACGGCAGTCGTAAACAGATAAAGCGCAATATAATAAGAAACGGTTCTTTGGTCGTGTAATAAGAAGAGAGACATTGACAAACGTAGCGATGACGGGAAAGCCTACGCCAAGTACAAGGCACAAGATAATAATGACATGAGTATGGTGCATTTGCATATATGATGTTGATGACATAATATAATACACGTGGAGAGAGAGAGAGAGAGAGAGAGAGAGAGAGAGAGAGAGAGAGAGAGAGAGAGAGAGAGAGAGAGAGAGTCTGAAGGTTGAAATTGACACTTATCAGAAACGTCTCTGTAAAGACTTATTTCTTTGCGGTTGTGTAAGTCAGCGCTGTATTTTTACAAGTATAACGGAATAACCACTGAGATTTCGAAAACAATTTGTTAACCCAATTTTACTTTCGTACAATTTGTGCCATATTTACACAACCCTTTCCCAACATTATTTCTCTGTTTCCATTTCTTGCCCCCGAGTGCTTTGCCTTCTTTCATTTAGTTAGTGCATCCCAGCGTAGGTAGTACTGGTAGCTGGCAGTCTCAACTCTCAACGTATGCGATCCAGCGTTGGCATGTTTTCTTAACTTTGTAGTTCACTAACAGTAAGTCCACGGTGGCGGTGATGTCATGCTATTCTTCCAATCAACCAAAAATAAATACATTTACAGGTATTCGTGAGCATTAACCGAACGGGGAAAAGAACATCGAAGAAAGAAGGTTTTTTTGTGTGTTTTTTTGTTTGTTTTGCGCTCGCTTTGATTTATTGATTTAGGAATCGACATCACAGCATTCGGGGCATTCCCATAAGTGCTCCGTCCCCATCCTCAGCAGCCAGCGAAGAGTTCCAACACTAATAGTACCAGTAGCAATCTGATTATAAGTCCGTCTCGCCTTTCCTCTGAGCGTTGAGCGTCGGCCAGATCCCTTCGTCACTCCTCGTTGTCTCATTCTTGCCAGACCATGGTAATCCATTTGCTCCTCCGAGGTGTGCACGTGCTCCCACAAGGCCGCAACCACGTCTGCCTTGTCATGTATCAATACTCCACCAAGTTCTGCAGAGCCAGCCAATCTGTCCGCCTGTTCATTTCCTAGCACACCGGCATGCCCCGGAGAAAAGATCCAGGCGATTATTGTCACCCGTGACCTCCTAAGCGAAGCAAGCCACTCCGCACGAAGTCTGCCCGTCCTCACTCTCGTCAGCATGCTTTCTGAGTCAGTTACAATCATGATGTGTGTGGTGTCGTATTCTCCATCCAGCGGAGAGCCGCAGTGACTGCCTCCACTTCCATTCTTAAGCTGGATGTTGTGGTATCATATGCCAGGCTCTCCTGCCCCAAACATCGACCATTAGCTTTGGCTATGAACCCTCAGCCACTTCTCTCACCTCTTGTCACCTAACCATCTGTGTAGATAATCACATCACTCGAGTGAGCATTGTCCTGAATTAGTTGCTGGATTTCCACTTTCGTGGCCCCTGCTGGCCACTCCCTGCACTCCCGGCTTAATGTGATTATAACTCTGCACAAGTCTGACTGCTCCGCTGGCACTCTGACCCACTCCTCTCCACGCCTAATGTTCTCCAAGGGGCACACCTGTCTGATCATATCCTCCGCCTGAGCCATCCACGATTTCCCTCTTATCAGTCGCTGAACCTTAACTGCGTCCAGCGCCTCATGCAGTGGGTGGTCTGTGTCTGCAGCTACTCTGAGGTATGCCTTCGCCTGCATCACCTTGAGCCTACCAGCAACAGTCGGCAGACCAAGGATGTAACGCATACACACTACTGGGGTGTCTCTAGTGCATCCCAGAATGACCCGCATAGCTTCGTTCTGTATGCGCTCTAACTTCACCAGCTGACTCTCTGAGACAGTGAGCAGACCTAATCCATAATCAATTACTGAGAGGATCAAGTGCTGGTATAGTGTGTCTGCTCTGTGTCCATTGCAGCCATAGTTTTAAGTGCATTGAGTCCCTTTGAGATCTTGTCACGACCGTCTCCACATGGTCCTTGAAGGATAGGCTCCTGTCAAATGTGATCCCCAGATACTTCAGTTTGTTCTCTCTGCTGACATTTCTACCATCTATCGCGAGGCTTGGGACATCAGCTCTTACAATCCTGTTGTCCAGAGAGCACCACAAAACAGCCGCCTTTTCCGGGTGGATGACAGCACTCATTTCTGTGCACCAGTCAATCACTTTATCTACTGTCGCCTGTAACTCCTGGGCTGTTTGCACCCTATCTCTCCCCTGCCTATATGCAAGAATATCATCTGCAAATGTTAGTATTCTTCCAACCCCTGGTGCTTCTAGGTTTGCAATCTTTCTCGTATACACATTAAAGAGCACCGGTGAGACTGCAGATCCCTGTGGCAGTCCCGGGGTTAACATATGTGGCTCTGATGTCCATGCACCCAGACGGAGAGCAACCCGACGAGAGTGCAGGACGGCCGCTATCCTGTTCACCAACCAGGGATTGACCCCCTTCTCCATCAGTGCGGTCATAAAAAATATCATATCGAACTCTATTGTACGCATCCTCGAGATCAAGCGTTACCGCCATCGTTTCCTGTCTGCTCTGGAACCCCTCATAAACATCAAAGGCAAAAGTGGCTGCTTTTGACCAGGTATCTTTTCCTGGCCTGTAGCTCCCCAGGCCTCTTGGAAGAAGCTTCCCGCTTTCCAAAAACTCTTGCAACTTGACAGCGACTATCTTCTCTAAAACCTTCCCAAATGTATTTTGAAGGGTGATGATCTTAAAGCCGCTAAGCTTTGACTGATCCTTGAATGGTTTTGGGAGAGGGATGAGATAGCTGTGCACCCAATCCTGCGGTACTGATGCTGTCCTAATGCTCTGGTTAAAGCAGTCGGTCATCTCCTCCAGGTCTGCTTCGCTCAAACCCTTCATGTGGCCATACCTGACCCCATCGGGCCCTGGTGCCGTGTCTTTTGCCTTTTTCAAAATGTGTTTAACATCTTCTACCCGTATGATGTCTTCATACTGCATATTCTTCGTGGTGCCAGATAGCTCATCTCTAACTGCTCGCTTTGAACTCGAGCGTAGTCTATGCTGTTCTGATTTTTGCATATGGGATAGCTTTCCCTTTAACGAGTAACCCTCGCCACCAGGCGAACCCACTCCCGACTTCTAAGGTACTTGTAATTTACGTTCTCAAGTCACTGACGAAAAGTTAACATTATAGTCTAACTGACCGGTGTAGGGGTTGAACACGCTACCGCGGCATCGGTACACAGAAAGTTTAAGAGCGAACGCGCTTATCCATTCTGCCATGCTGGCCTCTAAGGAGGTGAAAGTTGATATAAGCAGATGAAATAGACAAAAAAATTAATGGCTAAGGGAGCGTATATTCTCGTATTATAATGAGAGGGAATTAGAAAGAGAGCAAAATACGGCCATAAATTTTAGGAACTCTGGTTTTGTTGCAGATAAAGGAACAAGGAATGGAACTCTGGTTTTGTTGCAGATAAAGGAACAAGGAATGCAGTTTCTACATCATCGATGTTCATAGAAGGATGTATATATAGATTTTCATGGAATGATGTATACATATGTTCATGAAAGGATATATACAGATGTTTATGGAAAGATGTATACAAATGTTAATGGAAGGATATATACAGATGTTTATGGAAGGATGTATACAAATATTAATGGAAGGATATATACAGATGTTTATGGAAGGATGTATACAGATGTTTATGGAAGGATGTATACAAATATTAATGGAAGGATATATACAGATGTTTATGGAAGGATGTATACAAATGTTAATGGAAGGGTATATATAGATGGTCATGTAAGGATGTATACAGATGTTCGTGGGCGGATGAATTCAAATGTTCATGTAAGGATGTATACAGATGCAAAAAAAGACCTTTGTTGTATAGACTTTTTGAAAGCTTTTTACAACGTTAAACAAGAAGATCTTTTTGACATTTTACTTGATCAGTATGGATGGGAGAGATTTCGGTACAATAAGGCTTATATGTATGTTTGAAGCAAGAATCTGCCATCAGATATGAAGAAGAGCTTCATGAATTCAGAGCATTTAAAAGAAAAGCTTTAACAAGGGTATGGTTTATCACCTAATCTGAACAGCATTTAGAGCGAGACAGTACTCAGAAACACCGAACATCGTGGTGTTAAAATTGGATTCCATTACCTTCTAAGATACTCTGATGACAGTTATAATAGTCTGACAGTACTCTGAATGCCTTTTTAAACAAGGTGTTGGGGGAGGACGGGAGGAAAGGAGTATCATTAATCGTTATAAAACCATAATGCAGGCTGTTACCAAGAGATCATACATTACAGTTTGTACTGTAAAGTTTAAACATATAAAAATTAGTCAGGCACTGATATCGGCGTAGCTGAGAGGTTTAACTCGCTTAAACTTTTTTTTTTGACCGCTACGTAGCGGGTCCGTTTCACATGCCGGTCAGTTGGATTTAAATGTAGACCTCTTGTCCCTGACATGGGGAGCTTAATTACAAAAACCCCAGAAGTAGGAGAAGGGTTCATATGATAGCGGGGGACACTGGTGATGGGGGAAGCTAACTCTCACGCACAATCAGTCCAATGCACTAATTAGTTGTAGCATCTACTGTTAGTTTGGACTACACCCGACTTCAAAGTGAGCGAACGCCAGAAAAAAAATAAGGCAAATTATTTTCTTTATATAGGCCACCGTGACAAATAAGGGAAGATGCGATACAGAGATACACATATCGCCGTATCTAAGGATTTTTTTATTTTTTTTTACGAAAATGAATAATGTAATGAAGCACAGAAATATCACAAATGCTCAAATCCGCTTAATAAATAAAACAATGTGTGTGTGACCTCTTCTGTTTCGATGCGAGTGTTGAGCAGTGGCTAATAAATTGGTGGAGTAATTGGCAGTAGAAATGTGGGTTTCGAGAAGAATGCTGAGAATATCATGAACAGGTAAGAAAGTAAACTGATGTTTTGGGAGCTGTGGGTGTTTCACGACCACTCATGAAGGAAAAGATAAATGGCATTTGTATGCATGTCCAGAACAGATATAGAATAGAGGAATTGGCATTATGGTGGGGAGGGGGAGGGGGGAGAGAACTAGGCATAAGAGACTTCAGAAGATTTATGTAGAAAACGTAAACAGCTAGGCAAGAAATAATGATATAAGCAACACGAACGTCATCAAAACATCGCACAATAGAGATTATTGAAGAGTCCTGGTCGCCAATACTCCAGAAGATTGTTTACATCTGAAGGAGAAGAAGAAAGGCGCACGTCTCTACAAATATTTCTATTGTTCTTATGGTTGCACTTGATCCATCCATATTCTACTCAAGTATCTTTTAATGAAAATCAGTGATTTTTGGGTACACTATTTCAGATTTACATTCCCCTCAAATGCCAGCTAGACTTGGATGCAGCATTACAGCTAGTGGATCGCAATGAGAATACTTCCAGCCTGCGCCTCTACTTGACCGCCATCGCGGCACTTCCAGAGAGCGCTGCCACCCAGCACAACTCCCTTTACACAGCTCCGGTAAGTGATGCCTAAGTGAAATGAAGCGGAAATGGAAAATGGTATGCTTGGACTGTGCCGAGAATCAACATAGAAATTCATAACCAAGTTGCATTTGTTGATTCTCCGCAAATCTGAATATGCCTTCTTTGTCTCATTTTGTGTTGCTATATCCTTTTGTTTCTCTGTAATCCCGTTTATCACGCAGAGTCTCGTAGCGGGCGAGAACTGGAAGCGGTTCTACCCCCGCTAGTGACTTGCGGGATAACTGAGCCGGCCGCTCAGAAAGCAATGACAAACTACTGAGCGTAATCTTGCCAAGAAATCAACAGACAGCTGAAAGATGCTGCTGTTGACAGCGATGTCCTGTAGAGGATATGCGAATTTAAAAAAAAAAAAAAAATCCTTTTGTAGTTAGAGCTTTCTTATGTACGATACTTCATCTGCCTCAGAAAAAAACTCATAACCAAGCAAGTCGTATTTGTTGATTCTCCGCAGATTCCAATGTGCCTTCTTTGTCTCATTTTGTGTTGCTATATCTTTATGTAATTAGATATTTCTTATTTACAATACTTTGTCTGCCTCAGAGAAACTCATAACCAGGTGCATTTGTTGATTCTCCGCAGAACCCAATATATCTTGTTTATGTCTCAATTTGTGTTGCTATATCTTTTTTTTTCTTATTTACTACAGGCTGAAGCCACATATAACAATAAGACATTCTTTCTGGGTATTAGGTTAGTCTGTTGACAATGAAGTACTTAAAACCCGTGGAGGAGACAATACCAAGCTAGGGAAATCCCAGCCAGTCCATACATAATCTACTGGATCATCAACTGGTCACATCCTAATGTAACTCTCCACAAATGTAAATTCCAGTATTTGTTTGCACACTGTGCTAGTTTCTGAGCTTGGGGAGAAAAGGAGAGCTCTGTATCACAGTTCCCGTAAAGATTGTCTTCTTCTTCTACCCTTAACTCCCATTGGAGCATAGGTCTTCAACCAACTCACGCCAGGCCGTCCTATCTGTTGCTACCTCTCGCAGCTACCTCCATTTACTCCCCATAGTATTCACCTGTCTCTTTATTCTCTTCTCCGGTTTATGATTAGGTCTCCCACTATTTCCTTAGATTTGGTGTTTTTCAGACAAGGTAGTGTCTAGTTATACTTTCCTCATGTTTTCTCATTGTGTCGCTCGCTTATCCAGCGCCACTATCTTTTTCTCACCTCTTGATTCTCTGGAATTAGTTTAGTTCTCTCCCCCAGCTCTATAACTGATGATTATATCATACCACTTTTAGCCTACTATTCTTCGCAGGCACCAATTAATGAATATTTGTAGCGTATTAGTGTTTCCCCGAAAATAAGACCTACCCCTATAATAAGCTTTAATACGATTTTTTCAAGATGCCTTTAGTATAAGACCTACCCCTAAAATAAGCCCTAGTTAGATCGTCAGCTAGAATGGGAGACTTGTTGCTAACTGGCCAGTCGGAGTACAGACGTCACTGGTGCGCATTTGATAATAACGGATGTGGTTCATAATTCAATAGGTGAATCGTTTGAAATAAAGTTACAAATGCACTACGAGCAGGCTACATTGACAAGAAATGCTTATTTAAGCTAGATATTGCTAGACGGGAGAGACTAGGACCAATGGTTCTACAGGTAGTGCAGTCGCAAGAAATTCAGGCCGGAATTGGGATTTGGGGAATTATGACGATGTTCCAGAAGAAGATGACATAACTGTATTTTAATACATATAGAACTTTGCACATGAATAAGTGTGGATTGTTGTATCTGAAAAAAAGAGACATCCCCCGAAATTAAGCCCTGATGCATTTTTTAAGCTACATTTAATATAAGACCCGGTATTATTTTCGGGGAAACACGGTAGTAATTATTTTCGTCGCCCTCCGTGTATCTGACTCATACTGTAGCGAAGATTTAACATTGAAGTTAAACATTCCAAGCTTGGTAGTTGAACCATTGCAAGTCCAGATTGAGTCAAATAACTAGCACGTAGTCCATTTCATTATTGTCCAGACTGAGTCAAATAACTGGCACGTAGTCCATTTCATTATTGTCCAGATTGAGTCAAATAACAGGCATGTAGTCTATTTCATTATTGTCCAGATTGAGTCAAATAACTGGCACGTAGTCCATTTCGTTATTGTCCAGACTGAGTCAAATAACTGGCATGTAGTCTATTTCATTATTGTCCAGATTGAGTCAAATAACTGGCACGTAGTCCATTTCGTTATTGTCCAGACTGAGTCAAATAACTGGCACGTAGTCCATTTCATTATTGTCCAGATTGAGTCAAATAACTGGCACGTAGTCCATTTCATTATTGTCCAGATTGAGTCAAATAACTGGCATGTAGTCCATTTCATTATTGTCCAGATTGAGTCAAATAACTGGCACGTAGTCCATTTCATTATTGTCCAGATTGAGTCAAATAACTGGCATGTAGTCCATTTCATTATTGTCCAGATTGAGTCAAATAACTGGCACGTAGTCCATTTCATTTATTGTCCAGACTGAGTCAAATAACTGGCACGTAGTCCATTTCATTATTGTCCAGATTGAGTCAAATAACTGGCACGTAGTCCATTTCGTTATTGTCCAGACTGAGTCAAATAACTGGCACGTAGTCCATTTCGTTATTGTTCAGACTGAGTCAAATAACTGGCATGTAGTCCATTTCATTATTGTCCAGATTGAGTCAAATAACTGGCATGTAGTCCATTTCATTATTGTCCAGACTGAGTCAAATAACTGGCACGTAGTCCATTTCGTTATTGTTCAGACTGAGTCAAAAAACTGGCATGTAGTCCATTTCATTATTGTCCAGATTGAGTCAAATAACTGGCATGTAGTCCATTTCATTATTATCCAGATTGAGTCAAATAACTGGCACGTAGTCCATTTCGTTATTGTCCAGATTGAGTCAAATAACTGGCATGTAGTCCATTTCATTATTGTCCAGATTGAGTCAAATAAATGGCATGTAGTCCATTTCATTATTGTCCAGATTGAGTCAAATAACTGGCATGTAGTCCATTTCATTATTATCCAGATTGAGTCAAATAACTGGCATGTAGTCCATTTCATTATTGTCCAGATTGAGTCAAATAACTGGCATGTAGTCCATTTCATTATTGTCCAGATTGAGTCAAATAACTGGCACGTAGTCCATTTCGTTATTGTCCAGACTGAGTCAAATAACTGGCATGTAGTCCATTTCATTATTGTCCAGATTGAGTCAAATAACTGGCATGTAGTCCATGTCGTTATTTCTACACATCACGCCTGGCTTTCTTTTTGTTGTTATGTTGTGAATGTTTCAGTGTTAAGTCGACGTGAAGCAACGAACTTCAGATTCCTGACACCAATCATAACCGACATTTTCTACCGAAAATTAGCTCATGAAAAGGCTGCTCTCAGCTCCTTTACTGAGAGTTAAGCTGCAAGAAGAGGTTTTTAAAAAAAAAAAATGCTGCGGTTATGTTCGGTAAAAGCATTTGATGTCTAATCTGTTACCTTCCGTCAGTTGGCTGTGTCTGTGCCAGGAAGTCGTAACTTTAAAATTACTGTCTGGCTGGAGAAAAGTAATAGCTGTTTGGCTGTTTGGAATTCAAACAGACAAAATAAAACCAAAAACACTGGTGCGCAGTGGGTTATAGGAACAAAATATTTTGAATAAAAGGAGTTCAAGCGAGGTATATGGTTTGTTGGTTTCGACAACATGCGGAAGAGAAGGGTTAACGAAATCAGGCTCCATGTTATGTCTTTTCCCACTACCACCATCTGCCACTTCCGTCTCTCTCTATCTCTCTCTCTCTCTCTCTCTCTCTCTCTCTCTCTCTCTCTCTCTCTCTCTCTCTCTCTCTCAGTGTATGTGTGTGCCTACTTGTATATCTGTCTGTCTATCCGTCTGTCTGTCTGTCTGTCTATTTTTCTATCTATGCCTGTCTCTCTAGCGAGCCATCCATGCATTCATCCGACCATCTACCAATTTCTCTATCTGTCTGCCTGTCTATCTATGCATTTGTGCGTGTGCATGTGTGCGAGCGTGCCTGTGTGGACGGTGGAAGAATAATTGCGGCAGGGCAACCTAGCGAATCCGTCCAGTCGCTCACATCAACCACCGCTCCGTTAACACAATGTAACCTGGTAGTTCAGACCACAACTCTGTTTGCACTCAGGATATCTAATCCAACAGACGCTGGTAGACAGTTTTATAATTAAGTTACCCTTTTCAGAGCTCCAGTTAAACGTCAGAAAATGATTTGAATCCCCTAACAAATGACAGATGCTGTGCAACCCCGTGTACGCCATTTCACCGGCGTGAGTGTGTACACAAAGAAAGGAATCAGAAGCTAGCCAGTTTGGTGGAAGAATAGACGGAACTGCGGAGAAACCTGATCTCATGTCACTGCAACAATGCCCAAAAAATGTTAATTTAGTTTAAGGAAATCTAACACAACAGAACATAATGCATTTCCCGTGGACTGGCTGACTTATTTGTAAATAAACATGGAGAAATTCTAGTCTTATATTCAGATTTTGTGTAACGAGAAATTGGCGGCGGTATTATCTTGTTACTTGTAAATTCTGTGTTCTTGGTTCCCCTAGGCAGCGATGTACTATGACAAATATCGGATTTGTGCAAGTAGTTGAACTTTGTTCAAAATGCTACAGTTCTGAGAGAGTTATAGTAAACATCGCTACCTTTTTAGGTCATTGAGTTGGAGGTGACCTCAGAAAAGATTCAGATGCCGTTACCATTACCTCCATACTGTGGAGAGAAAATATTAAAAAGGCCGACCTAAAATAAATGACCAGAACTTCGGGAAGAAAAATGAATGATTTGTTTATTCCTGGGGTAATATTAGGTAAATTGTACTAGCCCCAAATTCTTATAGAGCAATGGACATGCGATGGGTGATGTGGTCAATATCAAGGCGGCTGACTTGGCTTTCCATGTCAGTTTATGGTACACATTTTAAACTGGAAACCCAGGGACATTTAAAAAAAAATTCTACTCCATTGGGGATTCGAACACATTACCACAGGCAATGATAGTCATACGCTAATGAACATTCTATACAACTACAGGGTGTATTTTTAATGACTTTGCAGTGTTTGAAAATATTGCCGGTCCAAGTTTTGTATTTACCTGTTATGTTGCATGAAACTTACAAAGAGTGAATACAAAACTTGGACCGGCAATATTTTCAAACACTGCACAGTCATTAAAAATGCACCCTTTATAAGAAAGCGGCAGGCGACGTTCTTGGGCTTTATAATGAGAAGAGAGATATTGGAAAACATTGTGACGGCTGGAAAGATTAGTGGGAGAAGAGGTAAAGGCAGACTGAGATACATCAAAGCACCCGGGACTAAGATCTTTGGAGGGACTTGAACGCCTAGGCTAGTTGTTAGGCGCGTGATGACGATAATGGGCATCTGAACTGGCAACAGCAGGTCCAGAATCTCACACTGGGTATGACCTTGGGGCATGCCTTCGTTGTGCAGGCTGTCTTCACACTATGGCCAACGTTACCAGGCTCATCATGTCTGTGCCCCGCTGTGAACTTCCAATACTGGTGTTGCACACCCAGCTGGTCTCTGAGCTTGCAACAGTTCCCGTGGATATGGTGCCGGTTAGGGAAGAACATCCCCACACCACCCTCGCTGAGATGGTTCAGAACACCTATACGTCAATGCATCGGACTCACTGACAGCTCAAGCTCGAGCTCGATCTCAGCCTAGGACTAGGAATGGCTCCAAGAACCATGGGCATCTAATCTAATGATACCACGCAACCCTTGCTCTCTTTGGGCAGTAGGGTCGGTACCTGGCCTTCACCTATAATGGTGAAAAACACGAACCCGAGTACAAGTTGTGCACGTTAAAAATCGCAGTCGGAAAACGTAAAGAGTAGGTCGTAAGGTCCGTATCCTGGTAAAATTGTTCGGGAAGAAAACGTACCCACTGGTAGATAGAATCTGTTACCTTGTTTGCAATCTGTCTAGAGCTGTGGTTCTCAACTGGTGGGGAATTCCCCCCAGGGGGAATTTTAGGGTTTGTGGGGTGGGGGGGGGGGGAGAGAGAAATTAAGACCACAGATTGGCAGACTCAAAATGGCTTCAAGCGCAATATCCTATCAAGTGACAATTCATTGATGTTTTAACTTTGTTTTTTTTTTTTTTTTGTTTGTTTTTTTTTAATATGATTAATTTGGTTTGTTAATCAAATATGAATATATTTGTGAATATTAAAGATGCACCTTTTGAGACTGACAACTTTGGAAAGAGGGGAATTCTTCTTCTTTCCATCGCTGGAAAGGGGGGAATGACAGTATAACATATGGTGAAAGAGTGCACGGACCAAAAAAGGTTGATGACCCACTGGTCTAGAGAAAGCATATCTTACACAAATGCATACTAAAGTCGTGTACACTGACCATTGCGGCCGACGCTTATCCATCCATCATCCATCATGTGCCATGCCGGTAAGCGTGGGTGGTCATGTTCTGCCATCTCACCCGATCACCAGAGTCGTGGATCAGCTCCGTGTTTCTGTCTCGACTATGCCACAAGGCCAAGCCATCCAGGTACTTGCTTCTAGGTCTTCCCCTTGGTCTGTTCCCCTCGATCTTACCAGTTGTCACCAAATTCTCCAATCCATTTCTTCTCATAACATGTCCAAAAAATTTTGACTGTCTACGTCTAATTTCTCTAATCAATTTACGATCTTCATTTGTTTCTTGAAGGACTTGTTCATTGGTCTTTCTGGCTGTCCATGGTATTCTTTGCATTTTCCTCAGAAACCACATCTCTACAGCCATCAGATGTTTTTCAGCCTGACTGCTCATTGTCCACGCTTCACATCCATACAAAAGTACAGGCTCAATGTAGCATCTCAACACTCTCTTTCTCGTTTCAATTGACATCTTTTTATTGGTCAATATGTTTTTCATCTTGCTAAAGGCTACTTTTGCCATGGCGATTCTTGTTCTAATCTCTTCAAGGCATCTCCCATCAGATGTTATTACTGTTCCGAGATAATTGTACCTGCTCACTTGTTGAAGAATATTCCCATTTACTTGTATATTACATTGTGGTATTTCGTCCTTCCTAGTGACGACCATAATCTGTGTCTTTTTACAATTTAATTCTAACCCTAGTTGTTCACTGTGTGTCACAATCGCATCTACTAAATTTTGCAGGTCCTGTTCATTGTCTGCAATCAAGACTGTATCATCTGCATATCTAATGTTATTGATGCATCGTCCCCCAATGTTGATTCCTTCCATATCTTCAATATTTCTGAAAATACTTTCACTGTACAGGGAAAACAGATCTGGAGACATTACACATCCCTGTCTCACACCCCTTTTAATAGGCTGATATTGGCTTACTTCATTATCAACTCTTATGGCAGCTTGTTGTTTCCAATATATGTTTTTTACAAGTCTAAGATCTTTTCCATCAATTTGTAGATCTTCAAGCATCCTTATCATGTTGACATGTCTCACTTTATCAAAAGCCTTTGTGTAGTCAATAAAGCAAAGGTGTAGATCTTTGTTTACTTCTATAGAACGTTCGATTATGTTTCTCAGTATATACACAGCATTTACTGTACCCTTGCCTTCCACAAACCCACATTGTTCTTCTCCTATTTCAGGTTGTATTTTCCTCCTAACTCTTTGCATGATAATTCTTAGCAAAATCTTCGTGATGTGACTCATTATACTAATTGTTCGATGTTGATCACATTCCAAGGCTCCTGATTTCTTTGGGATTGCAATAAATACAGAATTACATAACTCCTGAGGTATATTTCCAGTATCATATATTGTATTAAGCAGACTGGTAACTTGATCTATTCCATATTCTTCTAAAGCATTAATCATTTCTGTTGTGACGCTGTCTGAACCGGGGATCTTGCCAGATTTCATATGGTTAAGAGCATTCTGAACCTCCATCTTCAAAATTGCTGGTCCTTCATTATTATTTTGAACATCATACTGTTTGTCTCTGTTGTCGTCATACAGGTTTTTCACGTAATCTGACCATTCATGTAATATCTGATCTTTTTCTATTATGACTCTTCCATCTTTTGTCTTTAGGCAGCCTGCTGATGTACGTGTTCTTTGATTAGTAAGCTCCTGAATTCTTTTGTGCATTAGGTTCGGATTGTTACTGTTGTGTTGTTTTTCAATTTCTCTGCAATTTTTCTCAAGCCATGTTTCTTTTGCCTCCTTACATAAGGTTCTCACTTTTCTGTGAATTTCTTCATATTTGGCAGGATTATTTTTGTTCTGTCTTCTTGTTTCCATTAGTTGTAAAATTTCTTCAGTCATCCATGTCTTACGCTTATACCATTGTGAAAATCAACATAAACCGATCTGCTCCCTCGTCTGCAGCGGACTTCCAACCCGGTATGTCGGGATTGTGGAACTGCGTTCACTACACCCAAGCCACAGACCGACACGACATTAGTAGGCAAACGTTTCGGCAAATTGTCTGTGGACATATAGAGAATGGCTGTGGCGCCTCTCCGTGGTGAAGTGGTCAAGGTCAAGGCGTCCGCCTCGCTCTCAGGAGATCGTGGGTTCGCTTTCGTACTGTGTCGTTCAGTCTGCGAGTGCACTATTATTTGGAGACCCTCTGAATGTCTTTGCTGGAGCTACGGAGTTCGTGCTCTGTGCGATTCTCCCGGCGGAAGGCTTGCCGCTGTGCGGAGAGAGACCTAGCTTTGATGGATTACAACTTTGGGCAGTGAGGTCGATCTCCACGCCTTTAACGTTTGATGAGAGAGAGAGAGAGAGAGAGAGAGAGAGAGAGAGAGAGAGAGAGAGAGAGAGAGAGATTCTTAAAAAAAGAGTGAGGTAAAAGTTATTTCTCTGTGAATCATGTCGTTAGCGTTTCATTTTCATTTCTTCGTGTCTCTCTCTCTCTCTCTCTCTCTCTCTCTCTCTCTCTCTCTCTCTCTCTCTCTCTCTCTCTTCCCCCCTCCCTCTCCCTCCTGCCACCACCCTTTCTCCACCCAAACAGAACCGCGCATTATGTCTACGTGTTTTCACAATTTAAGTGCAATTTGATCTGTAGACAACGCCAGCAAAATGGCGGATGACAGATAGTGTGTTTAGTTCTGCCTCCAATGTGCGCGCAATTCTGCTCCCAACCTTCTTACAAATCCAGCCCAGCTCAGACATGTGCTGGCAAGAATTAACTCTTAGTAATCGCTGCAGTAACCCGGCTAATGCCAGCTACACTTGAGGAATGGGTTTATTATCATGGTTGGCAGTCAGTTCTACCATAATTACATAAAATATCGCTAATAATAATAATAGTAATAATAAGAAGAAGAAGAATCTTCGCCGTCTTCCTCCTCACCCTCCTTCTTCTTATTCTTCTCTTCCTCCTCCTTCGTCTCCTTTTCGTCTTCCTCCTCCTTCTTCTCTTCTTCTTCCTCTATAAATTGTTCTTCTCTTTCTCCTCCTCCTCCTCTCTATCCCCTCCTCCTTCTCTTATTCTTCGTCTATGCATTCTTCTTCTCTTTCTCCTCCTCCTCCTTCTCTTCGTCTATGTATTCTTCTTCTCTTTCGTCTCCTTCTCTTCATCCTCTCCTTTTCCCCTTATTCTTCGTCTATGTATCATTCTTCTCTTTCTCTTCCTCCTCCTCCTCTTCATCCTCCTCCTTTTCCTTCTTGTTCTCATAAATAGCAAAGAGGCTCACAGTCCTGTATTTATCTTTGCAAATCAGATAGTCATTTGTTCCTTGTCTTCACCTTGAAACCGTTAAATGCCTTCCTTTGATGCCTATTCTGGTCTGTCTTTATTAGTCGCGTAGTCTCAGTCGAAACCCTTCGTCTCTTCTCTTTCTTGTCTTTGATCTTCAATCGCTAATCTTTCTCTGTGAATTCCGTACCAGGCCACAAAGACAACTCTGTTTCCCTTCTCCTCGCTTGTCTCACTACCCAACTTTCCCTTTGCAATGGTTTTATTTGGTTATTCCCATTTTCTTCGAAATAACATATAGGAACGGAAGTGTTCGGTCTTCACATATTCTAGGACCGACATGTGATGTGGCTGGACAGTTCCATTCCTCGTCTTATTTTCTCCCTAGACACGTCCCCAGAAAATTGTGAAAATTTACCAGAATCCTGTTTACCAAGTTGAGTCGACATCAGAGTCGTTTCGTTAAGTTAGTTAGTTCCATATCCTTTATGGGGCGTTGCATTTTTGGCTGTTTATGATTTACTGGGCAAGTTTACGTTAATTAGTTCGCCATTGCTGTCTGAACCACTGATGCTAATACCATTTTATGAAAACTTACGCAAGGCGATCTGCTTCCAAATCGCATGCAGCTGTTTCGAACGTGGTATGCTACCTGGACACTTATTAAACAAGCTGAACATTTTGAATGTAAATGTTATAGACGAGTTCTAAGAATATCTTGGATAAAGAAAAGAACAAATGCAACAATATTACAAGAGCTGAATATTGAAGAAGGTTAGCTATTAAAGATTATAAAACAAAGAAAATTGAAATATTTTGGTCACTTGAAACGTCACGAAAGTTTGGAGAGAACAATAATGGAAGGGTATATGCCTGGGAAGAGAGGAAGAGGAAGGCCAAAGAGAAGATGGGTACAGGATGTGGCGGATGATCTCCAGATGGGTGTATCGGATGCGGGACATCTTGCTTGTGATCGAGAAGTTTTCCGTAGGGTTGTTATGGGAGCGAGGTTCTGCAAAGGATATGCTACTTAGTGAATAAATGAATGTGGGTTTTCGAATCAGCGCCGGCTCAGAGTCCTACTGATGTGGAAATAGATAATCATGCCTGCCCAGGAGATTGAACCCGGACAACTGCTTTGGAAAGCAAACACTAAACACCGCGGATCGTGAACATGTTGCATCTGAATATGTTGAAGTCAGAGTATGGTTTGTGCAACATCAACGTAATAACGACATTGAGAAATGCCGTGCAGGATACACAGCGATATTCCAATATACACAAATACCATTCATTGGGACGCTATTGACGCCATTGAAATAGCATGAGAAATGTTTTGCCAGATATTTATCCGGGATTTATAGACATAAAGGGAAGGTATGGAAATCAGAAACTAACTATGCAGTGTACACATTTCAATGATGAAGGCACAAACAATAGATTGCACAATTTATTGCCTAGCGTATTTCCCTGCATCTCTTCAGATGCATACTGCAGAAATGAATTAGAGCAAAAAGATCAATCCTTTTATTTTATACTGCCATCTACTGCCTATAGTACCTTGCAGTTTAGGGGGAGGGGAGGGGGGGGGGGTCCCTTGGGCCTGAGGAATTAAGGCCGCCTGGCTAGTGCAGTCGCCGCGAACTGTGCAGGTTAGGATTTTCTTTTTGCCCGCTACAGAAAAAATAATCCACGCCTTACCGAGAATTTAGAACCCGGGTCTCCCGGAGGAGAACCCGGAATTCTTAGCCATTCGGCCAGCTGCTCCTCCTTTTTTTAATTAAATAAACAACTTTGTAGTCTGGCCCCAACCAAGGTTTGTCTCGTTTGGGACAGTTTCGCGCACTGGTTCATTGGGGCACTCAGCTCTCCAACCAGCGACAAGTTAGATTTATGCATGGAGAGCTGCTGAACGTTGGTGGATTTCTTACGAAGGAAACCGCAACAGTGTCCGGAGTGGTCTGCTCCTGGGCGTTGGGTTAGAAAATGTTATTAATGAAATACCTCAAATCTAAGCCCTGGGTTGGAGAGTGTTTCCAATGAAATACCGAAAACCTGGGCATTGGGTTAGAATATTTTGACAATAAAATACCTAACACATGGGGATTGGGCTAGAGTCTGTTGACAGTGAAATACCTAAGACCTATCTCGCCGTCAGCGCACCGGTGAGTTCTCACGCAAGCGCATTAAGCCCCGCGACCAGACAGACTGCCAAAAGCCAATAAATATGTGTGAATTACACCATATTAGTGATACTTCTCAGGGCTTGGAAAACTGTCCTTTACTTTACTTTTACTTTACTTCTCAGGGCTTAGAAAACTGTCCTTTACTTTACTTTATGACTCAGGGCTTGGAAAACTGCCCTTTATTTTACTTTACATCATGACTCAGGGCTTGGGAAAACTGTCCTTTACTTTACTTTACTTTACTTCATGACTCATGGCTCGGCCCAGTTTGTTAAAACGAGGCACAGAAAATTGTCTGGGGGATTAAGACAGCTGACAGAATCACTAATGTGGAGCTCATGTCGAGAACAACCGTTTACCGTTTTTATCATAAATGATACTGTTCAAGCGGCATTGGCTTTCACACTGGATATTACTGTATCTCCAGACTTTCACTGCCGCTGTTGGCGGGAGTTTTGCACAGTTGAAAGATAGGCCTTCTGTGCTTCTTTTTATAATCGTTGTGTCTGGTGAGAAATCAGAATAATTGCGCAGCAGGAATGGAAATTGTTGTTATGTTATCTCCCTTTCCTTAACGTTTCTTAGATCCAGTGAAAATAAACTCTTTGATCAACTTGGTCCAGCTGTCAGTGATAAGCTTTAAGATTACATCCGGACGCTGCCCTTCTGGCGGTCTTTTATCTCCTCTGTTTCGTCTTCCTCCTTCCTCTACTTCTTTCTTATCCCCCTTCTTCTCCCTTCCCTATCATGCTCAATATACTTTTTACTCCTTACCCACCTCCATGCCGGTCTCCCTGGTCTAGGAGTTACACGACTTTCTCCGTAATCCGGTATACTCTCGTGAGTAACGTGATGTGCGTGAGAATCTGTGACAGTTCTCTCCGCGTCGGTAACTTACGGGGTATGTGAGCCAGTCGCTCAGAAATCAATGGCAAATTACTGAGCGTAATCTTGCCAAGAAATCAACAATCAGCTGAAAGATGCTGATGTTGACAGCGATGTCCTGTAAAGTATATGCGAACAAACAAAAAAACCCACCTCTATCCTCCTCACTTCTTATCCTCCTCACTTCTTATCCTCCTCATTTGTGTTCCCCTTGTTTCTTCTCCTGTTCTTGAAAACATATTTATTGCACGTGTGATTCTGTTATAATAGTTATATACATATGTGGACCCTCATCAATGCTACAGAGTTTGTGCACAGTGTTGTAATTCTCCTTAAGAGATATAGTAGGAGACCCGAGCATGTAAGGAGGTATTTGTGTGCAATGATAGTTGTTCTTTTTACAACCGAACTAAACTAAACCTCCCAGTCCATTTCTCGTCGTTATTTCTTAGTATGTCTCTTCTTGTTACATTGATAGCTCTTCTTAGGAACGTGGCGAAAAGTTGTAAATTGACAGTGTCAGAAATTGTACAAGCTCATAAATAGACAAGTACTCACCCATAAAGCACTTCACGTTCTTAAAAAGAAAATGGCGAGGTGTGCGTGCGTGTGTGTATGCATGCATGCACTTTAGACAAGTGCCTTCACTCAGTTTACTATAAGTATTTTTGATTTTTTTTGGTTGTTTTGGGATTTGAGGTTTGAAGATTGAGCACAACCCACTACTGGCAATGCTGATTGTACTCCAGTACGAACCTTGGGCCTTGTCCACGTTGGATTGAAAGCACTTATAAGTACTTTGTTGCCATCTGTGGCTTATGAGAAGTGATTACAGTTGCACAATCTCGACATACAGTCAACTCATTTGCATTGATCTTTACAATTGTATGAGCTTCAAAACAATGTATTCACTGTCCCTTAATGAGTTTAAACACGGAAATCACAAACAATATGTTGCACGATTTATTGCCTGGCATATTTCACTACATCTCGTCAGGTGCATACTGCAGAGTTATATATCATATGAAGAGAATAAGAGATGTAGTGAAATATGCAAGGCAATAAATCGTGCAACATTTTCTTTATTTGTTCTGTATTTAAATTGTATGAGTGTCGGACATTCAGAAAGCAATGGCAAACTATTGAACGTAAAATTCCCTGGAAAATCACGAACAGCCAATAAATGCTGGGCTTGTAAAGAGCATGCTTCTGGCTTTTATTAACTTTGTTATAATGTATGTGTTGTTTTTATTTTTGGGGAATAAACTAGAGAATAAGATTATGGTTCTCATTGTTCTTTTCAGGTGCGAAACTCACCTAGTCCACCACCAGGATCACTTCCCTTCAAAGACACCTACCTGAGGACCAACTCTTACAGCCATGGAGAAGGACAGTTTATACCAGAACCTAGTCAGTTTCATGATTTGGTAAGTTTCATGGTTTGGTAAGTTTCATGGTTTGGTAAGTGGTTACCTCCTAACCAGAATGCATCAATCCTACGCCAGGATCAAGTGTATGGGTGTGACATGATCAGCAGGACACAAAAACAGTCATAGCATTGAAAGATTAAGTATCTGGCTCCCTTCCTCGCTGCCATTTCTTCCCCTACTCCAAGAGGAGGCAAATATCACCTTTATGGCTTTATGAGAGAGACAGGGATGCTGAAGTTCCAGGGTTAAGTCCCATATAAGCCAAGACATTACTCGCTGCTTAGTTGTATGAGAGTCGCAGCAGTTTCCTGTGATGATGGTAGATGATCAGCACTCATGTCTTGAATACCCTGCATGGATAATAAATGTAAAGTACCCTTGTACATACCATAAGGTATACTGAATATATGGTACTGGTCCAATATTTCCGGTTAGCAGGGTAGGGGTATCCCCTATCAAAGGAGATGTAAGACGCCCCCTTTCCTCCGTTAGTCTACGGGACACCCTTGGGCAAGGTGGAGTACCCGTTTAGCCTCCCAATCAGGGTTATGTGAAGCCATGGAAGCAGGTGGTGGATGGAGTGTGAGAGCAGCCGACAGATTGTTGTTGGTTATGGACTGCACTCTGCGGCGATAGGCAGATGATCTCATCAGTAGAGACGATAGCTATGGCCACCGACTAGTGCAATCACTGCCCAGAATTAAAGCAATGGAAACTACCTTCTGCAAAACTTGCCAAGAAACCATAACAACCATGAAAGAAAATAAAATAAGAAAGAGATCTGGTGGCGAGACCCCCAGGCCAGGTAGACTAGATAACACTAAGGAAGAGTGTGACACAGTGGCCAGTACTATTAATCATGATGACGGAGTTAATCCCGACTGTATTACCAAGGAAATCCCCTGTGTCAGACTAAAAAGGAGAGTGAGAATAGGAACGTGGAATGTGAGAAGTTTGTATGAGGGAAAGCTTAAAGTTGTATGTGATGAGATTGAGAGGTTAAATATTCAAATTTTAGGAATTAGTTAACATCGCTGGAGAGGCAAGGGACATTTTACTAATGAAAATGGAAGTCTTTTCACATATTCTGGTAGAGATGTCGGAGGCCAGAGCGGAGTGGCAATTTGTTTAGATAAAACAACTGCAAAAGCTTTAACGGGATATAACCCAGTTAGTGACAGAATCCTCGCCATGCCAATAAGCTTGGGTGGTCATGTTCTGCCATCTCACTCGATCACCAGAGTCGTGTATCAGCTCCATGTTCCTGTCTCGACCATGCCATGTGGCATGTATTTACTTCTTGGACTTTCCCTTGGTCTCTTCCCTTTGCGATGAGATACCAGCTGAACTGATTAAAGCGGGAGGAGAAGAAAGCATACAAATCTATTATGCATTATGTAAAAAGATATGGAAATATGGTATGTGGCCAAAAGATTGGAAGAGAACTATCTTCATTCCAATACCAAAATAGGGCAACCTGAAATTATGCATCAACTATAGAACTATTGCCCTGATCAGTCATGTAAGTAAAATTCTGCTAAAAATCATAATGGGAAGACTTCATAAGAAAATGGAAGAAGAGATTAAAGTGGTTCAAGCTGGATTTAGACAAGGAAGAGGAACAAGAGATCATATACTCAACAATAATAATAATAATAATAATAATAATAATAATAGAGAAGTGCAGAGAATTTAATGTAAACCTATTCTCATGTTTTGTGGATTATTCAAAGGCATTTGACTATGTACAACATCAGAAACTTTGGGAAATTATGAGGAATATGGGCTTTCCATCACATGTAGTACAACTCATAAAAATGCTCTATCTAGACCAACAAGCAGCGGTTAGAATAGATATTGAGACATCAGATTGGTTTGACATCAAGCAAGGAGTCCGTCAGGGCTGTGTGCTGTCACCCTATTTGTTTAACCTGTACGCCAAAAATATAATGAGAAATGTCAGAGATGATATAACCAGGGAGCAGTATGATGCCCTAAATATCGGTGGTCATGAAATACCAGAGATTCGATACGCTGATGATACAGTATTACTATCCACATCACAGACTGGTATAGAAAACTTAATAACCTCAACCCAAAGAAATAGTGAAAATCACAACTTATATCTTAACATAGCAAACACAAAGATAATGCATACAGATAAAACTACTATGGAGAAAGAAATGTGTTAATGAGGAATGATTGGAGGTCGTGGAAAATTTTGAATATCTTGAGTCATTGATTACCAACAGTGGTGACACAATGAAAGAAATTAAACGACGACTATCAATTGCTCTTCAAAGACTAAAACAACTGAATAAATTATGGAGTGGGACAGATAGAACTACAAAAAAAATTAGATTTTTAAGAGCATGCATCTTTCCCATTGCAACATACGCCTGTGAGGCCTGGACACTTACTAAACAAGCTGAACAGCGCATAAATGCTTTTGAATATAAATGTTATAGACAGGTTCTAAAAATATCTTGGGTAAAGAAAAGAACAAATGCATCCATACTTCAAGAGCTGAATATTGAAGAAGGTTGGCTATTAAAGACGATAAAACAAAGAAAATTGATATATTTTGGTCACTTGAAACGTCATGAAAGTTTGGAGAGAACAATAATGGAGGGGTATATGACTGGGAAGAAAGGAAGAGGAAGGCCAAAGAGAAGATGGGTGCAGGATGTGGTGGATGATCTCCATATGGGTGTATCGGACGCGGGACATCTTGCTTGTGATCGAGAAGTTTTCTGGAGGGTTGTTACGGAAGCGAGGTTCTGCAAAGGACATGCTACTGAATGAATTAATGAGCCCAATATTTGTATACACTAGTTGGCACTTGATGGATTATGTATTCAATATTATGTCAGCCACCTTTGCTTCCCATGACATTTTCTGGTACCCGTTTTAGACTGAACCAACCTGGAAGCAAGCTAAACTTAAAATTCTGCCTCAATAGGGATTCAAACATGTGACCACCAGGCCAACAGTTAATGCTAACCACTGCTACTGCAGCTTCTTACCCTGCATTGAAAGCCCATAAATATGCATGGATGAGTATGTTGTATGTCTAATGAAACCATGATGAAACCATGGTGTCATGAGCTCTTGATTCCATCATTCGATACAAGAATGAACAACCCGATACAACTGGATTCATCACAAAGTTAACTGTATGGCACTGTTTCATCAAGCTTGTGGCTCGGTACATCCGACTTCGACAAGCATTTTTTTTTATTTGGGTGGTGGGGTTTGCTTTCTCTAGTCTTTGACTGTCCCAGTGTACCTACAAGGCAGCAGGTCTGTGTTTCTCTTTGTCTGGCACCTGTCCCAGTAGCTCTCCTACTGACAGCATAGCTCTTGGTGTCACTGGGACATGCAAGCTTCTCACTAACTTCAGGATGGAGACACAACAGAGAGGCAACAGGGTTTGAACAGTAACAAAAGTGTTGGGCATGTGAGTGATTGTATCATTTGGTGTCAGACAGGTTACAATGGACATGCAAGTGAGACCCCTGAGCTCTTGAAATAAACCTTTACATTTGGTCCTGGATATCATCATACAATATTTACTATCTAGATATTAACATCCCTGCCTTCCTCTTGTTCTTTTCCCTTCAATATTTTCAGTTGTCACCAAGCTCTCCAGTTTATTTCTTCTCATAACATGTTTCCGGGCTCAAACAGTCTTAATGCCAATGCATCAGGCTTGAGAGTTACCATTCATAGTCTCCCCGATGTTGGAGTGATTTTCTCCTGATGACGAGGGACACTGGCTATAGGGAAAGGTGATCCACGCGCTGAAAATTAGTAATTGCACTAGAAGTAGTAGCACATGTATGGACTACACTTGAGTTCAAAGCGAGTGAGCGCCAAAATAAAATGTGTCTTCAAGATGATGCATAACCAACCATTTACACATTAAATAAGGCTGGGTCAACCTCAGACTTGAACTGGTCAGAGAAAATGCTATTGCTACTGGGGATTGAACCCAAACTATTTGAGTCACTAAGCCAGTGTATTAACTACTGTTCTGCCATAGCTCAAGATATAAACACATATTCAGATGCATGTAATGACAATGTCTTTGATATAGTTCTTGTAGAAAATTAGTCACCATATATATCTATACAGGTTTCATTCTAAGAAATGAAACATTTGAATTATTTCACCAATTGATTAATACACATGTGACAACTTTTTCATTGCAGGGCATATATCACCATCATAGGGAAGGATCCATGTCTGATTCTCTATCTTCCAATGACAGTAGCTATATTAGTGGACAGTAAGTATAAGTGAAATTATCAGAACAAACATGGCTCCGCAAAATCTAAAGCATTGAAAACATTTATGGAATGGGACAGATAGAATAACAAAAGTTAGATTTCTAAGGAAGGCATATTTCCTGTGGGGAAATACTGGTGTGAAACTTGGGCATTTAAAAACAAATCAGAGGTCAGCATGGCCAAATGGATAAAAACGCTTGTTCTTAAACTTCTGGTGTGCTGATGCTAATGTGGTGGGTTCAATCCCTATACTGGTCAGTTGGACTAAAATGATGACTTCTCATCCTTGACTTAGGGACATAAATTACAAGTATCTCAGAGAAGTTGGAATGGGTTTGCCTGATGGCAAGGGACACTGGTAATAGGGACAGCTAATCCACACACAAAAATCAGTCCAGTGCACTGGAAGTAGTAGCACATGTATGGACACTGCCTTAGTTCAAAGCAAGCGAATGTCAAAAAAATCAAGAAAACAAATCAGTTGGAAAGCACATGCACACATTTTAATGTTGGGGTTACAGAAGAGTATTATAAATTCTCTGAATGAGAAAGGGAGCAAACAAATCTGTTCAACAAGAACTCATTACTGAAGAAGATTGGTTAAGAAAGACAGGTAACATTGAAAATTTAAAAAATATTTAGACATAAAAAGAGTCATGAATGTCTGGAAAGATAGTAATTAAGGGAGGTGCACTGAGGGAGTGGTAATGAGGAAGACCATGTCATAGATGTATTCAACATGTGATAGATAATTTAAACATGGTTGCAACAGAGGTGGGACATCTAGCTTGGGATAGAGAGGAGTTTCAAAAGACTTGTGGGACAAAGTTTGTGCAGGACAAGCTGCTGAGTGGTAGATGATGAACTATGTGTGTGTTAAATACAGTAGTACTAGTTCTCCAATCTCCAAGGCCAGCGCGGCCTTTGGCAGACTGTACAAGAATGTATGGGACAGAAATGGAATAATCCTGCAAACAAAGCTGAAAGTCTACAAAGCAGTTGTATTATCCACACTGCTGTATGCTTGTGAAATCTGAACTGTTTATCAGCGACACTAAACCATTTCCACACAGTCTGCCTTAGGAAGCTACTGAAGATTAAATGGCAAGACAAGATCCCTGACAATGAAGTCCTAGAAAGAGCATCCATGCCCAGTATCCACACTCTACTAATGAAGAATCAGATTCGCTGGGCTGGTCACTTAACTCGCAAGCCAGATCACAGGCTCCCTAAACAAATTTTTTACGGCGAGTTGCGTTGTGGTAAACGCTCCCAAGATGGCCAGAGGAAACGCTTTAAAGACACTCTGAAAATCTCACT
The DNA here is from genome assembly GCA_963921405.1 of Cepaea hortensis. NCBI lineage: Eukaryota > Metazoa > Mollusca > Gastropoda > Stylommatophora > Helicidae > Cepaea > Cepaea hortensis. The sequence goes on along the minus strand of OY992892.1, from coordinate 55,626,078 downwards.
GAATGCTTTTGGAATTCATTATGACACCTGGGAGACTGCAGCTAGAGACAGAAATTTGTAGCATGCATCATTACGCAAGGGTGCAGTCATGTGTGAGGCAACCAGGACTGCAAGAGCTGTGACAAAAAGGCAGGACAGAAAAACCACTGCAGGAAATCCTCCTCCAGAAACGTCAAGCATTCTTTGTCCACATTGTCAAAGAACATTTCGAGCCAAAATAAGCCTTATCAGCCATCTTAGAACTCACGGCTCCATACTTTCAACCCCAATAAATGGTTATCATCATTCTTGATGGGCAAACAACAACAACAGTTCTAGTTAATCGCGGCTCCAATTTCATAACGGTGGGTTGTCCCCGCAATGCTCCATTCCTGTGCCAGTGAATATCACACAAAAAGCTCCTCACTATCCCATGTGAAAAGTGGAACAGGCAAGGGTCTCGACAAACCAATAGCCCGCACAGGTATACTATGCATAATGCCGCTGCCACAATGCCAATACAAAAGTCTGTCACGAAAAATGCAGTTAAACATCGATGAAGTGGAAGTCACTAGAAAACTAGTAGTCACACATTACTGCATAAGGCAAACTCAGTTAGCTCAGCAACCTGCCGGCTGCCATTTTTCTGAACATACAGTTCATGATACAAACAACCGCGGACAGATGTAAAAGCACCCCACACAAAATCCACAGCTCACAGTGTTGCTCCACACACTTAACTTGGTAGCTGGAATAGTTCTAGTAATAAACAGTGTATTATAGTTTGTCTGATGATGTTATTTATATTAGTTGACAGTAAGTATATGTGTATAATGACATCTAGTGGTTCTAGTAATAAACAGTATATTTTATTTAGTTTGTCTGATGATGCTCTTTATATTAGTTATCATTAAGTTATGTGTCTGATGACAATGGTTATATTAATGAACATTATACTGTAATTTCTCTGATGATAACAGCTGTATCAGTCGACAGTAAATGTAAGTCTGTATTGTAGTTGTAATGTTTAATGACAATAATCATATTATTACACAGTAAGTGTAAATTTGTCTGGTGGGAGTAATTTTATTAATGTTTAGACAACAAAAGTTCTCGAAATGCATTGTGCAATGTTTATGTATCTGCAGCAGTGATGGGCGAAGAAGAGATTCTAGAAGAAGTGTATTGTCAGAAAATTCCAAAGATGAGCTTCCTGTTAGAGATTTAAGTGAGTACTTGCCTTCTTTTATGTGTTAACTCTTAAATACAAGAGAGCCAGTATTTAGGACTGGTAATTGGAAGCCAGAACGTTTGGCTAGGAATTTACATAAATTTTTATTATACCCCATGTTTATTTTCTTGAGAAAATGCATGGACTATAACTATGTAACTTAATATTTACAGTAAGTCTATTTACATACCATTAGTTCTTAACTATTTCACCCACAGAAGGCATCAGCAGCTGCCTAAAGGGGGGAATACTGATAGCAGCAAATTGACTAAGTATTACACTCATAGGGGCCAAATATACACATATTGTAAAGTACAAATACATTGTCAGATTTTTTAGTATCATCTGACTAAACATAAATGAATGAACAATCATAAATGACACAATTGCTCTGTGATGTCGTACACTTCTGGCACAGTACAGGTAGTAAAGTAAAGGACACTTGTTCATGCCGTGATGAGATGAGATGATGTCTATTGGTGATGAGATGAGATGATGTGTATTGGTGATGAGATGAGATGATGTGTATTGGTGATGAGATGAGATGATGTGTATTGGTGATGAGATGAGATGAGATGATGTGTATTGGTGATGAGATGAGATGATGTGTATTGGTGATGAGATGATGTGTATTGGGAATATGATGCCATATTTTTGTAGACCATCTACTTCGACTGGTGATGTGGTCAATGTCGTGACAGTCACCTTTACTTCCGACGACATAATCTGGTACCCCTTTTTATGTTGGGTCAACTTTATAACCCAGGTAAATATCTTTAAAACATCACCACCACAATGAGGGATTCCACACTTGACCAGCAGGCTGGCAGGCAAGTGTGCTAACCACTGCTCTATCACAGATACCTGGCTGGTACTTGTCGAACAAAATAATTCTTTTATAACCGTTATTCTCATTTCCCAGGTCGTAAACATTTTGGGACATTTCCACGAGGATATGAAACTGCTCAGTTAGAGTCTGCAACAGAAGGGAAAAATAATGGTAAGCAGTTTTGTGTTTTCAAACATTTTTTTTTTCCTTCTTTTTCTCCTGCTTCTTCTTCTTTTTCCTTATTTTCCTCTTCTTCTATTTCTTTCCAGAGGAAAGCATCACACCTAGATAACGTACCCCCTTACAGTGTATCTGACATTAGTCGACATTTGTTATTATTTTTCCTTTCAATATATCTTAATCCCAGGTAACAGGTTCTGTCTATCTATGGGTAAATTTTTCTTTCCTCACAAATTTTTCAGGAGCTTATAGCTTGCTTTTTAAGATTTCCATCGTCCATGAAATGTTTAGTGTGCTCCATGTGCATTGGGGATCTCAGATTTATTCACCCTTGTCCAAGAATGCTAGATATTCATTCTCGCCACTCAAGAGATCGGGAGAATGTGTAATAAAATTCAAAATCAATGGCTTTTGTAAAATTGTACATGTAATTACATGTAACATGATAGTCAGTTTACAATTACTGTGGTAGACAATTGAAATGACTGTGTGAATATATGTATGTTTCAGCTTGAAGGATTTATCTAATCACTTTAGTTTATGTTGTGTGATTTCTGCAGTATGTACCTGACGAGATGTGGTGAAATTTGCCAGGCAATAAATTGTGCAATCTATTTTGTGTGTCTTCATTATTCAAATTCACAATGGGAAAACATTATTTTGAATTTTGTAAAATTGTTCCAGCCGTATTCCAGGATTCAAGGAGGTGATTCCTTTTGGTTGTATTTATTGTATGGTTCTCTGCAAGAGTGAAACTTTAATAAATGAACATTTTATTAGAAAACATTACTTTTGGTAAACAAAGTAATTTTTTAAGGGTTTAAAGAATTTCTAAACATGTTTTCCTATTGTGAATTTGAATAATGAAGACAAACAATATATTGCACAATTTATGGCTTAGCATATTCATTGAGTACATACTACAGAAATAGCTTAACATATAATAAAGGTTATTGAAATTTGCAGAGGTGGTTTCAATACACATGTGTGAACCACAGCTATGTAAACGAAAAGACATGATAATCTATTTTAAACTACTGTGGTAACACCGACAGTGGAGCATATGACAGTGTGTTATGTACTTCAGCTATTAGGATTCATTACATTGCTTTAATGTACGTTATTTCTGTAGTATGCAGTTGAAAAGATACAGCAGAATATGCCAGGCAATACATTATAAAATGTATGGTTTAAATAATGACAAAGAAATAAAATGCTTGATGAGTTGGTGGAGTGGCATGGGAAACGTAACGGTGGATTATAATTAAGGATCAGCTGCATTGCACTCAAGACAAGTCACTAAGCACTTGGTTCTCCCAGCAGAAAGTCAGTGTGGATGCTAATTGTCTCTGTTGCATGCTGAGAAATCTAAGCCTTTCTTGCTTGCAGAATTGTAAGTTCCATACTCGATTCTCCACTCCAGTTTTTTTTGCCCTCGCTCACTTTGAACTTCAAGCGTAGTTCATACACACTACTTCTAGTAGTGCTGGACTGAATTTTGCGTGTTGATTAGCTTTCTCTATTAACAGTGTCCCTCACCATCAGGCCAACCCACTCTGTCTTCAGAGGTATTTGTAATTTATGTCCCCAAGTCAAGGACGGGAGGTCAGCATTTTAGTTCAACTATCCGGTGTAGGGGATGAACCTTTTACCTCAGCATCACCACACTGGATGTTTCAGAACATGCATTCTTATCTATTCGGCCATGCTGACCTATCTCCGCTCCAGTAACCATCATTGAAAATAATCATCAAGAGATGTGACTCTCTGCATCAAACTGTCATTTACTGCTAGCAGTATATAGTTTATGGAGTCTATCCGAGAAGCAGAGAACAGTGGCACTGTAATCTGCCATGCATGTAATAAGAGATGACTAAGGATGGTTGACGTGAGACTGACTACCTCATCCCATAGACAACTTTACCTGCAGAATCCAGCCAGTCATGAACCATTCTCTTGGCATGAGTTGGTTGTGGGCATGTGCTCCACTGGAAGGTGACAGGCAGCAGGAAAAGTATGTCTCCTCGGTCCGTCCTCGGTGTCCCAGTGATGTATGCCTTTGAAGGCAGCATATCAGCCTTCTTGTTTCCAAGCAATCCCACATGAGCAGGGCAATAGGTACGCACAAGTTATCATAAGAATTTTATTTGACATTTCTTTGTATTTTTGCAGTATTTTACATTGCTTTGTGCTTATTGCAATATTTTACATTGTTTCTTTGTGTTCATTGCAGTATTTTACATTTCACTGCGTTTATTGCAGTATTTTACATTTCACTGTGTTGTTTGCAGTATTTTACATTTCTTTGTGTTTATTGCAGATTTAACATTTTTATGTGTGTTTATTGCTGTAATTTACATTTCTTTGTGTTTTTTGTTTTTTTTGCACTATTTTACATTTTTTTAAACTGCAGTATTTTACATTGCTTTGTGTTTATTGCAATATTTTACATTGTTTCTTTGTATTTATTGCCATATTTTACATTTATTTATGTTTTTTGCAGGACACCAGACATTTCCTAGGTCAGCTATCAGGCGGTTGGAAAATGAACCATACCTCAACTCACTGATGACAAATTCAGAGGGCACACTAGATAATCGAAGTTTAGACTCGAGGAGTTCATCCAGTAGTGGATTACCTGCTGACCCAGACTTTGACTCCCCAGGAGGAAGATATTCGCTTAGTGGGCCTTTATTTTCTAAATGTGAGAGCATTTTATTACTTTATTTCATTGTCATCTTCATCATCATGTGACATATTCTCATTGTCTCTATTACAGCTGATCTCATCATTGTCTCTCTTACAGTTGATCTGAAGACATTCTGTTTCTGAACAGTATTTTTGCCAACATCATACATAAATTCTCTATGTCTCGAGTACATCAACAACTAAGGCATCCCCTGTAAACATTTCCAGGTTCCATACATGCCATTTAGCCTGGAAAATGCTAATGAAATTAGAACATTATATGCAACTATGAAAGAGAGACAAACAGTGTTTTTGGTTGTACAATGCAAAGAGAGGTATTTGAAAGATCATTGGAAAAAGTGGCAGAGGTAGATTGAGAGAAATGATGCTGGATGGAATGAGATGTTGGCAGAGAAGGATATCATCAGCAGCAGAGTTGATCCAGAACATCAAGGACTGAGATCTCTGGAGAGACATGAACAAGTTGGCAAGGCACATTATGATGATGATCCCTTCCATTGATAACCTCTCCAGATCTTTATGCCTTTTCATATGATTGAACATATGAGGTTAGAAGTAGATATTAGATTTGTTTGTTTATCTATGCATTTTCTTGTAGTTTATCAGTTGTCAGACATTGCAGTAATTCATGAAGACATTAATTCTTTACATTTGAAGAAAACTTTAATGTCATCTCCACACTTACTTTTATCCTGGGCACACAAGTGAGCTGCAGTAGACCAGTAGCTAGCATGTCCGCCCACCAGCCCACAGGTCACGGGTTCAAATCAGGGTCAAGACAAGACTTTTTTAATTGACCTGAATTCCCAGGTTGACCCAGTCTAAAATGGGTATCAGGAAATGTCTTGGGAAGCAAAGGCGGCCGGTGTGATAGTTGCTACTGAACCCTTTGAGTGCTGATTGGTTTATAAAACAATGTGGAACTAGCAGTACATGCCCTAGTTCACCTCAAGGCATATAATAAAAGTCTTTAACTTATACAAAGTTTATTGGGAAACAAACTATTTATTTATTTACGGTAGAAGGTCAATAGAAAGGTTGTGTATCATTTTACACATTATGTTATTAACTGTCATATTATTTAGTGCATTATCTTTACTTATTGTGTCTATAATTTAGTGGACATCATAAATCATTATTTCAACTTTCCTTTTATAATAAACTAGCTGACCCGGCCCGGCTTCGCCCAGGCCCTGGCGGGGATCTATCTATCTATCTTTCTGTCTGCTTGTTTGTCTTTCTGTCTGTCTGGCTGACCCGGCCCGGCTTCACCCAGTCCCTGGTGGGGAGCATCTCATTTAATTCATATAAGTAGTCATATAAGCTCCCGTTCCCGACTATCTGTCTGTCTGTCTGTCTATCTATCTGACCCGGCGTGGCTTCGCCCAGCTCTGGCGGGGAGCGTCTCATTAAATTCACACAATAACTTAAAAGAATGTCCTTCCACACACCATCCATTATTTTTAATGAAAACTGTTTTTAATCACCTACATGACTGTAGATAACTTCTTTAAGTATAAAAAGATGAGTTACAATGTTATGCATTATGCATTATTTTTATGAAAACTTTGAAAATGCCTTAAAGATTATATCATTATTTATTATAACTCATATGCCTGTAAATAACTATAGGCAAAGAGTTTATAAATCTTTGAAAACCATGCAACAATATGACTATAAAGTATATAGAAATGTTATTAAAAGTTATGCCTTGAAATAACTTTTCTAGAGTTAAGTCCCCTTGCTATATAGAAATTATAATGAAAAATGAAATATTAAATTTTATTAAGTAAGTAGCCGATTTTACACTAAGAAACTATTACAGTCGGTTGCACAGGAATGAAAGGAAGACGTGTAGAAAATTTCATCTCAATCGGATGTACCGTTATCGAACGCATCCAATACATATCCAACCACCCACATACATACACTCTGTTTTATAGATATATAGAAGAATACATGACCTTCTATCTTCAGCTCCTCGTGCACCAACAAACTGGAGACGGGGTAGATTACTAGGGTCAGGAGCTTTCGGAGAAGTGTTCCTCTGCTGTGATGCAGATTCTTCTATTGAGCTAGCGGTCAAGCAGGTCCAGCTGGGAAATATGAATGCTGAGGTTTCCAAGGTAAAATAGAGATATATGAATAGTATGTTGGCTCTGTGTTTGTTTGTATGCAGCTTTTAACATACAACGGTTTCTTACAGTAAAGGCATTTTGCTATAACAGTTGTCTGTAATTATTATTATGTTTCAAAAGGGGCATAGACAGGTTCTTAAGTTAGGGGAAATAAGTGTATGAAAAGGCACCATTCCAAATACCAAATAATTTTTACTCATTTAGTGTTTATATTTTATGTTAAAAATCAAAACACAAGGAAGATATGGGCCTATAATTGCTTGCATAATCTTTACAGGACATTGTAGTCGACGGCAGCATTTATTACCTGTTTGTGATTTTCTAGGCTCTAAATGAAGTATGTAATTGTTATTTTGTATTTAAAATCAAATACAAGAAAGTTTACGTAAGCTAATAAATATTTTAAAAAAAAACAATATTTGAAACGTTTGTTATTTATTTTAATTTTAATATGTAAAATTAAAACAGTGTAAAACAATGTGAAAATGTATGAAAAAACACCAGCCCTTTATATATATTTGCCATTACCCTCTTTGGACAACAATCACCTTCAAATTAATATCCTGTTGTGGATGAAACCTGGTCAGTCACTATTTGTGGCTGATTCAGTCACAGGAATATTAATCTAGGTCAAGGATTGACTCTAATATAACGTCTCTTTGAGGTTTAAAGGGGTAGGGATAATGTTATATTTGAAAAAGAACAAACCCAATCATTTCATTTAGGCTTCATTCTCGCAAAGTTATCTATTACTTTATTATAATTAATATCAGCAGCCAACTGTCTTTCCATGGAGAGCAAACCTTTTTTTTTTTTTTCATAAATAAGGTATAAGAAAGCAATGGTAAACTACTGAGCGTAATTTTGATTTTGCCTAGTACATCAACAGCAGCTGAAAAATGCTGATGTTGACTGCAACGCCCTGTAAGGGATATGCAACACACACAAAAAGGCATAAGGGCAGCAGTCATGCCCCTTGCACCACCTCTAGCTATGTACACTGTATTGTTTCAGATGTATATTCCTTTGCTGCTGTAAGTAATGTATTTATTATGTCATTGTTTTATGGGTCCAGCACTTTTTCGCACTCATATATATATATATATATATATATATATATATATATATATATATATATATATATATATATATATATATATATATGGCAAAACTAAAACAATAACTAAACTAAATAAATTTAGAGTAGGAACGTGGAATGTTAGGACATTAAATGAGCTAGGAAAGTTAAACAATGTTCTAAGAGAAATGGAAAACATGAAAATGAATATACTAGGCATAAGTGAGATGAGATGGAAGGAATCTGGCAAAATTATAACCGACAAACACACAATAATTTATTCTGGAGGGGACACACATGAAAAAGGTGTAGGAATAATATTTGATGAAAATACAGCCAAATCTATGACTGGATACTGGTGCATTTCAGATAGAGTTATAATGGTCAAAATCAAAGGCAAACCAATAGATATAAATATTATACAAGTATATGCACCAACAACAAACAGTAGTGATGAAGATATACAAAACTTTTACGATGAAGTTGAAATGGCAATAGCCCAAATTGGATCACAAGAAATAAAAATAATACTGGAGGATTTTAATGCAAAAGTAGGAAAGGGAAAAATAGAGGATATAGTGGGGAATTAAGGTTTAGGTACAAGAAATGAAAGAGGAGAGAAACTAATAGAATGGGCAAATATTAATGATATGATAATTGGAAACACATGGTTTAAACACCATAAAAGACGACTATACACATGGAAAAGCCCTGATATGAAAATGCGCAACCAAATTGACTACATACTTATTAATAAAAGATTTAGAAATGCATTAATTAATGTAAAGACAATGCCTGGTGCTGACGGTAACAGTGATCATGTACCACTATGTGGACAAATAAAAGTAAGATTAAAGAGAGGGGAAAAAATGGTTAAAAACTTGAGACTTAATAAAGAGGTTCTGAAAGTAGATAAAGAAATTCAAGAACAATACAGAGTGACTGTGAAAAATAGGTACAATGCAATAGCTAAAATACAGAGTATAGATGAACAATGGGAAATGTTAAGGGACTCCATTCATCAAACTAGCAAAGAAATATTACCGGAGAGAAGCCAAAAAGCTAAGAAAAAAATGGATGAATGAAGAAATCTTAAGGTTGATGGACAAAAGGAAACAGAATAAAAATGACAAACAAGAGTATGCTAAGATAAATAAAGAAATAAGAGATAAATGTGTGAAGGCAAAATAAAGTTGGTTAAATGAGCAATGCAGAAAAATTGAATTAAATTCCATTAAAGATCAAAAAAGTATGTACAGACAAATCAGCGAGCTCACAGGAAGAAAAATAAGAATAAATACAGGGTGTTTGAAATAAAAAACAGGACAGACTTTATTGGAGGAAGGTGCTATAATGAAGAGGTGGAATGAGTATATAAGAGAATTATATAATGGAGAAAGGGAAGAATTAACAGAAGAAAGTAACTTAGAAGGCCCACCTATTCTAAAAGAAGAAGTCGCTGATGCTATGAAACACGAAGAAAGGAAAAACAGCTGGGCCAGATGAAATCACAATAGAAGAATTAGAAGTGTTGGGAGAATTTGGAGTAGATATATTAACCAAAATGTTGAATGATATTTACAGTAGTGGATATTTACCCAGTGATATGCTGAAATCTGTATTTATAGCTATACCAAAAAGACCAGGAGCAATTGATTGTGAAGATTTCCGTACAATTAACCTCATAAACCATGTCACTAAGCTTCTACTCAGAATTATAATGAGAAGAACAAGAAAGAAAATAAAAATGGAAATTAGTGAAGAACAGTATGGTTTTATGGAAGGAAAGGGTACAAACAATGCAAAATATATATTACGAACACTAATAGAAAGATCAATAGAGAAACAAAGAGACATATATTTATGCTTCATAGATTATACTAAGGCATTTGATAAAGTAAAACATGATGAGCTGATTAAAATGTTGGAAGATATCAACATTGATGGGAAAGATTTAAGAATAATAAAGAATATATACTGGAACCAAGTAGCAGCAATTAAAATGGGAAATAAAGAGGGTAGTTACGAACAGATAAAGCTAGGAGTACGACAGGGGTGTGTCTTGTCACCCGATCTCTTCTCCCTGTATTGCGAAGTAATAATGAGAGAGATCAAAGAGAAGCCAGGAATACTAATCGGAGGATATAATATAAACAATATACGCTATGCAGATGACACAGTATTGGTAGCGGATAATGCAACAGACCTACAACAATTGTTGGACAGTGTAGTAACAGAGAGTGCACAGAAAGGACTGTCCTTGAATATCAAGAAAACAGTAACAATGGTGATATCAAAGAAAATGGGGACACCAAAATGTGACATAGAAATAGAAGGGGAAATTCTCAACCAAGTGGATAATTTTAAATACCTAGGGGCACTTATAACATCAGATGGAAGATGTACAAAAGAGATTAAGAGCAGAATAGGGCAGGCAAAGACAGCATTTCAGAAAATGAAGAGTATCTTATGCAATAAGTCGCTATCAATGAATGTAAGAAAGAGAGTACTAAAATGCTATATAGAACCAGTTTTGCTGTATGGCAGCGAATCTTGGAATGTAAATGAACAAATTAGGAAGAACTTAGAAGCAACAGAGATGTGGTTTTTAAGACGAATGTTGCGAATTCCTTGGACTGCCAGAGTAACTAACAACGATTGCCTGAAAGAGACTAATGAAACTAGAACACTATATACAACAATAAGAAAGAGACAAACATCTTTCTTTGGTCATGTGATGAGAAGAGAGGCATTGGAGAACATCGTGACAACTGGAAAGATCGAGGGGAAGAGAGGCAGAGGCAGACCAAGAGAAATGATGCTGGACGGACTGAGACGGTGGCATGGAGGAATATCATCAGCAGAGTTGATCCAGAACACCAAAGACCGAGATCTGTGGAGAGCCATGAACGCCTACGCCAGCCGGCACGGCACTTGATGATGATGATGATGATATTGATATATATATATATATATATATATATATATATATATATATATATATATATATATATATATATATATATATATATATATATATATATATATATTTGTAGTAACTATGTGACTTTGTCACTATGTGTGTTAATGAGTGCAGAAACTAGTATTGGCTTAAAGGAGATGTCATTTAGCAACAGTATTCAGTTTATAGTAGTGTCCACCCCTGATACACCGTTACTTCAAGATGCTGTTGCACTTGGTCATGTAAACAGTAGTATGCAATAGTCAGTCACACAGACTGATAAATCGATAGACAGATAGACATACACAGAGACTGATAAAAAGTTAAAATTAGTTGCATATCCTTTTTTTACAGAATGTTGCAGTCAACCCCAGCATTTTTGGGGGTGCTGTTTGCGATCTTTTGGCATGTTTACATTCAGTAGTTTGCCATTGCTTTCTAAATGACCAGTACCCATACCATTTCGTAAAAAACTAATGCAAGGCATCTGCAACCAAATTGCCTGTAGCTGTGTTTGAGCGTGGTATGCAAGATTAAAAACTGAGTGTGTGACCCCCTTCGCCATGGAGCCGGCACAGAGACTGATAGATAGATAAATTGATTGATAAATAGATAGATAGATAGGTGAATGGGTGGGTAGGTTTTTCATTAGATTAGATGTATAGATACATTAGACTGGTTAGATAGGTAGTTAGATTGGTAATAGAAGTATCACAGAGCTTTGGTAATAAACAGTTCAGTTTAGTTGAAAATATCAACATTACAATCTGGACATGACCATGCGTGCTCTGATCTTAAGTGCAGTAAATCCATCAGCATGCAGCAACTAACAGTGCCATCTGATGGTGGTGTGCTACACTTTCCTGGCTAAGTGGATCTTTGGTATTGATCAAACAAACATGACCAAACAATGCTACTGGTAGCCTGCCTTGTCTAAAATTAACTACCAGTAACTAGCTATTATATATGGTCTTGGGCATGTATTGTCAGAGGTAAATTATTTTCAGCTGGTCTCCCTGACCCAGGGGTTAACGGCTTTCTCCGTAATCCTGTATATTCTTGTTAGTAGCGTAACCTGCGCCAGAATCAGTAGAGGTTCTCGCCGCGTTGATAACTTACGGGGTATGTGAGCCGGTCGCCCAGAAAGCAATGGCAAACTACTGAGTGTTATCTTGCCTAGTACATCAACTGTCAAAACTGTCAACTGTCATTTACTGCCAATATAGTACCTTGCGGTGTATGGCAGAGGGGTCTTTCAGCCTGAGAAATTAAGGCCACCTGGCTAGTGCATTCGCCGCGAACTGTACAGGTTAGGATTTTCTTTTTGTCCCCGACATAAAAAAATCCCACACCTTACCTAGGGATCGAACCTGGGTAAGGAGAGTCCGGCGTTCTAGCCACTGGGCCAGCCGCTCATCAACAGCGGCTGAAAAATGCTGATGTTGACTGCAACGTCCTGTAAGGGATATGCAACACACACACACAAAATTATTTTCACTGTCATTTTCAGTTATTTTATTCATTTTTGTTTTGTAGGAAGTGCGGGCATTAGAAAATGAGCTGCATCTTCTTCGAAATTTCCAGAATGAGAGAATTGTCCAGTACTATGGGTGTCAGCAAGAGAACCATGTCTTGTCCATTTTCATGGAGTACATGCCAGGGGTTGGTTTACTATTGTTTGATGTCTAAATCATGTCACTGATATACACCTACCAATCTCTCTCTTGTTGTTCATTGTCTAACTGATATACAACAGCTTCCAATATCTCTCTCTCTCTCTCTCTCTCTCTCTCTCTCTCTCTCTCTCTCTCTCTCTCTCTCTCTCTCTCTCTCTCTCTCTCTCTCTCTCTCTCTCTCTCTCTCTCTCTCTCTCTCTCTCTCTCTCTCTCTCTCTCTCTCTCTCACACATATACTCTCTCATTCTGACACACTGTTTCTTTGACACAATCCAATCCTCTGACCGTCTGTGTCTCTTCCTTATTCTCGTTCACACTGTGTTTTTGGCTATTTCTACCCATCTAACTCTGTCTCTCTTTCAGTCCCTCTATCTCGGTCTCCCTGACTCTGTTTTTCTTAATCTCAGTGTCCCTCTTATACACTCACTGCATCTCCTTCTGTTCCTCTGACTTTATCTGTCACTCTGACTGTTTCTGTCTCCCTGACTCAGTGTATGTCACTCTGACTTATCCGTCACTCTGACTCTATATTCACTGTTTATGTCAAGTGCTTACTACGGATTTAAATCTGATATGAAGTGAATAGATTCATTTTTTTTTTTTTGGACTGAAATACATAACTCACATTATTACTAAAACTACAGTGCACACACGCATGCTCGCGCACGCACACATACAGAGAGAGAGAGGATTTATCTATTCACTTCATACAAGGGAAAGTCATTAAGAAACATACATTTTAATATAAAGTGCATGGAAAAGTATATTTGATGGAAAATATTATTTCAGGACACAAACTGGCTCTTAAGCAATATCTCATGTAAAGGTCAGGAAGATTGAGTAGTTTACACTTGCGTAATAGTAATTGCAAAATTGCTGCCCCTTATTGACTTGCACTGTGGAAGAACAAAGAATGATGGTTCAATATAGAGACTATTGTTTGAGTCAGGGGAGATCACATGAATGGGAAGAAAGATTTCAAAGGAAACACCTGTTGTCTCTAGTTAAGAAAAAGTGCAGGAATCTGCTGGGAAAGTAATGATGACCTTTGTTAGAGGGATATAATTTTGATGTATATCCAGGAAAAGGGTGAAACTGTGATTAGTGCTCGATACAGAGACATACTAGTGAACAAATTGAAACTCATGATAAAATCACCAGGAACTTTTCTCAAACGGAGTATTGTTGCTGCATGACAACGTCCGCCCTCACACAGCTGCACATACAGTGAATACACTTTGAGGTCTTGAAACATCTAAACTTAGTGTCATTGGACTTTCACATGTTTGGACCGTTGAAAGAAAATTTGCGGGGTCAGAAATTTGCTGATGACAACAAGATAATAAAAAGGTAATAAAAATAAAGGTAAATAAAAAGGTGTTGTAAAATTAATTTAAGGTCACACCCAAAAACTGTTTCCTAGAAGGCGTCAGCAAGCTAGTGGACAGGTGGACCAATTGTATTGTCAGGCAAGGAGACTATGTTGAGAAATAACACACACAAAATTTTATTTTTATTGTCGAAAAGTTAAAATTCCTGTTCCTTAATGAATTCCCCTCGAAGTTCAGTTAATTCTATAGTATGCATCTGACAGATATGCCAGGCAACAAATTGTGCTGTCTTTTGTTTGTTTTTCTTTGTTCAAATGTAGTAATTATCTGAGACTCTAAGGGTAAAGAAATATGTTATTAATACATGCTTTGAATTGCTTCCGTTTTCTTATACACACAGGGTTCCGTTCTGGACCATATGAAGCAGTATGGGCCACTAACGGAAAATGTGACTCGTAAATACACAAAGCAGGTTCTACAGGGTCTTAAATTTCTGCATAAGAATGTCATTGTTCACAGAGATATTAAAGGTATAGTTTGTTTGTTTATTAGAAATGTTTAAACAGCTTTCATATGCGGTGTCTGCAAAGAATTCTTGTTATTAAGTAGCAAGACAAAAATCACAAATACTGAACTACTGGAAACATCAGGTTGTATGACGGTTTATTCCATGCTCAGTCTTCGTAGACTTAGATGGATAGGACATCTTAGGAGGATTGATGATGGTAGAATACCAAAGGACATCTTTTTTGGTGAATTACAGATTGGTAAGAGATCTCAGGGTCGGCCTCTACTACGATACAAAGATGTGTGTAAGCAGGACATGATTGATACAGGCATTGATAATGCACATTGGGAGCAAGTCGCCGCTGAACGTGTTGCATGGCGGGCAAACATCAGAAATGGAATAAAGACAAAGGAGAAAATTATTGCAGATAAGTCGCACACCGAGCATGTGAGACGTAAGATCGTGCATGATGGTGGAAATGACCACGTGTTCACATGCACCCACTGTGGACGAACATTTACAGCGCGAATTGGCCTTATCAGTCACATTCACTACCGCCATGGGTAATAGTTATTATGCCTTTTTGACGCACAAACTATCGTCTGTCAAGACGGCAAGGTGCCAATGAGTGTGTTTGTTTATGATTTCACCCTCTACTGAAAAGTCAAAATTTGTATGCTTGTTTTTTAAAGTTGAATCTGTATGATGATAAGCAAATATGGTATTTTTTAAAATTGTATTTCTTTTTTGTTCGTTTTAAATATAGTTGTTTATTTGGCCATGTTCAGAGGATTGTTATGCATAATAGAAAATAATGTATTGTTATGTTCATTACCTTATTAGTCTTGTCATCTTATTATTAATTTAGTACGTGATTATTAATTTTCTTCACCTTCTACTCTTTATACCCCTTGGTGCTTACTCAAACCACCACACGCCAAACCTCCCATCTTTTGCTGTCTCCTGTGGCTCCCTCCATATCCTCTCTATATTATTCATCTCTGTTTCTAATTCTCTTCTCCGTGTGTTTTCAGATTTCCCTCTATTACATTGTCCAAGTGAGTTATAGATAAAGGACTTTCCAATTATGCTGTTGTCAAGTTTTCTCAGTTACTCCTTTTTCAACCTCGAGTCAATCCAGCCTTAAAATGGGGACTGGATAATTTTCTGAAAATTTTCTGGGAATGAGAGATGGAGAGAAAGAGTGTTGGTCAATTCACCTTATTATGCAATTGCATATCATATTTGAAAATTTAACAATTTACACCCCAGTGGCAGTTTTTGTCATAGGACTGCCTTTACCTTATTGTGGTTTTCTTAACTTGTTACTAGTTTGATTACAATATTATTGGTTTAATTAACTTGTTACTAGTTTCATTACAATAGTATTCATTTAATTAACTTGTTACTAGTTTCATTACAACCATCATCATCATGTGCCATGCTGGTAAGTGTGGGCGGTCATGTTTTGCCATCTCACTCAATCACCAGAGTCATGGATCAGCTCAGCGTTCCTGTCTTGTCCATACAATGTGGCCAAGCCATCCAGGGATTTACTTCTCTGTCCTCCCCTTGTTCTCTTCCCCTCGATCTTGTCAGTTGTCACCAAGTTCTCCAATTTATTTCTTCTCATAACGTGCCCATGCCCTTTACAATATTATTGGTTGAATTAACTTGTTTCTAGTAACCTTTTTCTAGCTTTATTGGTTTCAGTACAGTATTGTTAGTTTCATTTTATTAACAGTAGTGTCGTTACCATTTTATTAGTTTCATTACTTTATTATTAGTTTCATTAGTTTAAAGTTAGTTTCATTACCTCATTGTTACTTACATTAGCAGTTTTTTTATATAATTTTGTTTTTTTAAACAAAAGCTGCTAATATCCTGAGAGATACATTGGGAAATGTCAAACTGGGAGATTTTGGAGCATCCAAGCGACTACAGAACATCACAAGTGCAACAGGCCTCAAGACAGCAATTGGGACACCTCATTGGATGGCCCCAGAAGTTATAAATGGAGAGGGTTATGGCCGCAAGGCTGATGTATGGTAAGTTTGTATCAACTGTTCTTCACATTTACTGCAATGACAAAGCTTCATGTACAGATCTGACCTGTTTTCTAGTGAACAGTTCTGTTTGTCTTCTAACGCCAATTTCAGTTTGGCTTAACTATTTAAGTATGGAGAGTTGAAAATATTGTCTTTGCTCAGAATATTTTTCTTTTTATGGTAAATTTTTGTGGCTTGTTTTGGTAAAACATACTGAATGTTTAATGTAAACAGTGAAGACACAAAAACTACCACAGTTTACATGTGTATATCTCAGCCATCTCTACCTTGGTAACCCTGAGAGTGAAACGTATGACGGTGTGTTATCTCAGCTGAAAGGATTCAATAGGCTGCTCTAATATAGGTTGAATTATTTTTGTAGTATACACTTGACGAGATACAGCGAAGTATGCCAGGCAGTAAATTAGGCAATCTATTGTTTGTTTCTTCATCATTAAAATTCACAACTGGAAAAATATTATTTTGAACATGATTAATTGGCTTCAGGGATTTAAGAGTTCTACTATACTCAGTGCCGGTCACCCTGTTTGAGGGGTTAGCAGCTTTCTCCGTAACCCCGAATATTCTCGTGGTTGACGTGAGCGCACGAGAATTGGAAGCAGTTCGAGTCGCGCCAGTGGCTTATGAGAGTTTGGAGCCGGCCGCTCAGAAAGCAATGGCAAACTACTGAGCATAATCTTGCCAAGAAATCAACAATCAGCTAAAAGATGCTGATGTTGACAGCGATGTCCTGTAAAGGATATGCACACACACACACAAAACAACTATACTCAGTGTGACTGTTTTCAAAACATTTAAAGAAATAAGGAATGAGTCTGAAATGAATGAAAGTGTAATGGAAATTCTGTTACCATGAAATTACCAGACCTCAATGAAAAGATGTTTATGAAGTGTTTTAACCTGATGGTAGCAGCAAAAATTAGTTAGATGGAGCAGTTAGTATGGAATCATCAAGTCTACGGATAATTTGAGTTGTGGAGATGATGACAGTGAGGCAGGCTGCCATATTTTTCTCAGAAAATGTGTTATGTGGTGCTTCATTACCTTAAAGTTACATTTTCTCATAAGAAGGTGTGCTGTTTATTGCTACATTAGCAGGGCAGTTATATTTCTTACAGAATGTGTGCTGTCTATTGCTACATTGACAGAAGGAAGGTGCTATTTTAACACAAGAAAGCGTGCTGGCAGAAGGACAATTACATGCTCATTTGAAAAAATGTTAGCAAAAGAACAATTATATTTTCATACAAAAAATGGGCTGTTTATTGTTGTATTATCAGATGGACAATTACATTTTTATACAAGCACATTTTCTGTTTATTACTAACTAAACAGAAAAAAAATTACATTTTCTAACAATAAAATTTGCTATTCATTCCAATATTACCTTAAAATTATTACCATTCTTATTAAATATATTGTCTGTTGCCATATTGTCTTCAAATTATATTGTCTCATAAGAAAATATGCTGTCTGTTGTTACAGTGCCTTCAGATTATATTGTCTTATAAGAAAATATACCGTCTGGTGCTAAATTAACAGTGTGCATTTCTTCCCTATTTCCAGGAGTCTTGGCTGCACTGTTGTGGAAATGCTGACTCAGAAGCCTCCATTTCCTGAATATGAATCATTTGCTGCAATGTTTCAAATTGTGACTTCCAAACACCCCAAGTATGAGCTCCCGCCGAATTCCTCCGTGGCAGTCAAGGACTTTCTACTGCACACATTTCAACGAACTGGCCCAGAAAGGCCGTCTGCTGAAGCTTTACTAGAGCATCGATTTGTGCGAGATGTGACTTCTTAATATGTGCGTGTTCGACTAAGATGCTCATTTTGTGCAGTCACAATCAATAATACTACATGGTGGACAAAGATGTGTTTATTGGATTGTACTTCATGCCAAGTAGTTCTTTGTTCATCTTGTATACCAAATAATAGCGAACAGTGTATAGATATCCAGGTTACTGGTGTAGATTTAACTTGTAAAATTTAATGTGACAAGACATTGATGATATTGATTCTGTTGGAGCTTCTTGAAGTTGTCAAGATGTCAATATTTGACTCATTACTTCAGAGATTTCTCTTGTCACTACATGAACACAGCATCATTAGACTTTTTGAATGTGGAGATTTCTTCTGTGGAGTGTGATAAGATAACTTCATGACTGTTTTGTAAAAATGAAATGCCTTTAAAAAAGTTTTCTATACTGTTAATATTGTGCACAGATTAAGTATTTGCAGTTTATTGTTTCAGATAATCTGTTTTTTCCTTCTTGACACTGTTAATTTGTTTATGTGTATGCTGTGTCATAAGAACATAGTAAACTTGGATAGCAGCAAGATCCAAGAGTTTGTTCAAGTGGCCAATTTTGTTTTATTATGTTATATGCATTCTTGTGTTCACTAATGATGTAAGGTCAGCCCATGACTAATATTGTGATAGTGGTGTGAAGAAAAGGACCTTTACAATATACTAGGGTGCTATGTTGTGATTAATGGTGACCAGTTCACTTCCTCACCACTTCTTGTTTCTAGAAACATCTCTGGAACAAGGCTGCATTGACTCTTTAGTTGTCTGCAGTTGGAATGATTCACTCTGAAAGGAGATGGACCAGTAATTTAGGCCAATAACGTGTTTGCTAGACTCCAGCAAATTGAGAGGTGAGAGAAAGACACTAGCACTGGATAGGACACATATTGTGAACATCTGAGAGTAGTATAACTAAAAGTTAACTAGTTTAACTAGAAACCCATGTGTCTGGAACCCACAGAGCAAACAAAATAGAGGGAGATTTAAAATACATGTGGATGAGACATAAAAAAAAAATGTTTTGCGTATCCTTTTACAGGACTTAGCTGTCAACAGCAGCATCTTTCAGCTGTCTGTTGATCTCTTGGCAAGATTACGCTCAGTAGTTTGCCATTGCTTTCTGAGCGGCCAGCTCAGTATCCGCAAGTTACGAGCGGGGGTCGAACCACCTCAGTTCTCGCTCCGCTGCGAGACTCTGCGTGATAAACGGGATTACAGAGAGAAAGTGTTGTAACCCCACAGCCAGAGAGACCGGCTGGATGAGACATAGAGACATGAATAATATGGGAAGGAAATAGATGGAGCCACATGAGATAGCAAAAGATAGGATGGCTGAAGTGAGTGCTTCTACTTCTGTGGTGGGGGGGGGGGGGGGGATGTCCAGCAGAAGAAGAAGAACTTTTGCTGAAATATTTGCTTCACAAGGTCCTGGCAGTGTTTTCAGAATATTTCCTTTATAACTATATACGACCTCATTATCATTTTAATCTCATTCGAAAAAAATAACACTTAAACTCTAATACATGGACAAAACACAAAGAGAGATTTAAAACAAGCAATACTGAACTATACATATGTAAACTGAGACGTCCTTTTATAGTTAAGCATTCCTGAAATGAAGATTCAACTCAAATGTCTGTGCTGGTATAGCAGTTACTATGCCAACACAGCTTCTTTCAGTAGTGATGTAAGCATTGTTATAATCCCAATGTATTGCTATTGATATATTAAAATGTAAGCAGTTTTCTTAGGTTATTCATGAGAGGACCATTGGTAAACAGTAGGCTTTATATATCATAAATTATACAAGATTTTCCAGTTAATAAATAGAGAAGTTTTTTTCTTACCTTCACATCCAACATACCATAGCAAATTATCCCTTTAAGTGCTTGTACATTGAAAGTCTTCCACACATTAATGATTTACAACAAGTGCAGCAAAATGAGTTTTATACCCTGGGTTTGTTCTATCAGTAAATGGTTACCACTGCAGTCTTTTTGTTGTACACAGTGCTTCATGTTGTTATCACATTCTTATCATGCTGGTTTGTTGTAGCTGGTTCAGGATTGCATGCAGTGAGTTGGTGTTAATTTTAATTAGTCCAGGAATCTGTTCGGCAAGTTTTTGAACCTTGGAGGTGCCTTGCAGATATTGTAGTTGTTTGAGAGACATCTAGATTGTTAGAGGTGATTAGAATGTTGTTGTGTGTGTTGATTTTAGTTTATCTAAGAATCTGTATAGCAAGTTGGTGAATATTGGGTTAGGCTAACAGATTTTCTCTGGCATTACAGTTGGTGCAGAGACACCTTGGGTGAGTTGATGATTGTAGGAGATCACTAACATATTTGACCTGGTGTTTATGTCTGCTGATTCAGGGATCCATAGCATGATTTAATCGGTACCAGTGATGACCTGTATGTTCTCCCAAGTGTTGTATTTGATCCATAGATGATGTTGAAGATTGTTTGAAATAGCAAGTAGATTTTCCCCTGCCTCTACATGCTCAGATCCTCTTATCAGTATCTCCCTCATTGTGCAGCAACTGACAACAGCCATTCTGTGTTGGTTGACTGTTCTTCTTTGTCCTGCATGACTCTCTGTCTAGCTTCACCCTCTTTGAAAACATAAACTCCCACTATACTTAACATTAAATATGGGCCATAAGTCATTGTTCACATGGGGATAGATAATAGAATAGCATGGAGTGTAGTCATTCCTGCTGCCCATCTGATCAGCCAGTCATACGTGCTGCATCTAAGCTTGCAGATTTTCATGATTTTATAATTAGCTACGTTTTGTACTTTGTCAGTACTGAGTGATCTGAGAGTGTTCTCATTTGTATTTTAGAGATAGAAACAAAATTAACATGTGGTGGTATACTGCTGATTGTGATGCCTTTCTTGTTACTTTCATCAGTTTCTATTCTTTTTATTTTTAACATCTGCTTATCTTTCTTAAGTTTTCATCCTTCATTTTTGCACTTATTAATGCAGTAATTACTTGGCGCTGCTGACATTAATACAAATGTTTATGAACATTGTGAACACCCTTTTAAAATTAATCTGCTTTATGAGTAAAATAAATGAAGTAAGAACATCTCTAACTTGCTCAAACCCAATTCAAAATTTTCAAATACCACAGGAAATGACTTTTCCTATATTTCAATTGATGTGAGAGCAAAGATTATGTCTGTATATAGAGAACATCGACTCCCCCTGTAAGAAAAGGTTCCATGTTTCACATCTTGGGGCCTATTAGGCATAAGGTGCTGGCCCCATGTATTTATAGACAAATCGGTACTCCAGGGTGATATGATCAATATCACACCAGCAACCTTGACTTCTCAAGACGTTTGCTGGAATCCAGTTTAGACTGGGTCGACCTGGGAGCTTAGGTCAGTTTAAATATCTGCCCCGATGTTCGAACCCATGACCTCAGAGTCAGCAAGCAAGCCACAGTGTACTAGCCACTGCTACCATGGCTCCAATTCTGCCTTAATGTAAATGTGGATACAAATAAATAGTACCTGAAAAGTTATCTTCCATAATTATATAACAACAATAATATTATAATTATATAACAGATGGATAATAAATACAAAGATGGGATTTTTAGATGTCTTCATAGTAATATAGGGAGTTATTTGATGGGAATAGATATGTGTTATAAGACATGCATTATCACTGAAACCATACTGCAGGAGCTCTACAAGTGCTTTAGTGAATCCTTCTGATGGAGAACTGTATTAATATTATACATCTTAGGAAGTTTTAACTCCTTTTATTACTTTTAAGTAACATTTATCTTGATGAGAAGTTAGAGTAATATTTATCTGAATAAGACGTTAAAACTAAGATAGCATGAGTTAAAAGAAGGACAGAGGAAAAAATGGACTCAAGTAATATCTGGGATAGAAAGAATGAAAACAATAACTGGCTGGGTCTGGAGATAAAGATCACATAATTTAACCATTAATGTGAAGCCATGGATGAAGCGAATTTTAAAATATTCTTGAAAATCACCGAATTAAAGAATATTAATATAGCAAAACAGGCGGTGAAGCAAACTGTGGCATATGTTTGTGATGAAGTGGAAACATTACATTCACTAACACTGAAGACACATTAAAGAGGAAGAGAATTAGAGTGTATGTAACAGGCAAACCTACATCCTGTACAGAGAAAATATCAGTCGTGAAGACTAGGCAAAAGTAGTCCCATTGCTGATACTGCCACTGGTGTGAATTGTTAGGCCTTCACATGTTTTCAGCCATGATATATTGATTGATTGATTGATTGATTGATTTAGGTACCGAGCCATGATATATGAGGTGAGGTTATCCAGTTCCCTTCCTCATAACCTTTCCTTATCAGAAAATTATGACAATTTTTATGAAGCTATGTTGACCCCGTAGCCATACTGGTTAGGAAAGCACTGAAAACTTCATGCCATTTGTCTCATTAATGAATGTAAATTAAGTTTACAAGCTCCTGCATGTTTATATTTATGCTTTTCTATTGTCTAATTCCATGGTTTTAATTGCTTTACACAATAAATGTGCATTCCTCATTTACTTCCTGGGCTGCTGTTTTTCATGCAGCCATCGACTAGAATAAAATTCAGAAACTAAAGTGTGAAATGCCATAAAGCCTTAACTAATGTAAACAACTATTTTTAGGAGCTGTAAATGAATAGAGAGCACTTTAATATATGTTATATGATTGTAACTTAACTCAGAATATACTTGAGCCAGTTCAGATGTTACAGGTTAGTGTGGTTATGTGGTGTTTTACAAAGCTGGCTGTGAATGGCCAATTTTGCCATTAGCTATTAATGAACAAATAAATGTCAGGAGAATTGTTAGTATGCTCGTCTGCTGGTCCAGTGGTCATAGGTTCGAATTTGCATTGAGTCAGGTTTTTTAGCTTCCAGGTCAACCCAGCCTAAAATTGATACCAACAAGTCTTGGGAATTAAAGGCAGTCATTATTATATTGACCACATCAATCCTGCATGCCAATTAAAGAGTGGACAGGATGTAGTAATCCCAACACTTGTGCATATTGCTATAAAATGGTGGAAAACCGATTACTGATACTTCCATCATGAAACCCCTGCAAGCCACAACCATGAGATGAGAAAGCAACGAAGAACTAATTTAAAAAAACAATAACCCACCAACTATATTGACATTACTTAAATGTTACAGAAGAGTTCTTAGAAAACCATGGAGCTAGAAGAAGAAAAATACTGACATTCTACAAGATCTGAGCATTGAAGAAAACTATCTCATAAATAGATCCATGTCTCTGAAACTTAAATACTTTGGCCACATTAAATATCCAGTGGTTTGGAAAGAACAGTGATAGAAACCATGGTTCTGGGAAGATGATTTAGTCAACCAGCATGAAAATAGAAACAGGACATGGTAGATATTTTGGCTATGAAAATTTATGAGTCGGGAGAACAAGCCAAGGATGGAAAGACTAGTTGGCGGGCTATCATAAAACCTACATTCTACAAAGGGTCTGCTACTTTATGATAATGCTGACATCCACTTGTAACAGGAAGGCAAAGAGAGTGAATTGTTTTAACAGGGCCCCAGTAAAGAATAGTAATACTGTAGTTACCAGGGCCCCAGAAGGGAAGCTAAGAATAGTAACACTGTAGTTACCAGGACCCCAGAAGGGAAGCTAAGAATAGTAACACTGTAGTTACCAGGGCCCCAGAAGGGAAGCTAAGAATAG
Organism: Cepaea hortensis; assembly: GCA_963921405.1. Lineage (NCBI taxonomy): Eukaryota > Metazoa > Mollusca > Gastropoda > Stylommatophora > Helicidae > Cepaea > Cepaea hortensis. The sequence goes on along the minus strand of OY992892.1, from coordinate 55,601,832 downwards.
TAACACTGTAGTTACCAGGGCCTCAGAAGGGAGTCTAAGAATAGTAACACTGTAGTTACCAGGGCCTCAGAAGGGAAGCTAAGAATAGTAACACTGTAGTTACCAGGGCCTCAGAAGGGAAGCTAAGAATAGTAACACTGTAGACTTCCTGAGCATGTCATAAAAAGCGACTGAGATTAACTGTTTCACACAGAAGAATAAAATATCAGCCCACATCCAACCAACCAGGAACTGTCCTCTACAGGCTTGGCATGTATGGTTGTGGGTCTATACTCCACTTTGAGTCTTAAGGATAGAAGAAGAAGAAAGAGAATTCATACTCAGTGAAAACATGAAAGAACAGTGAATATCAACTAACAGCTGTCCTTCATTGCCTGCATAAATGTTTACTTTGTCTCTACCATAGGCAATTGTTTTGTGCTCCCCATATCATATGCACAGAACTGTACAAAAGCTTTAGGAAAGTTGCTTTGCTGTTTTTCTATAGGTTGAATATTAGTCTATGCAAAATTGTGTATTTGTGAAAGTTGCTTCTGTGATCTATTTTAAGTTAATGAACCATGCTGTACTGTTCTATGTACTTGTGTACTGCTGTATATACAGTCTCTTTTGTTGCATGCAATATAATTCTTTATTTCAAGTATTTTTAGGGAACATTATACTTTGTTTCTGGCCTGAATTTAGTAGTATAGTTTTTTTTCCTTTTCTATTTTACACATTTTCTGTTTTTAATAATTCGTTAAGTCTGTAAGATTTTATATATTTGAAAAATGTTCGCAAGTTGTATATTTCAGTGTTATGTTCATTGTTACTAGTCATAAACATATATTCAATCCTTTTGGTGGTGCAGAATTAACTGTTGTGGTGAATCTTTTATCCTTTAGAAGGTTTTGTTTCATTTCTGTGTTATAATCTACACGAGTGGTTCAGTCGCATTTTCCTCATGATGGACTGGTAGTACATGGTTCCGTCGTCCTGCTACTGAATTAGTGCGTGGGCGACACCATGAGCTGTGAAATTCGCATGGAATGCTTTTACATCTGTCTTTTACAGTGACCTGCATGTTCGGAACAATGGCTACCAGCTGTTGCTGACTTGACTGATTTGCCCTTTCGGTTCACGAGTGCATTTTTCGGGAGACTCCTGGGAGTCGGTGCTGAAGCTGCGGAGTTCGTGCTTTGTGCGACACTTTCGGCGGGTCGCCCTGCGATAAGAGACCGAGTCATGTGAGAAAACCTGGGTCAATGAGTTCTTTCTGGTGGCTGCCGAGTCCATCGTCTATGAACTGTGGTATTCGTGGATGAATTTTGTGTTGGCATTCTGACGGTGGTATTATGCAGTGTACCTGTGCGGGCTTGTTGGATTGCCGAGACTCCTGTCTATTCCACTTTTCACATTGGACAGTGGGGAGCATTTTGTGTGATATTCGCTGGCACGGGAATGGAGCATAATGGTGACGACCTGTTGCCGTGAAGTTGGAACCTCGACTAACTAACTAACTAAGAAAAACATACTGGAGCATAAATATATTACATCTATATTTTTCAGTGTGTTGTGTCTATAAATTCAGCTATTTGTTAACTCTTCTACACACTGTTTGCTCTTTAATATGTGAACATTATGGGTGAAATATGGTTGATGTGTTTTTCCCCAATGGCAAGAGGTATAAATCTGTCAGCCATTTATGGTAGTTAAAGGATACCATAATGCAGATGTCATCTATACATATTTAGATAAACTATCATCATTTATGGAAATATTCATATTACCTTTACTGGCTCTATGCAGTGCTGTGAAAACTACTTTTTTGTGAGTTTGTGATTGTATGGTTTACCATTGGGCCATGTTTTAAAATATTTTAGAAATGTTTCTATAGACCTTATGACACTGTACGGTGGTGCTTTCTATCATTATCAACATCATCATGAAACTTTCTATAACCTGTTTATTATTCACTGAAATGTACATTTAGCAATATGGTGTCCTCTGTTGTTTATAATTAACACAGTTCTATACTTTTCTTGCATGTTACCTTAAATCCTTTAAAGGACAGTTGAATTGTAAAGAAACATAGCAATGGGCATTTTTTAAAAAAACTACTTAAAATATTTAAGGCCACATCTTGTTATTCCGTAGACTGTTGCAATAAAATGTTATCTTCAAAGCAATGTTTTCCTATTATAAATCTGAATAATGAAGGCACAAATAGATTGCACGATTTGCACAGGTATAAAGTAATTAAATATGGGGCACTTGTTAGACCCAATTTGTATAGACCAATCAGCATTCGGTAGTTGATGTGGTCAGTTTCACACCGGCCACCTTTAGTCCCCTAAATATTTGTTGGTACCCATTTAAGGCTGGGTCCACCCAAGAACCAAGGTCACTATTAAAAATCTGTACCAGTGCTGATTCAAATCCATGGCCACCAGGTGAGCACCTAGCCTCTATTATACAAGTGTTTCTTTGCTGAAAAATGCCAGACAATAAATTGTGCAATCTATAGTCTGTGTCTTCATTATTCAGGGTGTTATCTGTTAAGAATGTTTGATATTTTTCTATAACATGGTTCAGTAACGTGCCTCAGTAATGTTCACATTGATTACCATCAATACTTTCACTCTTTAATGACCTGGGGCTTCCCCATGTTTGCTGCAAACCTCGTCTATGAGTATTCACATACTGCTAGGCTAGAGGTTAAGGGCCATTTATTTTATAACATTATTTTGTAAAACTATACTGTTATATGTGGTTAAACAGAAATATTTAACATTTATAACCAGGTCAGTGTGAAACAGAGCGTGGTTACAGATATTGACTATAAGTGCTGGCCTCCCATTCAAATGCTTGGAAATGTCATGTCTTATCAGGTGATTCTGTCTGAAGTCTGGTACACACTTTCTGAACAAGTTTCTTCTCCATTCCAGATTCATGACATGTTCATAAATGTATGATTTGGAAGATAGCAATTTTTGTTTCCTGTGTTGGTAATATGGTTTTACTTTTGTTAATAATGTGGTTTTCTGCAACTGCTTTAGTGGTTTGTAAGCTCCGTCTTGGACAGCAATTTCCGGCTGTCAGGACAAGTGAGTGCACTCTCTGCTCGGATGCAGAGTTGTCCACTTATTCCAGTGGATGCTATGAAGTCTTTTTTACAACATACAGATATTTTGACCAAACACTGCTACAGCCTTTAACTGACTTTATACTGGATTATCTCATACGATCTCATGTTATTCCCGATGTCATGTGCCTCTGTAAGGAAAGCTGAAAGCATGTTGTTATGTTGTATTAGGTGGGGAATTATTAATCAGCGTATGAATATTTGAAGATAAATTAAAGCAAAATGTGACATGGGAGCTTGACAAACAAAGACATATAAAATTTATAAAGTAAACTAGCTGACCCGGCCCGGCTTCGCCCAGACCCTGGTGGGGAGCATCTCATTTAATTCATATAAGTAGTCATATAAGTTCCCGTTCCCGACTATCTATCTGTCTGTCTGTCTGTCTGTCTGACCCGGCCCGGCATCGCCCAACTCCTGGTGGGGAGCTTCTCATTTAATTCATATAAGTAGTCATATAAGTTCCCGTTCCCGACTGTCTGTCTGTCTGTCTGTCTGTCTGTCTGTCTATCTATCTGTCTGTCTGTCTGTCTGTCTGTCTGTCTGACCCGGCCCAGCCCATGGTGGAGAGCATCTCATTTAAATCATATAAGTAGTCATATAAGATCCCGTTCCCGACTATCTGTCTGTCTGTCTGTCTTGGGTAAATGGAGGAGGGAGGAGGAAGAGGGAGGTGGAGGAGGGAGGAGGAGACAGGAGACAGGAGGAATAGGAGGGAGGAGGAGGGATTAGGAAGAGGAGGGAGGAGTAGGGTGGAGGAGGAGGGGGGAGGAGGAAGAGATGGAAGGAGGGAGGAGGAGAAAGCAGGAGGAGGAGGGAGGAGGAGGGAGAGGGAGGAGAGAGTAGATGGAGGGAGGAGGCGGAGGGAGCAGGAAGAGGGAGAAGGAGGAGAGAGTGGGAGGAGGGAGGAAGAGGGAGAAGGAGGAGGGAAGAGGATGAGGGGGAGGAGGAGGAAGAGGGAGGAGGAGGAATGTGAAGGGAGGAGGAAGGAGGAGGTAGAGGGAGGAGGAGGAGGGAGGAGGAGGAATGTGAAGGGAGGAGGAGGTAGAGGGAGGAGGAGGGATGAGGAGGAGAGGAAGGAGGAGGGGGAGGAGGAGGGAGGAAGAAGGAGGAGGGAGGAGGAGAGATGAGGGGGAGGAGGGAGGGGGAGGAGGAGAAGGGAGGAGGAGGGCGAAGGAGGAAGGAAGAGGAGGGCGAGGAGGTAGGAGGAGAAGGAAGAGGGAGGAGGAAGAGAGTGGAGGAGGGAGGAAGAGATAGGCGGAGGGAGGAAGATATAGGCGGAGAGAGGAGGAGGAGGGAGGAGGAGGAGTAGGGATGAATAGGAGTGAGGAGGAGGGATTAAGAGAAGGAGGGGGGAAGGGGAGAAGGAGGAGGGAGGAGGAGGAGGAAGAGGGATGAGGAGGGAGGGTGAAGGTGGAGGAGGAGGGTGAAGGAGGAGGAGGAGGGGGAGGACGGAGAAGGAGGAGGAGGAGGGGGAGGACGGAGAAGGAGGAGGAGGGAGGAGGAGAACGCAGGTGGGGGAGGAGGAGAAGGGAGAGGGAGGAGGAGGGAGGAGGTGGAGGGAGAAGGAGGAGGGAGGAAGAGGTAGAAGGAGGAGGGAGAAGGAGGAGGAGGAGGAGGGAGGAGGAGGAAGAGGGATGTGGAGGAAGAAGGAGGAGGGAGGAGGAGAGAGGAGGAGAAGGAGGAGGAAGAGGAGGAGGAAGAGGAGGAGGGTGGAGGGAGGAGGTAGAGGGAGGAGGCGGAGGGAGTAGGAGGGAGGATGATGGAGGAGGAGGGAAGAGGGAGAAGGAGGAGGGAGGGGGAGGAGGTAGAGGGAAGAGGAAGGGGTGGAGCGAGGAGTTAGAGGCAGGATGAGGGGAGGAGGTAGAGGCAAGAGGACAAGAGAGGAGGAGGGAGTTCGCCATTCCGAATTCATACTCGTCTAGGTTCTGTGATTTCGGTCCTTCCATTGATTGTTTTTCCCTTCTACACGACTGTAGATAACTTCCTTACACATAAAAAGATGAATTGTTATTGATATTGCCGTGGAATGGAGGCATATATATCAGCAGCAGAGTTGAACGCCTACGCCAGCCAGCACAGCACTTGATGATGATGATGATTGCCGTGTGACGATTCTGTGTAGTCACGTCATTTTCTTCCCTTTCCCTAGCGTTTTGGTTCGGGGATTCTTTCATCATCATCATCATATATTTACGTACGTATGTTGGGAATGGGAGGAGAGAGGAGGAAGAAGAAGAAAAAAAAAATACGACAGTTGGCAGCGCTGGAATGAAAGGAAGGCGTGTAGAAAATTTCATCTCAATCGGATGGGCCGTTCGCGAACGTATAAAGGACATACATACATACATACAGACAGACAGACAGACAGACAGACGGAGATCCTAATTTATATATAAGATTACTTGTCAGTTGTTGGCAGAAAAATTTGGGTGTGCTATTTCAGTTACCGATTTAGTATATTTTCGTTTTTCACTTTTTGTTACTTGAAAAAGACTTTAATTGCTACATTTGACTGTTTACATGTCTTATTTATCGAGCTCACTGGTCATATTTTATGTTCATTTGTCTTAGTATAACCTCAACAGCAGAAACTCCCACTGTCTGGTTAGTTTGCGTAGAAACATGAAATTTGAGGGAACATCACCATGCTTTTGTTTTTACTTGTTATAATTCTGTTAGGTCAGAGCATGTTTACACTTCCCCTCATTTGATGTCCCCAATCTTTAAAATCATGTATAGCCTGTTGAAACATTATCTTTACTAGTAATTTAAATAGAAATACTGTTTACCGGTTAGATAACAAGAATTAATTGAATCAACCTAAATACCCAGGAAAGTTAATCAGGTCAACTAATGCTTGAAGAAGTCTGATGTGTCAGACGAGAAACGCAAATATTGCAGCTATGGTGTAAACTGGCGCAACCCAATTAAGTCCAAAACAAACATTCGGACAAACAAATTAGAAGAAGAAGAAGAATCAAGTTAAATCAGCCTTAACCCTATCAAGGGCCATACGGGTATCATTATGAAAGGGTCAATGATCAGTTTAAGCTAATGTAATAGTATGTCAGGGAGCAAGTGATCTACTTAGCAATGTCCGTCTTCACTCCATCATCTCATCCTGTAACCTCGCATGTGGGTCATAGGGGTGTCATGATGGAAGCATCCGTAATCAGAGTCCTCCATTGCTCTCTATTCTCAGCAACACACAAATTGTTGACATACTACATTTTATCCACTCTTTAATGTTATCAGTCCAGGATTTTTTCTGCATTCTTCTTCTCCATTTGACCTCAAATGTTCCTTGGAGGTTACCTTTGAGGGGTATCATGACATGTGACATGCCCAAGCCAGTCAAGCTTTCGAGATTTCACCACTGCATTCATTCTATCTCAAGTCTTGTTTTGATCTCTTTACTTCAACAACTATGGCTGCATTTAGTGGGCCCTAAATATTTTAAAGGCATTGACTTCTTCTAATGTTTGATATATCAACAATGGTTGTCCAGTGTTCCTTGTAGCCATTCACAAGTATCTTTGCCTTTTTAATGCTAATTTCCATTTCAGACTATCTTGAAATTTTCTCTAATCTTGTGGATAGGTCTTGAAGTTCTAATTCTGTTCCAGCCATAAGATTAACATTGCCAGTAAATTTCAAGCTGCAGATAGGTCGTTGACCAATCGATAAGGATGGTTTATAATTGTTAAGTCCCCAACGACCCTCAGGGACCCAACAAGCAATAGGATATCAGATATTTTTATGAAGATAGTGTTGCCTATATTATCATTTGCTGCCCAGCTGGTTGCTTTCCACATACATCTCTGCCTTCCTCCGCCTCTCTTATCTAGTATGATCTCACATAGGTTTGTTTCTGTAGTCCACCTCTTCTGTTGATAAGCCCCACAAATTTCATTTCTTGACCTTATAGTTTTAAGATAACTAATTGTCTTACATGTGTAGATCTCAGTACCTCATTGTTTGTTGTCTTGTCTGTCTGTGATGTTCTCAACATTCTTCTTAAACAAACCACATCTCTGCTGCTTCCAATCTCTTCACCATGTCATTACTCATTGTCCAGCATCATACAGAAGAGCAGGTCGCACAAGACTTTCCAGAAAGTGAATTTGTGTACTTCTTGTGATATTCTTCATTACAACAACATACATTGAAAGCTACATTTCTTGTGTAGACGTAACCAAGAGGTCTCCTTGGCAAAGTGATTCAGCTGCCTTCCTCATGATCCAAAGATTGTGGGTTTGATCCTGGACTCCGTCATTTAGTTCTCGGAGACTCCTGGGGGTTGTTGCTGGAGCTACTGAGTTCACGCTTTGTGCGACGCTTTTGCCATTCCACTCTGCGGAGAGAAACTGGGCCATATGGGGTCACACCCGGTGCAATGAAGTTGATCCTCCTTGCCTTTAAACCCTGTATTAAACATTACTACAACAGTGAACAAGAAGTAGAAGATTCTGTTTGTCAATTAATAGAGTACATACATAATACAAATACACTGAATACAAATTTACTCTGTATAGTTTAGTGAAGTATTTCACAGAATATATACATAAACATTCTTCACAACAATGTGTGCAAGCTGAGTATGTGTTAGAAGAGTTTCAGAACAAATTCAAAGATATTTTCAATAGCTCTGTTTGACATCATGCGTATGCATAATATATTTAAGAGTGTGATAATAGTGTTGTTACTATGTGTTTAATTTTATTTGTGATATAGACAAAAATGCTGTTGTGTAAGATAGTCTGTGTGTTACTGTTCTAATATGTGTAATACTTCTGCTGATGTGCTGTATGCTGGATGTTTCAGGATGTGCTGTACACTTCTGTGCTGTACACTGAACAGTGATGTGCTCAATTCAGGACATCAAAAATATTATTTGCGGTAGCTTTGTGTACAGATGTTTTGTTAATTCTTAATTCTTTTCTAAACATATAATTCTGTGAAATAATTTACTTTACTGTAATATATTGTTTTGTTAAATGATAGTTTCTTCCCAACTGTTAAAACAATCATGTTTCATATTGAAAATAAATGTTCATACTATTTTGACATTGAAAATAAATGTTCATACTATTTTGACATTGAAAATAAATGTTCATACTTTGAAGGCTTGAGCCCTATAAAGTTACATCTTCAGCAGTTAGCAGTGTTCTAAAATCAAAATGGTTGGTCTGGTCACAAGCCGTTGAGAAAATGTGATTGGATCTGAATGTTTAATAAAAGTGTATGTTTAATAGCAATTTGTTTATTATCAATATTTGTTTCATAACAATGTCTTTAATACCAATTTATTTAATAGCAATATTTGTTTAATAGCAATTTGTGTTTATGCTGTAGAGGCAAGGTGAATGAACATGAATATGAAGCAATTTATGCATGATTTCTCTTGACATATTGTTTATGTATTGTGACATTATTCATTCATACTTTTTTTTAACAATTGTGTTAAGTATGAGATGTGTATTCTAGAAAACTGAGGTCTGGTAAGGCTAATGAATGGTAAAGGACTGTACTGTAGATATTTCATGAAGATTGTAGAGACAAATCTGGAAGAACTAGTGAGAAAATTAGAGTCACATGCCATCTAAATGATATGCAAAGTTTTGTTTGTTCTGCGTAATATCAGCACCAGAAAATAATGGAAGCATGAGAGACAGAAGACTGTAGACAAGACATGACCACCAACACCTCATGACATGGACAATAGGAAGGAAGGTTACTATTTGACATCTTAGTGAAGAACAAAACCTTCACATATGCTTGACATATGAGGTATGGTATCCAGTTCTTATCCGCATCACCTTTTCTTCCCAGAAAATTCTGTAGTACTCATTTTAATGAGGCTGGGTCAACTCCAAAGCTGTACAGGTCACAAAAATAACCCTGCCTTGCTAGGGATTGAACCCGGCCCACTATCTTAGCAGGCATGCGTAATAACCACTTTGCCACCAAGGCTCATGAGAATGGATGCCCAGTTAAGGGCTTTTCTTTTGGGTAATGAAATGTGTATCACCAAAATTGTTCTTCTTCATATTCCTCAGAAATCCTTATAAATATCTTTAAAGAAAGCAGCAGTCAGCTGGAGCTTGTTGATGTCTTCATAGAGTATGTTCATGAATAAATGGGTTTCATTTCTCTTTCCAACATGTTTGGGACCAAATTCAGGAAATTGGTTTCGGAAATGATATACTTCAATACTGTGAAATAGTTCTGTGGTCGTGCAACATGGTTATTTGTGCAATATGGCTGTTGAACTGAGTGCTATTAATTGTGTGCTGCTGTGTATTTTTACAAGTGTGAACTGCAACAGTTGCAGCTAGGAAGGCAGGATGTGGTGGCAGTTATCCAGATGTCATTGAGGGCCAATCTGGAAAACTCTACTGATGATAAGTCGGCTCTGTGGTGAAGAAGTTACAAATGCAATTTGTTCAAAATGCAGCTGTGGTGACTTGGAAGCAGACCGCCTTGCGTTGGTTTCCATAGAAAGGAATGAGTGCTGGTTGTTCAGCAAGAATTGGCAAACTACTGAATGTAAAACTTGCCAAGAAATCACAAACAGTCAAAAAAATTTGGGGTTGACTGCAACGTTCTGTAAAGGATGTGCAACTAACTTTTGTACTGATGATACGTGAGGCTTTGTTTCTCCATAGTGTGACTGACTGACTGCGTGGTAGAGAGATTCAGACAGATAAATGAACCACAGATATGTTTCTCTGTAGTGTGACTGACTGCGTGGTAGAGATTCAGACAGATAAATGAGCCACAGATATGTTAAGTACAAGGGCCCCTTTTCATGCCTTGAGCTGTATTTGGGTATATGGTGCTAATCCCATCTTTTAAAGACCCATCAACATCATCATGTCAGCCAGCTGTACTTCCCAGACATGTCCTGGTACCTATAATTAGACTGGGCCAACCTTCAAGCCCAGGGCCATGAGAACACAATCAATACACCGCCTAGAAGGGGACGCAAACCCAGGACTTGCAGGCAGGCATGCTAACAACGACTGCACTTCCACAACTCCCACATATAGGTTGCTTGACTGACAAGGTGCAATGCGACTGAGGTTGTTACAGTTACTTGCATGCTCTTTACAGGATGTCGCAATCAACCCCAGCATTTTTAGTCTAACACCTTGTTTGTTTTGTTTTTTAATTGGAAAAGGAAATGGAATATTTAAATGTTACAACCAGAGTAAAGTGAAGCAAAGTGTACAGTTGAAGTGATCCTGTCAGGAGCACACGGAGATAGCAGCTCCAGATATTGGTCTCCTGGGCTTTTAGGTCGAGAAGCTATTATCAGGTGTCTTCAAGAGACAAATGACAACATTAACTTGATTAGAGAAATTCAATGTGGACTGTTCAGATTTTTTGGGGGCAAGTTATGAGGGGAAATAAACTTGAAAATTCAGTGACAACGGCCAAAATTAAAGGGATAAAAGTCAGGGGAAGACGAAGAGAGAAGTACCTGGGTGGATTGGCCATACAGCATAACCGGGACAAGAACACAGACCTGATGCAAGACTCTGGTGTTTTTGTCATATGGTGAACCATGACTGCCCACACTTGATGATAGTTCCAAATGTTCATGTATGGGGGTCACTTCTTTCCTGCACTAAACCGTCATGTCCTTTAAGAGGTCCAATAAAGCCAAATGTGAATATATAAGATATAACTGTCATGGATGGTTCTCTTTGGAAGAAACATTACTTTATTTTGTCTATCAGTGTTGAAAAGCATGTGTTGTTTTTAAAAGCTTGTTGATACTTGTAATTCTGAATTCTTTATTTAATTCAAGTTTTCACCCATTTGCATTATAAGAACACTTATTTTGCAATGATATGATTTTCTTTCAAGTAAAATGTGACTGTTCGCTGTTATTGCTTTTTTAATTTGATTCATAAATGTGTTTTCACAATTATTTTTCTGTCACTGTTATTCTTTAGACCGCATGTGCATGATTAGTGCCATAAACACAACTTCCTTTCTTAAAGTGGTTGGTCAGTCACTGTCTTTAGTGTTGGTCATTTCTTGTGCATGCAGCAAGTTTACTTATTTCCTAAAGCTGGCAAGTTTGGGCAACACTTCTGCAGTTACCAAATCTCAGTCTTCAAATGTTAGAGCATGAATATTTTAATAAAGACTTGATGATTGAAGATCACATTATTGTATATATGCAGACTGACTGACATGAGTGTGATTTGATGGGTACTCAGCATGCTCTACAGCACCTGCAGACCTCACTGTGTGGCCAGTACCCAGTGCTGTGATAGTTGTCTGCGTGTGTGTGAAAGGTCATCATCCAGTACCCAGCCTTGTGATACTGTCACTATGTATGTAAAAGCTGTGATAGCTGTTGGTTTATGTGAAAGTTCATTGGCCAATGCTTAGCCATGTGATAGCTATCACTTTATGTAAAAGTTCATCAGCCAGTACTTAGCCAGGTGGTAGCAGATAGAGGTGTCATTGTATGTGAAAGTTTAACAGTCACTGTGAAAGTTCATCGGCCAATGCCCAGCCATGTGATCGCTGTCTGTGTGTACATGTTTATCAGCTAGTAATTCACCATGTGTGATAGCTGGCAATGTGTGTGAAAGTTCCTCAGCCAGAAATTCACCATATGCAATATATGTCAGTGTGTAAAATTTGATCAGCCATTAAGTATCCAGCCATGTGATTGCTGTCAATGTATGTAAAAATATATCAGCCTGTAAGTACCCAGCCTTCTGATATCTGTCAATATGTGTAAAAGGTCATCAGCCAGTACCTAAGTATATGATATCTGTCAGTGTGTGTAAAAGTTAATAAGTCAACACTTAGCCATGTGACAGCTGTCAAATGTGTGTGAAAGTGCATCAGCCACTACCCAGACATGTGACAGCTGTCAGATGTGTGTGAAAGTGCATCATCCACTACCCAGACATGTGACAGCTGTCAAATGTGTGTGAAAGTGCATCAGCCACTACCCAGACATGTGACAGCTGTCAAATGTGTGTGAAAGTGCATCAGTGTACAAAGATTCATCCCTATGCAGTTTTGTAGATATTTACAAAGATTCTAACATGTATTTTCTAAAATGAATTTATTATGGTATTATATGAAACATTTGCTGATTGTATACAAATGCATTGTATATATTCATATATAGGAGACAATGACATAACTTGTTATTGTTTTGTACAACTACTGCTGTTTCTACGTATATCACATATGCTGCTAATTGTGTCTGTCTCATTACCAGATGTATGGCTCTATGTAGGCAGGCAATTTTTTGTCTCTGTTGTTAATGATGGCTTCCCATACAATTCATAGATATGTTTCCTGGCCTTCTCGCCATCAAATACGAGCATACCTATCTACAGCTGTGGTTAACCATAAACCCTTACCATGGCCTGGCAAAGTCTATTCTCATTTGAAAATATACGTGTATGAAACAGTGTCATCTATAGAAAATATACGTGTATGAAACAGTGTCATCTGTAGAAAATATACGTGTATGAAACAGTGTCATCTATAGAAAATATAGGTGTATGAAACAGTGTCATCTGTAGAAAATATACGTGTATGAAACGTCATCTATAGAAAATATACATTTAATGTAATTTGTGACATCATCATAAAGTAAAATAAGAGAAGTCTGTGTTTAGTATCTCTCACTTGTTTGCAGGAGTTACACATATCTGTTTTTACCTCCCATCATAAAGCAGGTTACTTGACACTGTTTCATGTACACTCAGTACATCTCATTTATGGCACGCAATTTTTCAGGTGTGCTTCCCCTTAGCCTTTTCCTTTCAGTGGTCTACCTACAAGGCTGCAGGTTTATGTCTCATTTTGTCTGGTCCTATCCCTGGACCTGTCTGGCATGAAAGACCCTTGAAGTAGCTGTGGTATTGTCGACATAACTCATGGGGTCATTGGGACATGCAAGTCCCACTACCACTTCAAGGTGGAGACACAACAGGGTGGGGGAATATATATATATATACATATATTTATATATATATGAGGATTGAGTGTTCACAAAGCAAACTGAATGAATATACGTTGTGATTTAGTAACCAATTTTCAGTACTCTAGTAATAATTCTCATGACTATGTCCATTATAAATGGGGGATTCAATTGAAAACCTTAAATGGGTAAATATATTTTGAAAAAGTAAAGAATAAATGTATCATTTTTAGATGTAGTTACCACTGCTTTCAATCTAAGTCCTCCAGCACTGATAAAGTGCTTGGATTCATGTAGAAGAATTGACTCTGGGTTCACTACCCGGTGTGCCTGACCTGGTCATAAACAGGCTGTCACAGAAGTCACACTGTTTTGAAACTTTCTACTCCACTCATACACTTATTGGACTGACAGGCAGGCTTCACCATACTGGACCTTCATTTGCTGATGAATTTCTATAGGCTTCAACCTTCAATGATTTAAAAAAAATGGTGCATGTCAAAAGTGGGATGGCCATCTTTAAACTGTCCTTATGATGTCACTGTATTTATCTGCACTGAGATGTCATGTATGTGACACTCTTGACCCCTTAACAAGAATAATGACAGGTTACAAGACAATGGAATGGGTATTGTAATTGCTATCACACTTTTAAGGTTTTCATTTGAAGCCTCCTCATATGCTAATTGTGAGATGTGTAGGCAGTAAAATATACTTGAAGGTTTTATTACCAGGTTTTTATTGTGTGCAATTTGTACTAACTTTGTTCAGAGCTACACAAATTTGAAACAACTGCATGTTTCCTCCCACCTCCATGACTTCTGGTTACGACTCACATCCAGAATGACATCCTTAAAGATCCACATGAATGCACAAACAGTGCGAGGAGCCACATATCAAAAGGATGTAGCATGTGTTAGAACAACTAATAATAGTCTATTCACAACATTAGGCCCACACTATTTGGTTCGTCAGCGTACTTTTATCATCAACCAGCTTTGTCACGCAACGTAGCGTCAGATTTATGAGATAAGAGCAGTAGTGAGCACGGCTCAGCATTTTCTGAGCTTGCCTTCCACGGAAAACCCTGACAGCAGATTTACCTACAGGCCTGTAGAGCATGGTATGAACCCTCCAGTTGGTTCATCATACGTGGGTGGGGGGGGGGGGGTGGGGGGGGGAGGCAATACTAACAGATTCAGCGCCAAACAAAAATTAGGTTTGGACCAAACAAACATGGAAGGCGGGAAAATTGGAAGCAGGAGTGTGTCACAGTTGACTTAAAAACTTAATATTGTAGCAGACAAGTTGTATTATAAATCAAATTAAAGAGGGTTGTATAGGTAAAGCTACTGTATGTAAGCCATTGGCAGATATGGGAGGTCATTTAGGCAATTAGCCATCCCATAGCACTTAATTAGTTAATACTTTGTACACCATCACTGAACTTGTATAATTAACTGCAATGTTTGTTTCACTTAGAACAAGTTGTATATTTTCATATTTATTGGAAAGCATGCTGCAGAATTGTGAGTGCATTTTCAAACAGACATTATTTCAGACTACTTTTGCAACATGTCAGTTTTGATGTTTGAAAAGTTAACCAATGACATTTCATATGCAGTCTTCACACTTTCCAGTGATACAAATATTTTGTCTTGTTTCAGCATTCCAAGCTCTCTTTAACTAATATTATCTTTCAGTTCTCATTTATTAGCCGCATTTCTTCAGCCTGCCATATCTCATTTTCTGTTGTTTCTCATTCAAAATTGTGCTTATTCTGGCTTCTTCTTCTTTTAATTGTGTTGTGCTTGTTCACAGTAAAGATGTAATTGGATACAAGATCACCTTTTGACCAATACATCTGGCTTCAGAAAGTTACTGGACTGGTTTTTCCTCCTGACTTCATGGCCAGACAAAAATTGTGCAGCTGGACCACAACTGTTAGAAGCATGGATCAGCTCTGGTCATCTGATCCTTTCACAAGCAGTCGGACTATGAGTTGCTAACTGCATTTATCTTTTTCACTGAGTCTTTAGTCTCATTTCTTAAATTCACCTTACAGTCAGATCTGTGTTTGTCTTAGTCATGTGCCTGTCTGTCTTTTTGTGTCTTTAGCTACATGTCTGTTTTACTGTATTTTGTTGTTGTTGTTGTAAACTGCCCAGTTCTATACTTGATGCTTATAATGTCTCTGGCAGCACATATTGATTCACACAGTGCCTCCCTTGCATTGATCAACTATTACAATGATTTCTTACAGAAATAAAATTCAACACTATTATAATTATGTCTGGTGATATTTTCTTTGTTTCTAACAGATGTATGTTTCTTTATCTAACCAGCCGGTGTCTGTGGCTTTGGGATAGTGAACCTGACATATCAGGTTCACAGTTAGCCGCAGGCTATTTGGGAGCAGGTTGCTTTGCGTTGATATTTAGTAGATGAGTGTCAGCCATTCAGAAAGCAATGGCAAAATACTGAACATAAAATGCTTAGAAAATACACAGCCAATAAATGCTGTGGTTGACTGTGATGTCTTGTGAAGGACATGGAACCAATTTATCTAACCAACCATTAAGCTACTGTGACTCCTACATTATAATGTAGAGGACTAGACCCAGAGATTTCCTACACTTGGCCAGAAACACAAATAATTCTCAAAGTAAAATAAGTTTATTATTTGGCATTAAGGTATTTTGAAGATCAGATGCTAGGCCCGTATTCCCAGTGAACCAAATGATACACACATGGTTGTTATGTCAGCTGGTGGGGCATTAATTTCTTCAACTGGATTTACTTCCGAACCAAATTAGTTGTAAAACAAATCCTGTCAGTGCTGGGAATTGATCCCTGGACCACTGCTGATATGCCATTGACTACCCACTTGCTACCAATGCTCGTTTATTTGACACCATATTATACTGGGTCATCATCATCAAGTGCCCTGCCAGCTGGCATAGGTGTTCATGGCTCTCCACAGATCTCGGTCTTTGGTGTTCTGAATCAACTCTGCTGATGACATTCCTCTATCTCAATCCATCCAGCATCATTTCTCTTGGTCTGCATCAGCCGCTCTTCCCCTTGATTATTCCAGTTGTCACGATGTTCTCCAATGCCTCTCTTCTCATCACATGATCAAAAAAGCTGTTTGTCTCTTTCTTTTTATTGTATATAATGTTCTAGTTTCATTAGCCTCTTTCAGGCAGAATTTGTTAGTTACTCTGGTAGTCCAAGGAATTTGCAACATTCGTCTCAGGAACAACGTCTCTGTTGCTTCTAATTACTTCTTAATTTGTTCATTTACATTGCAAGATTCACTGCCATACAGATTATACTGGGTGACAACCTCAAAACAGTTTCATGGTTCACCAGCTACTCTGACAGCTGCTGCTTGTTTTGTGACAGCGTGATTCAATTAAGTGGGACACATCAACAACCATCTAGGGATACTGTAAATAGTACATTGTATACTATTCTTACATGTAATTTTAAGGATACAAAATCCTATTCTTAGTGTTCACACATTGTTTTCAGGTAAAGCTTCTTGGCATCTTAAACTAAATTCCATACATACACAAACTCAGACCTTTCTGTTTGCATTAAACGTACTGCATATTCAGAACCATACCTACCCACTTTCATGTCAGTTTATCTTCTATCTGTTAATCAGAAATAGGCAGTGTAGTCTGGTTATGTAATGAGAAGGTAGGCATTTGAAAAAGTTTGAAAGATCAGTGGTAGTAGAGGCTAAGGCAGAATGAGAGATGGTGCTGGATGGTTAGTTTCATGGAAGAAAAACAATGGAATTGATCCAGAACATCATGGACCAAAATCTGTGGAGATACAAAAATGCCTATGTCATTTGGTAGCACACATGATATGTATGTCTATCTATCCTCAAATGGTTGGTGACTTTTGGCACACATCTGCTGTTAAGCATGGGGTGGAGTGTGCACACACACACACATATATATATGATCTTGAGCCAAATGTGTTGTCTGGATTGCATTGATAGAATACATCCATCTCTAACCTTAACTTTCTGCAGCCATCTGGAAGGTGAAGCCTACTTCAGAAAGCACCGGTGTATTTATTTTGTGAGGAAGAACATTCATGACATTTGTGGGGTAGATAGGAATGTTAAATATGCTGATAACACATTGCTGACTTCAATTTCATAGACCAAGAATTAAAACTGTCAACTTCAACATTCAGTGTTGCCTAACACATGGATTGGCATTACAAACAATGACGAAATCAGCAACAAAAAAGTTGTTAGTCTAGATTAATATAAGGGATGTGTAAACAAAACTGCTAATATTTATGAAACATACATATGTAGGACACATCAACCATTCATAAATTAAAATGCAAAAAGCAGTTAAGTGTGGGGATAACAATCATTTAATTCACATTTCATGGCATGTCTCACAGGAATTCAGCATTTTACAACATGAATTCAGCATTTTACAACATGTCCCCTTCTTTCACTCAATAATTGTTTAGTGGGTAAAACAAGCAGCATCAACGTTCCTTCATTAACAAACATATGCTGACAATAGTAATACACAGCCTACTAACAAAGTATTGACCTTTGGCCGGGAAAAATAGAATGACTTAACCTGGAGATATGAAACTCAAATCCCCATCAAAGTACTCTCCTTCGTGACGTTGTGCAGTGAAAATGAATAGACATACGGGTAACAGGTACGTGGCAGCTACATCTAGACCACGTACTTGATCAATCTTCACATCTGATTCAGACTTGCCTGATCAAACACAGGGTTTGGGGCTGTTCTTGATGTTGAAAATGCCATGGAAAGGCACCTGATTTGAGTCACAAAAATAAATTATGTGGAACGCAGCATCCATTTTGTACTCCATTCCCAAGGAGACCTTCCTAAAATGCTTACCACAATGGCTGGGCTGCTGGAAGAAGTGTGCACAGTCCCGAGGAAAGTTGAACAGGGTTCGAGTTTTAGACATCCAGGTAAGTAATTATATTTATTCCGGTCAAAGGTTAATACTTTCTGAGCAGACCTCGAACTGTGAAATTCTACTTAAGGCAACACTGTTTCTTTCTCTCTTGCATGAAATGATCCACTATGTTCTTGCCTCAGTATGTATTTCTCATGCATTCATTTACTCTACTATTGGTTCTGACTTCTTGTTCTAATACTCCCAATGCTTCACATCTTTCTTACAAAGTTTCATTTATTCTACCACAGGGCTTTTGTTCCCTTCAGCTTGCATCATCATCTGATTTTACCTGGGCAGTCTGACTTCTCCGAGACACTCTCTTCCGTGGAGGCCAAGTCCACCTGTTTATCACTGTCTGTTGTAGAACTGCCCTCTTGGACTGTATCTGTACCTTTAGCCTGTCCAGTCTCCAACCAAAACAGATCCTCTGTGAGATTAGAGTAGCACAAAGTTAATCAAGAATTCAGACAAAACCAACAAAACAGATCCTCTGTGAGATTAGAGTAGCACAAAGTTAATCAAGAATTTAGACAAAACCAACAAAACAGATCCTCTGTGAGATTAGAGTAGCACAAAGTTAATCAAGAATTCAGACAAAACCAACAAAAAACCTTTTTTTCTTCATTTGTTTGCTTTGAACTCAAGCATAGTCCATACATGTTCTACTACTTCTAGTGCACTGGACTGATTTTTGTGTGTGGATTAGCTGTCCCTATTACCAGTGTCCATCAGGCAAACCCACTCAGACTTCTGAGGTACTTGTAACTTACGTGCCCAAGTCAAGAACAAGAAGTCATTTTAGTCCAGCTGACCGGCGTAGGGGTTGAACCCGCTACCTCAGCATCAGCACACTGGAAGTTTAGAGCAAGTGCTCTTATCCATTTGGACTGACCGTGCTGTGTATGTGCTCTACAAAACACCTATGAGAATTTAATAAATACTACACAATCTTTAAGAAACAATTACTTTAGTTTACGGGGAATGGTTGTGTGAGTGAGACAAGATGGATTAAGTTGTTGTACATATCCTAACAAACATTCAAAACAATGTATTCCCTTAGTCAATCATCATCCAGTGCCTTGCCTGCTGGCGTGGGCAATCATGCCTCTCCACAAATTAGAATCTCCGATGTCAAGGATCAATTTGTATGTTGACTCCCTTGAATGCCATGACACAAGACTGTCAAGAAACTTCTCACGCTGTCTTCCTCTATCTCTCTTTCCACAAATCTTTCCGGTTGTCACAATATTTTCCAGTTTTTGTCTTCTCATAACGTGGTTAAAAAAAACGATGACTGCCTCTTTCTGATGTTTGTGATAAGTTGTCTTTGCGACTCAGCTTCCCTTAAAATGCCCTGTTTGTTGCTTGCTTACTTGTGTTCGTTGGCTTGAGCTCCAACGTGAATTCCTGTATGTCGGATGAAGGCATCTTGTTGTCCAACATCAGTGTGATGTCATACAGGACCTGAGGTTTGCGTGAGTATCCGTTGTCCCATGTCTGGCTTATTGGTGTGCAGACTGGTGGTTCCTCGCTGTACAAGCAGACACTCACCAACTTCGGAGGAATTGGCGATCTTACTGACTTTAGCCAGGACCCCGAAGGGACCTGTTGCCCAGGACACTCGACGAGGATGCGTCAATAGGTCTTAGCCAGTATATAACTCGGCCCTGGTGCCTTGGAAACATCTCTGCGTCCCGCCCTGATTGTTATTTTTGATGTCCAATTAATTTTCAGTATTCTTCTATAAAACCACATCTACAAGGCTTTCAGGAATATTTTTTTACTAATTGTCTATGGTTCACAGCCATATGTCACAACTGATTCTATGTAACATGCAAGGACTACTTTTCTGACTTTCAAGGACAGCGACTTATTGCACAAAATGTTCTTCATTTGTGAACACAGACTGCATAAACAATATATTGCACAATTTCTTGTCCGGCATATTTTGCTGCATTTCATTAGGCACATAATGCACATTGATACATAAGATGAAGTGAGAAAACAAATAATGGGATCTTGTGTATAGTGTAGATGAACAGAAAACCATCACAGCCTGGAGAGTAGGGAGTGACCACAGGATCTGGCCGACAGTCTGTACTTTGAGGAAAGGTCAGACAGATATATAATCAGACTGAAACTGCTACCATTAGTATTGGGACTCTTCGCTGGCTGTTGAAGATGTGGACGGAGCATGTATGGTAATGTATGGTAAAGTGTTGTAATGTAGATCAGATAGAATTAAAAGACAGATATGAATCATGTGGACAGGACATAGAGGCAGCTGCAGCAGATAGCACAGCTTGGTGCGAGTTAGTTGAGGATACATACCCCACTGGAGACTAAAGGGCAGCGGAAGAAGAATGTAGGTTATGTTTACATACAGTATGTGTCAACTGCAACAGTATCACAAACCTGCAGACAGGACATAAGGGTCAGCAGTCTGTTCCTGGCACTTGGGGTCACGGTCGGGACCCAGTAACCACAGGGATTCTACGTCGTAATACTCTCTCAGATCACCATAAAATACGTGGAGGACGATGTTACCTGTGTGAATATACACCAGTTAGTCAATACAATAGCAACAGCTCACAAAATACCAAAGCAAACAATTATATCGTGTGTGTGCAGGACGTTGCAGTCAACACCAGCATTTTCAGCTGCTGTTGATGTACTAGGCAAGCTTTTACTTCAGTAGTTTGCCATTGCTTTCTGAACAACCGGCTCCCATATCAGCACGTTATAACACAACGCGACACGGTCTGCTGCATAAATCGGTCAGGGCTGAGTTTCGAACGCCTGGTACCCGGCTCATGAACGGTGTTCGCAAGCCTTTGGCCACGGAGACCGGGCAGAATATTAGCATCCATTTATTTTTTGCACTTTACTAAGGAAGCACATTCAGGGTTCTTCTTTGTATTTTCAGCCTTCTAGCACTTGAAGAACATATAAGATTTGTCGTGTTTTTAAGTTTCCAGTTTCAAAGGTCCTGTACATTCAAACACAACTTTAGAATTTTGGTCTGCAGTGTTGGGAAACTTGCTCACTTTGCAATTCCTTCTTCATGGCGCTACCATGGTAGTAGTTTTAGCCATGATTGCTAATATTTTTGTTAGCGTGATGGGGGGATTTAGAAATAGAAACTATTTTCAATGCAACAGCGCCAGTTACTTGCCCTGGTGCTACATAAAAGAAGATCTGATACAAGATCAAGAGGACGCTGAAAAAAAATTGATTGACGACATCAAAGATATTTGACAATAACAAGGAATGACACTACCCAGTGTCACTCATTGGATGCTGGAACGTCAACTATTCCTCTCCATGACGTTTGATGGCAAAAGTGGAAGATGATGATAATGATTTTAAAATATTCTTCATTGTCCACTTGAATATAATTATTTGTTTTTCTTTACGCTGATCATTATCGTATCAACCTGAAAATTACAAATGGCGCTTGGATCAGCTGGCTTCTTGTCTTTGTTCTTTTCTCTGTCTCTTTGTGGTACATTTTCGTGCAAGATCAGCCTACATAAGAAGATCTACAATAGTGGTTTGATTAACCTGCACCAGTCAATTGACACGGATTTGTTCTTTCCAGTTGCTACAATTTAAGTCAGGATGACTAATTCTGCCGTTTGAGTTACTACAAGACCTTTACTGTTAACATTCAGGTAACATATCGCTGCAGAAATCACAAGTTGGCTTACAATGGTGCAGACATGTATAATGGCATGTTAGTTATTCTGATTTCACAACACACAGACTCAGAAAACATATAAATAACAAAGTTATACGCGGTACTCATTTTAAAAAACAAGTAATGCACGTATAATAGGAGACACGCAATATTTTGTTTTACGATTTCTAGAAATAAATTTGAAAATTCAGGTGCCAGGTAAATATTTTCTGGATTTTGCTACCCCTATTTATGCCCTATGCCAGCTCTGAGGCTAAAGGCTTGCGAACGCGGTTCATGAACCGGGTACATGGCGTTCGAAGCTCAGCTGTGACCGATTTCTGCAGCAGACCGTGTCTAGTTGTGTTATAACGTGCTGGTATGGGAGCCAGTCGTTCAGAAAGCAATGGCAAACTATTGACCGTAACACTTGCCTAGTACATCAACAGCAGCTGAAAAATGCTGGTGTTGACTGCAACATCCCGTAAGGGATACGCACCAAATTTTAATTAATTGTAAGGACATTTCGAAACATATTTGTTAATATAAAAATACTTCAATGTTTGCAGACCTATATCCATGGCACACCAATCTGCCTTGTCCAAGCCTTCTATTACCAAATGAGGATCTTTTTTGGCTTTCTTTCTTTTGTGCTGAAAAAGAATTGTAAAAGACGTGGATTCATCAAACTGAATAACCAAACTAACAAAGAAAAATAGATGAATCAAAATGAATAACCGAAAAAACTCACTCACTCTCTTATGCAAAGAGAGAGAGAGAGAGAGAGAGAGAGAGAGAGAGAAAAAAAACTGTTTTCAAAGGGTCACAAATTAGGCATGCAAGTTCGTCTTACGTTCGGCCCTTCCAACCGCTTAACTTGTGTACATCAATTATCTATTGCGCATGTTACATTCACATAGAAACAACATTGTCAAATGAATGCTGTGAACAAAAACAATGCATATTAACATGTTATGAGGCAGTAGGCCTGTGCACGCGCCCCTCCTCTTCCCCCCCCCCCCCACAATGAAATCATACACACCTCTCTATATACACACATACATCATTTACACAAACACTTAAAGTTATGCACCCACTCAATAACACAAATACACACTGTCTTGCATACACACATACCCACTCACAATCACATTAACAAATATTTACTCAGACATACATACTCTATATATATCTCTCTCTCCCCACCTCTGGAAAGAAAGAGGGAATCCCAAGTGCTAAACTATTAGTATTTATGACTAAAGAACAACAAAAAGTTTTGCAGCAGGAACTATGAGAGGAAAGAAAGAGGGAATCCCAAGTGCTAAACTATTAGTATTTATGACTAAAGAACAACAAAATGTTTTGCAGCGGGAACTATGAGAGGAAAGAAAGAGGGAATCCCAAGTGCTAAACTATTAGTATTTATGACTAAAGAACAACAACAAGTTTTGCAGCAGGAACATGCCTTAGGAATATGAAGTGTTAGAAGCATCACATTTCGTAGGCCTGAGTGCACACAGAGGTGGCCAGTCTTTCCCTCTCATAGCAAATGTCCAACACAGGCATCAAACCCTGGTCTGACTGCACTCATGCCTTGTCATGGTAACTTCCTGACCACTACACCAACGCACCTGTAATTTATGACTAAGCTAGACAATATTGAAATACAGCCACGGAGCAGAACACAAGCAAATACAAACCAACATCAGTTTTAGAAATCAATGACCTTGGCTGTTGCAATCGAGGATATTGTGACCATTTACTGATATTCATAAACAGATTTACAAGCTTAAAGCTGGTCAATCTACATACCACCCACAGCATTTCATCGTTAATTGCTTGTAGATGGCGCCGTGACTTTGCTGACACAACCACCATGTCGTCGCAGAAATTTGCTTCTGGTGGAACTGGAACAGTGACGATGTTCTCAGCACCAAGATGCTCCAACAGCGCGACCAACTCATGCAGGTCAAACACACCATTCTTTCCTCCTGTAAAATGCACACGATACAACATGAGTTGCTAAATACCTTATGACAAGACTGAGCAAGAGAAAGAGAGAGACAAGGAAAGAATTATATGAATAGTGAACAAGACAAATTAGATGTAATCAATTTCCAAAATAAATAAATAAGATGGGTGCACACAATAAAGAGACTCGTAAAATAAATATACAGAGAATATGTGAGAACACATAATGAAATTTGTTCATAATGTTGAAATCGTGTACTTTACCAAAAGACAAAGGCATTTATGTCTCTCCACACATCTCGTCGGTCCTTGATGTTCTGGATCATAGAATGATACTCCTCCATGCCTACGTCTTAGATCCTCCATGCTTATGTCTTAGAGCATCCAATATTGTTGCTCTTGTACTGCCTCTTCTACTGCTGATCTTTTCAGTTGTTATGTTGTTTTCCAATGCCTCTCTTCTCATGACATGACCAAAGAACACTTAGACTTGTAAATAACTTATATTGGAAATAACAAGCTGCTATAAAGATTGATAATGAAGTAGGTCAATATCAGCCTATTAAGAGAGGTACGTGACAGGGGTGCGTAATGTCTCCAGATCTGTTTTCACTATATAGTTAAAATAGTTTTAGAAATTGAGAAGATATGAGGAATCACAATTGGGGGGACATATCAATAACTTTAGATATGCGAATGATACAGTACTGATTGCAGACAATGAACAGGATCTGCAACATTTAGTAGATACAGTTATTCTACACAGTGAACAATTAGGGTTATAATTTAATTGTAAGAAGACAGAGATTATGGTCATCTCTAAGAAGAAAGAAATACCACAATGTAATATACGGATAAATGGGAATATCCACGAGTCTGGTAATATTGTAAGATGGCGAAACATGACAGCCCATGACTACTGGCATGGAACATGATGATGAAAGAACACTTGGTCTCTTTCTTATTGTTACTTACAATATTCTACATTCATTAGCCCTCTCCAGGCAATCATTGTTAGTTATTCTGGTAGCCCAAGGTCTTCGCAATATTCATCTCAGCAATAAAATCTATGCTGCCTCCTGGCTCTTCCTAGTTTGTTCACATTTCAAGATTCACTGCCGTACAGCAGGACATATTTGATATACCATTTCAGTTACTCTTGCTGGCATTCAATAAGGTGACATATTACAAAAGGTATTTTTTGCCTTCTGAAATGCAGCTTTTGTTTGGATTACTCTGCCCTTAATCTGTTATGCATCTTCTATCTAATATGATTTTCCCCAAATCAATCAATCATGTGCCATGCCGGAAAGCGTGGGCGGTCATGACTCGCCATTTCACTCGATCACCAAATATTTTAATGTATTACTCGATTTATTGACTTTTAAAGAATGTATTGGCTTGTCAACTTCAGGCTACCATAACCTCATAGAATAGTTACCAGCAACATTTCTGGGAGGTGAGATTGACCACATTATCTGAGTGCCTTTTCTAGCCCCTTCCTCATGCTATGGAGGTGAGCAGTGTGTTCCTATAGAGGGCTGCTCAGTCGCTCAGGGGGCTGCCGAATCCCACTGCTGCTCCAGTCAGTAGAAGACGACCATATGGCCTGAGCCGCCTGTGTGCAGGTCTGCGACTACGGCTGCCAGCGTACCCACGTCTACCGCTTCACCGCTCACCCATCGCCACAGGGCTTGAAGGTGATATATGACGGATGAAGAATGACTTGCGCGATGAATTAAAGTGAGGAAGAGTTGCGCAATTCGTCGACCTCACTCTCTCGCCTGAGTCCATCTGAATCCAGTTGCAGGACAAGTCGAAATGACTGGAGATGAATACAGGTGCAGTGGATGACCAGTGCGCTCAACGTGCCTTGCCACTTCAAACCACTGCAGAAAATCCTCCTCCAGGAACGTCAAGCATTCTTTGTCCACATTGTCAAAGAACATTTCGAGCCAAAATAGGCCTTATCAGCCATCTTAGAACTCATGGCTCCATACTTTCAACCCCACTGGATGAAATGAATGGTCATCATCATTCTTGATGGACAAACAAAACAGAAAAAAAAAACATCTTGAGTGCCAATTGTCAAGAAATGGTGGGCCTTGTGGAACATCCCTGTTGAGTGAATACTAGTAGAGACTTTTTTGTGTGTGTAGTTCATACATGTGCTATTACTTCTAGTAGTTGCCACTACTGCAGAGTGTACTGGATTTAATTATTGATTCTGCGAGTGGATTAGCTTTCTCTATTGCCAGTGCCCCTTGCCATCAGATGACCCCATTCCGACTTCTGAGGTTCTTGTAATTTACGTCCCCAAGTCAAGGACAAGAAGTAGACATTTTAGTCCAGCTAACCGGTGTAGGGGTTGAACCCGCTACCTCGGCCCTGAAGTTTAAGAGGGCTCATATCCATTTGGCCATGCTGACTAGCAGTAGAGGCAGATTCCAAACGGAATGTTGAGAACTGATAGTGAACTTGAATACTATGTTGGCTTTTGACATGATTTTAGTGGTCAGCTATTTTAACAATTTTGACATGGAGGACTATCATCAGCAGAATTCATCCAAACTGCTGAAATCTGTGGAGAGACATGAATGCCTACCCCAGCTAGCAGGGCACGTGATGATGAGCTACTTTAACTGCTGGATTTGCAGCTTATCTGGGAACCTCTAACAGGGAAGCCCCAGCTACACTGGCAGGAGGCCTGTGCTACAGCTTCAAGCAGGAGATTTATCAAGTACTGCTTTAGCAGATCAGTGTTCCACAAGGAGTGCATCATAACTATTGAAGTAATCCATTTCACCCGAATATACAGTTTAACGTTATGGTACAGAGGAGATCATATATGAAACTAGCATACCAGATATGGTATCCAGGGCAGGGTGATACAGCTCAGTTAGTCGGGAATATTGATAAGGTGCATGCCTTGAGTATGTGCAAGTACGGGTTAAATCAGAGTTAATCTACCTCACGAAATCAGCAGTGTAATTATACACATAGCCAGGTAAAAGCTTAACAAGGTTTGTTAACAAGGGAATTATCATCATCAAGTGCCATGCCAGATGGCATAGGCATTCATGACTCTCCACAGATCTTGGTCTATGGTTTTCTGGATCAACTCAGCTGATATTTCTCCATGCCACCAAATCAATCCATCCAACTTCATTTCTCTTGGTCTGCCTCTTACTCTTTTCCCCTTTGTCTTTCCATTTGTCACATGTTCTCCAATGCCTCTCTTCTCATCACATGACCAAAGAGAGCTGTTTGACTCTTTCTTATTGTTGTATATAATGTTCTAGTTTCATTAGCCTCTTTCAGACAATCGTTGTTAGTTACTTTGGCAGTCCAAACAATTTGCAATATTCGTCTCATGAACCACATCTCTGTTGCTTCCAACTTCTACCTAATTTGTTCTTTACATTTCAAGATTTACTGTCATACAGCAAAACAGGTTCTATATAGCTCTACAGCATTCTCTTTCTTACATTCAATAATGACTTATTGTATAAGATACTCTTTATTTTCTGAAATGCAGCTTTTGCTTGCCCTATTCTGCTCTTTATCTCTGTTGTGATCTTCCATCTGATGTTATAAATTCCCCTAGCATACCAGATTTGGCAACCTGGGCAGCAGTTCTGCTTACAAGGGCAGATATGCCAAAAATGTGTACATTTTTAGAACGACATTATTTTGTATCAAGGAATGCAGAAGTTTGTGTCCTATCCAAATCAGCCACTGATATTATAGTTGATTCAGTAAAGAATATACAATCATTAGGGGTGTACCGGATTTCGGCTCCGGCTCCGGCAAATCCGGAATCCGGCCATATTTACAAATCCGGCTTCGGCTCCGGCTCCAGTCGGATCTCACTTCATAAATCCGGCTCCGGCCGGATTTCAAAAATTTGAATCCGGTACAGCCCTAGTGAAAACACTCATGGCTTTCCTCCAGAAAGAAGCTAGTGATGCTGGGATCAAAACTATGAAAGCAGCCCTGCTTGAAGCTGTTAGCAGCAGATTTGCGGACATTGAATCCAACAGTATTTACACCTGTGCCACACTACTGGATCCTCAATTCAAGCTGTGCTTCTTCTCCGAACGTGGTAGAAGTGATGCATGAGCCTATCTGCTGTTAGCAGCTAACTCCATTATTGATTCAGCACACACAGTCAGTCCACAGGATCCATCAGTAGTAGTACTAGTGTTTTGACTTCTGTGAGCACTGCCACACAGTACGAGTCCAGCCTATGGAGCTGTTTTGTCACAATTGTCGAGGAAAATCCCACCACAGATCGTTCTGCAAGTGCCGAATGCAACAGCATTAACACTGAGGTGACACAGTACCTGTCAGAGCCACTTCAAACTCGACAGTCAGATCCAGTTTCATGGTGGCATGCCAATAAGCAAAGATTTCCAAGTATGGCTAGACTGGCGCAGGCATTTCTTGCACCACCACTTACAAGTGTGCCATCGGAAAGGCTGTTCAGTACTGCAGGAGACATTATCACTGACCACCGTAGTAGCCTTTTACCACAAAATGCGGAGACGTTGATTTTCCTGAAATACAACTCGTCCCTTCTTGACTCTGAGAGTTCAACTTCACAGCCATAATTAAGACTGACTGACCGAAATAGTGAAATTACTGAATGAATGTATTTCAATAAGTTCAATGTACTGTTGTTGTGAGTTGTAACTGAGCTGCCAATTTGCCAACTGAAAACAATGTGAAAACTAAAAACTTAAACTGAAAACTAAAAATTTAAAAAAAAAAAAAAAAAAAATTAAAATTACTAAATTAGCATTGCCGTCTTCGTGGCATAGAGGTTATGACTTTTCTCCGTAATCTCGTATACTCTCGTCGGTAACGTGATGACGGTTCAAATCAGCAGTGGTTCGAATCGCATCTGTAACTTACGGGGTATGTGAGCCAGCCGCTCAGAAAGCAATGGCAAACTACTGAGCGTAATCTTGCCAAGAGATCAACATACAGCTGAAAGATGCTGGTGTTGACAGCTAAGTCCTGTAAAGGATATGCTAAAAAAAAAAAAAAAAATTAGCAATTAGCATTATGTGCTTATGTATTATGTTTCATCTTGAACTTATGGAACTTAATATTACTTAATTACTTATTCTAATGTAAATGTAATTATTTTACATTTAAATGATTTAATATGAGTATATGTCATCATTGTCATGTCTATAGTAATGAACTTCAGTAATGAACAGTCGAGTGACTCCACTCACCTAAGTCAAGTGATGTAGTATGTTATTTTATTTTTATATTTTTATTTGTAAATCCGGCTCCGGCCGGATCTCACTTCATAAATCCGGCCAAATCC
This sequence comes from Cepaea hortensis, assembly GCA_963921405.1. Taxonomy (NCBI): domain Eukaryota; kingdom Metazoa; phylum Mollusca; class Gastropoda; order Stylommatophora; family Helicidae; genus Cepaea; species Cepaea hortensis. The sequence goes on along the minus strand of OY992892.1, from coordinate 55,572,761 downwards.
GGCTCCGGCCGGATCTCACTTCATAAATCCGGCCGGATTTCAAAAATTTGAATCCGGTACAGCCCTAACAATCATGCACACCAGAGGAGACTGAAAAGTGGTATGGTCCGCAGGAAAGAGAGGTAAATGAAGTGATTATGTGGTCTAATTAATTACCTGAATGCCAACGCAACAGATTTGGAAGTTAAGACTGTTTTCCAGGGATTTTACTAAAGAACTCATATAATTAATACTGTAAGTAAAAACTGCAAGGGTCTGAATAAAGTAAGATCTGCTAATTAACAGTATCGGGGAAAAAAATAGCTCACTTGTTAAGCTGATGGGTAGGACTTTCTCTGACCGGACTTGGTGTTCCACAAGGGTTTTCTCATCAAGGTAATCATACTCCTCAATATCTTCAGCCACCTGATAGTCATACTCAAATTCTGGGTTCTTTTTGTTCACATCCACATCATTTAAACTTTTCTCTAGTCTGTAATCTTCAACTTTCATCATGTTATGTTTCTGCTCTTCATCAACTGTTGTTTCACTGTTCAGCCTTCGAGAATCATTTGTGAAATCTTCATCTATCTCTTTTATCAATGACTCCACCTCTGGGTTTTCTATTTGTGTATGCTTTGCCTCATTACGTTCTGTGTGTTTTTTCAAGTCGTCCCTACTGCCGAAGTCAAAATTACTGGAATTGGATGACCCACAACATGAAGAACTGAACCGTCGATTGCATTCAGCAATTGTTGACCGCAATGATAAATGTGAAAATGTTCCGGAAATTGTAGACTCGCGTAAACGAAGCAATCTATGATGATATACTTTACACGAAGTTATGACGTGTTGTTGATATTTGAATACTTCTCCGTAGGTCCTGGCTGAAAGAGTACAAAACGTCTTCTTGAAGACAGGAGCATGCCTCAAAATTTGTTTCGTCGACATCGACATCTTGTGTCTGTTTGAAAATGTGGCAGTGTTGCCCTTACTGAATAATAAATTCGTTCTTTCTCTTTATATCAGAACAGAAACCTTTGTTGGTATACCGTATACTGAATCTATCGCAAAATCATTTCTCTCTTTACAACAGTGTCCATTCTTTCGATTCCAAATGCCCTTAGTCTTAGTCCTTAGATAACCGGAAACAACTACATGTACTTGGTACTGACGGTGTAGTAGAAATATAAACGCCCCAGTTCAGGTTATCAATTATTTATAGCTGAAAGGAACAAGAAATCCCATGATAAATACTTTCGCAGTACGTCTAAAGTGGTAGGACTTAACTCTTAGTATACATACTGAGAAAACACAGATAATTTGGAAACATTACAAATGTAATACGCAATCTGCCAGTAAATGAACAGTTGAACACGCTGTCTTCTTGTAGACACAGGAATTGAAATTAGTAATAAAGCAAAATTAGGTACTAAGCCTTGCCTAAGATCTCGTTGCAAGACCTGCCCATATGTGGTACACACCCCAGTGGTGCTATTCCCTATTAGCAATTTACGCATCAAGGAAGAATTTTCCTGCACCAGTCACAACATAATTTATGCCATCATATGCAAACGGTGTGATATGAAGTATATTGGTGAGACTAGCCTCAAGCTAGCTGACAGATTCCGCCAGTATCTGCTGGACATCCACACTAACGCCCCCAAGCCTGTCTCCACCAATTTTAACAGCGCCAACCATCAAGGTGCTTCCGATGTCCAGATCACCGCCATCCAGTCTTGCTCATCCGGCGCTCAACATTGCAAAAATATAGAAAACCGGCTCATTTTCTCTATGGGGTGCCTAACACCACACAGCCTCAACACCCAACATAGTTTCATCTAATCGTAGTCATTTCCCCTCCCCTCCTCCTCTCTTACTTCCACACCCTTCCAGGTGTCACCCTCTCCCTGTCTCTAGCTAGTCGTTCTCTCTACTAGTATTATCTTCTACCCTGTCTCTCTCGGCCAGATTCCGAGTGACCGAACCAGTAGTCGAAGGTCAAACAGCAAATAACCGTGTGGAGCCGCTGTCGCGCCCTTAAAACTCTCTTGGACATATGAAATGCGGCCTGGATACATCTGCTTGGCCAGGTTGGTAATCTGAGACCCGTCACGTGGGTTTTTAAACACCACTAGGTAATGTGAATTCAAGCTAATAGTTCTTTGCTCTTTATTCTTCCCAAAGAGATTCTGGACTATATACATGACACTGAGGTTGCGATGATGACTGCCTTTAGTAAAAAGCTTAGTCACCCTATCATCTGTCTCGGACATTAGGTCATCTATTACCACTAGACGACCTCTATCACCTGTCCACTGTTCCATATCCGGCAAGACTTCATTAAATTGAATACCTTTCATAGTCTCATAATGGATTGCCATTATCCGTAGCACCATATAATCTTCTCTGGAATCGGATCAACCATGTCTGATAAATGAGTCAGAAACGTTTGCACAAAGACGGATTTTCCACAACTCGTTGGACCCGCAATCAAAGCCGTAAAATGATGTTTCCATCTCGGATCCATGACTAATAATAATCACCTATCCACCTACGACATGTATTTTATGGAACTTGAACCCGCCGCCCCGCCGCCGCCGCCGCCGCCGCCCGCCGGGGACCGGAAGTAGTCATCACAACAACCGGACCCAAGAAAATAACCGCCAATTTTTTGAAATTGAGGTCGTAAAATATGACAAAACAAGATGGCCGGATAACCCAGTATAGAAGGAGTTATTTGAGGTTTGAAACCCCAAAAACGCTTTAGTTAGGACGTCCCTTACTACTCTGATCACCATAAACTGTTTCATACTATTACAAATCCCGAAAAAAGAACAGTGCATGCATTGGTTTGAATAAATGGTCGTTTCGTCGACGGGTGGAAAAATCTGGAATTAAACCAACACGAGATAAGCAAACGGTAGGTAGAAGGCAATTGTAGACAGCTTTGACAAGGATTTCATAAGGCGGGCTATTATAAAAATGCTGGATGCCAAAGAAACAGTGACTGTAAGAAAACTTAGGGTTTGGTTGAGAAAGAACAATGACATAGAGCTATCCAAAACAACTTTGTGGAAAATTATAAGGAGATTAGGCTTCACTTTTAGAAAGTACAAGAGAGGTAGAAATATCCTTTGCGAACAACCGCATTTAGGAGCTATGAGAAGCAGATACCTAGGTAAGGGAAATGCGCAAAGAAAATTATGACATAGTGTATTTGGATGAAACGAGGATCAATGCACACCACACAAGTGAAAAGGAATGACAATCGGTGGATGGAAAGATAAAGCGATATGTGCCCAGTAGTAAACGATAGCGTTTGGTCATAGCTGATGCTGGAAGTACTCACAATAGCTTACTACATAATGCTGGACTCGTGTTCGTATCAAAGCATACATACAATAGGGATTATCATAATGAGATGAATGGTAATGTATTTAGAGATTGGATCGAGAATACAGTACTTCCAGATAATTGGTGTGTCCTTTGTGCACCCCAGTATTAACCGCATGGCAGCATTCTGTATGCGCTCCAACCTTTCACGCTGGTTTTTGATACTGTCAGCAGTCCCAAACCATACTCAATGACAGAAATTATTAACTGCTGAAAGAGCCTGTACAACATCCTCTGATCTACCCCGGTTGCTGCCATAGCCCTCAATGCATTAGGTCCCCTACCAGCCTTCACCACCAAATCCTCCACATGATCCTTAAAAGACAAACACCTGTCAAAGGTGATACCCAAGTACTTAAATTTACTCTTTCGACTAAGAGGACATCCATTCAACATAATACCTGGGAAGTCTGCAGGCATATCTTGGCGCTACCTACAATGACGGATAGGCCAAATGGTACCCGAGAGTTGCCGCAGACAGGGATCACCCGCTGCATTCAGCAATGGATATGGTAAAGGGTCATAGACTAAGACGAGGCAGGTCCTGGATGGCACAGGCAGAACTTTCTATAAGTCAGGTATGTGATCTAGAGACCATCAATCGTGAAAGAGAGTGGGTTGAAGTTCCGGAAGACATGACGGACTGGCACAAAGTAATAATAACACTGGGTCGTGAGTGCAGAGAATGGGCAGCGGGCCGCACTGAGTTTGAAATGCAACAGCTGATCCAGAGCAACACACATCAAGGTGACATAGTCATCTACACCGATGGGTCAGTGGTGAGAAACAGACGTAGTGGCTGGGGCTTTATTGCAACAGGCTAATGGACGAGTCTTGAAAAAGGAGAGCCTGGCATATGAGACTACGACCTCCAGCATGAGAAAGGAGGTGGAGGCAGTAACAGAGGCATTCCGGTGGCTAGAGGAGACTACTGCAACACGCGTTGTGTTCATTACGGATTCAAAGAATATGCTTAGCAAGGTGAAGAAAGGAATGTTTCGTGTGGAATGGCTCTCGTCGCTTCAGAGGTCACAGATTGTGAGAATTGTATGGATATTTTACCCTGGCCATGCGGGTGTACGGGGGAATGAACAGGCTGATAGGCTAGCAGGGAATGCACCTCTTGGTGGTATCTTGCCTATGGATAAGGGGAAGGTGGTTGTGCGCTTGTGGGACCAGGTGGAGAAGGCGGAGGAACAAATTGAGAACCCATATGTGGAAAGAAGGTAATTGCGGGGGATCGGCATGGGTTCTGGAAGAATCTCAAAACTGAGAGGGAAGACCAGGAGAACATTTAATCAGATAGCGGTGGGAACGATTAGTAGTATGACTCTTCGCTGGCCGTTGAACGAGGGGACTGAGCACTATGGGAATGTCCTAAGTGCAGTGATGTCGGTTCTTGACTCAACTGAACTCAACATACAGTCCTTCCATCCCTTGATAGGCCGTCTTGTCTAATAATGGACAATGCATCATATCACAATGTTGTTGCACAAGAAGACAAAATACCTACAACATCGAGCACAAAGAAAGCAAAAAAGATATGGTTCCGAAGGGAAAATATACAATTTCCAGAAACATATTTCAAGCTACAGTTGTTGTCCCTTGTAAAACAGGCGCAAAAAAAGCAAGAAATATCAAATCGACAAGTTGATAGAATAGTATGGCCATAGGTGCTTGAGCCTTCCACCGTACTATTCTCATTTAAACCTATAGAACTTGTGTAGGCTAAAATTAAAGGACAGGTGGCAGCTGACAATACTGTATTCAAATTGTCTGACGTCAAGATATTAACCCAGTCCGCGCTATTAAATATTGATAAAAGTTAGTGGGGGGAAAAAGGTGAGGACCATGTGTTGAAAGAGGAAGATGACTATTGGAGAAAGGATGGATTGAATTTTATGCAACAGAGAGCAGTCATCATCCTACTGGAATCGTCCGACACAGATTAAGGTCTGGGCAGATCGCAGACATTAATCCACATGCACACCTACTGGGATATTTTTGCTCCAACTATTCAGAAGCAGAATTGCAGGGCCTTAACATGACAGCATCGGCACAAACAACACAATTTGTCAATGGCAACAGTTTGTGTTCCACGGTGATGAATTTTCAATTCCGTAAGCTCTCAACGGTGACAAACAACTGGTATTGAACAGAAAGAAAAGCTCTAGACGCATTGAATACCAACCGAAGAGTAATATTTCGGTGGGAACTGACATATTGTGGCATAACAAGAAACGTGAGAAGAAACACGTTGTCAAATGAGGGGACAACACACGAACATACGAATCATTCTATAAACTTCAATGAAAAGAGGACCAACATCTTGACCGTTAAGAAGGAAGTCCACAACAGAGACATTCACAGCTATGTTCGTCGTGCAAAGCAGGTAATCATGTTCCGTCTCAGCAAAGTAGACATTTCACCCACTCCCATACGAATCTGGATACGCCTTGTGTCGTCATTCGAACTGGCGGGGCATTACTGTAAAACAAGTTTGTTAGCGAAAAATTACTAGTTTTTCACCAAAACATCAAAGAAATGTCGCCGCTTTCCATGAGTTAAGTTGCTTTTGGACCTATCAAAGACATATTCCTTGGGTGTGGGTAAATATAAGACGTCAGGACAAATTTCATAACGATGCAACAGACAGTTTTCAAAATCATTTATCGTGAATGAAGGCATTCATTTCTGGACATACTATATTCCTATATTTTAATAAAATGAAACAGAAAGGTGGATCATGCGGGAAAACAACAAGCATACACACACATGCGCGCGCGCGTACATACCTTACAAAGCCCTCGAGCCAGATGACCAGAATATGTGAACAGCAAATGTATTTGCGCTTATTATTTATCTATAGCATCTTCACATACCCCCCCCCCCCCCCCCATTATATATTGTCAATGAGAAGAATGCTGAAAAGTCATTGGACAGCGAAAAAAAGCAATACTGATGTTTTGAGGGAGGCTAATTCGCAAACAAACATCAGGAAGAGGCAGCCCTGATTGAAATTCGAGTGTAGGTCAGCATGGCCGAATAGATAAGAACTCGTGTTCTTATAAATAACGGTGTGGTGATGCCGAGGAACGGGGTGCAACCCCTAGATCGGACAGTTGGACTAAAATGTTGACCTATCGTCCTTGATTTGGGGACGTAAATTACAAGTAACTTTGAAGTCTGAGTGGGTTCGCCTGATGGCGTAGGACACTGTTAATTTGGAAAGCTAATCCACAAGCAAAAATCATCCAGCACTACTAGAAGTATGGACTACGCTTGAGTTCAAAGAGAGCGAGCGCAAAAAAGACAGAAATTCGAGAACATGACTACGGGCAGGCGAACGTGCTAGCCACTACACAACAGCGGGTCTCTGGCACAAGGGTTAAAGAAAGAATAACCTTAGACAAATTCATTACAAAGAATCTGACAGCATTTTGTCGAATCACCAGAATGAAAAATGTCCATTTACACCTCATAAGAGCTGTGGCAGCATGATTACCTCCCGATCTGGTGGTCATAGGTTCGCACCTGAGCGGATGTTTAAAATTCACCTGGGCTCCCAAGACAACTCAACAGAAAATGGATACCGGGTGATATCTGGAGAAATAGAGACGGTTGACATGATATTTGCCACATTACTCTTGCAGTTTCGAATGGTCTGTACAATATAGGGGGATGACTGGTCTCGGGGTATTGTGTCCGCGTCGAGTGCTGGAGGTCCCGGGTTCAAGCCCTGGTGAGGGCCGGGATTGTTTCACGTGGACTTCTAGTAACAAAATTTCCCCTGGTCTCTGGGCAGTGAGATCGGACGCCCATGTGTATTGTTGTGCACGTAAAACATCCCTTGGCAGTTGGAAATCGAAAAAGAGTAGCCTAACGGGTTGCTCGTGCAAAATTTCGAGTTACAAATCTACCCAAAGTATTTCAGGATCCTCGCCGGTGCTACGGAGTTCATGCACTGAGCTGAGATTATCTGGACTCAGGCTTGAGTTAGGAGTAGAACGGAGCACTTATGGGTTATCCCCGTGTGCCGTGATGTTGATCCGTTGACTAAACTAAACTAAACCAAACTAAACTAAACTAAACTGTATAATATAGTAATATACAGCTAACAATGTGTGCCCAATTCTCCCAAGGGCGCGTAAAAGGGACCCGGTGGTTTTCACTCGTTTTTGTGTACACGTCATCTAAAGTGGTATACTGTATTTAAAACTCATAATGTCAGTCGTGTGCTCTGTAGCGTAGGGGTTACGACTAAAATTCGCAATCTTACATACCGCGGTCCAAACACAGCTGCAAGCGATTTGGAAGCAGACCGCCCTGAGTTGGTTCCCATACAACGGTATGAGTGCCAGTTGTTGAGAAAGCAATGGCAAACTACTGAACATAAACTTGCCAAGAAATCACAAATGGCCACACAAACAACGCTGGGGTTGACTGTCATGTCCCGCAAAGAATATGCAACTAATTAATTTTTTTAAATGTCAGTCATTGTATGTGGTCCGTGGCGGGTTGAGTCTAAAATTATTCGTTGCTACTAAAAGGACATTAACATTTTGTCTTCTCGACCTTTTGGCTAAAATCAATGTGTAGCCATCTATATTTTAATCTAGCTTCTTGGCCACTAGGAGATAATGCAGTTATCCGAATGACACACCGGGACGTGGAACCTGGGGAACCTTGACCCTAAAACACACACACACACACACACACACACACACACACACACACACACATACACACACACAATACATGTTGCATGCTGACACCCTGGCCAGTCCGCCACTGCTTGTGGTATGTTTTTCTTTGCATATCCTATTTACAGGACATCGCTGTCAACACCAGCATTTTACTGCTGATGTTGATGTTTTGGTAAGATTACGCTCAGTAGTTTGCCATTGCTTTCTGAACGACCGGGTCACACAACCACGTAAGTAACCAACGCGACGCGATCCGCTACAGAATCTCGAGCAGCTGTGTTCCCCTACGTGGATATACGGGATTACGGAGACAGTCGTTAACACCTTCGCCAAGGAGACTAGCTGTGGTTTCTAAGAGTCAAATATATACACAGTGATGACATTAAGAAGTCGGGTGACCCAGATCCTTGTGCGGCCAGTAGTAAATTTCCGCTAAGTGACATTTGAGTTTGGGCCGCGACCTATTTAAATTTTGACAATAAGTTTCTCTAGAAATTGGAACTTGTCAATTTCAAATCGAATCGTGGGATTATTTTTGCAGTATGGAATCCGAGTATGCTATACTTACACCCTTCCCCATCTCTTCCTTTCATTCATTCATTCAGTAGCATGTCCTTTGCAGAACCTCGCTCCCATAACAACCTTCAGGAAAACCTCTCAATCATACATAGGCAAGATGTCCCGCGTTCGATACACCCATCTGGAGATCATCCGCCACATCCTGCACCCATATACTCTTTGGCTTTCCCCTTCCTCTCTTCCCAGGCATATATCACTCCGTTATTGTGCTATCCAAACTTTCGTGACGTTTCAAGTGACCAAAATATTTTAATTTTCTTTGTTTTATCGTCTTTATTAGCCAACCTTCTTCAATATTCAGTTCTTTTCTTTATCCAATATATTCTTAGAACTCGTTTATAACATTGTTGTTAAGGTTTCTTGGCAAGTTATGCTGAAGGTAGTTTGCCATTGCTTTCCTTCTGGGCAGTGACTGTACTGGTCGGTGGCCATAGCCATTGCCAGATTGTTGTTGGTTATGATCTGCATTCTGCGGCAATAGGCAGATGATCTAATCAGTTGAGGCTCTCAACTGATGAGATCATCTGCCTATCGCCGCAGAGTGCAGACCATAACCAACAACAATCTGTCGACTGCTCTCACACTCCATCCACCACCTGCTTCCATGGCTTCACGTATTATTGGGGGAAGGGGGCCTAAACGGTTACACCCCCACCCCCTTATGGTGTCCGCCTCGAGTGCTGGAGGTCCCGGGTTCAGGCCCCGGTGAGGTCAGGGATTTATTTAAAAAATCCACCTGGACTTTCAGTAATAAAATGTCCCCTGGTCTCTGGGTAGTGAGATCGGACGCCCGTGTGTATTGTTGCGCACGTAAAAAATCCCTTGGCAGTTGGAAATCGAAAAAGAGTAGCCTAACGACGCTGTCCTGTCAAAAATTTGAGTTAAAAATCTACCCAAAGTATTTCAGGATCCTCGCCGATGCAACGGAGTTCGTGCATTGAGCTGAGTTTCTCCAGACTCAGGTTTGAGTTAGGAGGAAAACGGAGCACGTAGGGGTTTAACCCGTGTGCCGTGATGTTGATTCAACGATTAAACGACTAAACGACTTAAACCCCCACCCCCTTTGCGAAATGGTATCCCGTAGACTAACGGGGGAAAGGGGGAGTCTTACAACTTCTTTGACCTTTAAGCCAGGGACATTATCGAGTATGTAGTTCTCCGGAACAAAAGGCGAAACAAAGGCATCGGTTACATGGTTCTCACTAAACAATCATATTGTGAACACAGACCTGCCGGTAGTAAGAATGGATGGGAGCATTTTGAGTAGAACCCAGTCAATGACATATCTTGCCGTGAGGCTTGATCGTAGCCTGTCCTTTAGAGATCGTGTCGATTATGTCATAACGAAAGCTCGAAAAGGTTTGTCAGCAATGAGAGTCATGGCGACTGCCAATATCGAGCAAAGACTGCTAATACTTCTGTTCCAAGGACTGGTGCTTTCACGCATCGAGTATGCTCTGGCCATCCTCACTGTCAACCCTACACAGATTGGAAGATTTGAAAAGGTACAAAACGAAACCATGCGCATCATTTTGGGCTGCATGAGAGACACCAGCTGTGTAGCAATGAGATACCACCTTGACTTCCCGACAATTGAACACAGGATCGAGATCTGGAGAGCTTGTGCATACTTAAAAATAAGTGCAGATGAGCAGCACCCTCTGCATGACGCTAAATTCAGAGAAAAGGGTGACAGGCTAAAGAGGGGCAAATCATGGATGGGTCGGGCGGAAGATGTCGTCAGACAGGTCTGCAGTCTTACCAGTATCAACCCCGGCAAGGAATGGGTGCCGGTGCCTCCAGCTTTTAAGTGCACTTTCTCCTGCATTATCACACTCGACAGACGGTACAGAGAGCAGAACCCTGCCGCTGTCAATGCAGAGGTCAACGCGCTCATCTATGAACACTCAGATAGCCCCGAAGTGCTCATCTATGCAGATGGATCTGTTGCAAAGCAGCAGAGAAGTGTGTGGGCATTTACAGCCCGTTCAACGGGCCGAACCGTTTAAGAATCCAGTGGTGCCCACTCTATGACCACGAGCAGCATGACGATGGAGGTGATGGCAGTTACACAGGCTTTCATATGACTGGAATCACAGCATTATACCAACGTGTGTGTACTAAGTGACTCAATGAGCATAATTCAGAAGGTCGAAGCTGGATCTGTACGTAGACAGTGGACTGAATCGCTGCAGATGTCTGTTGTCCGTAAAGTCACCTTCATCTTCGTCCCGGGACATGTGGGAGTCGAGGGAAATGAATGAGCTGATAAACTGGCTGACTCTGCACCCCCTGTAGATGGCCAGCCCATGGATTGTGTCGATGTTATTACCGTCCGCAAAGATATGGCGAGAACAGAGGACTTTGACGTCTGTGAATCCACATCGCTGTCCAGGATGAAAGACTTGGGAGTAAGAATCGGCACGGCCAGATGCGAGGGGTACATTGGGAAAACAACCTCGTCAACCAACACAGAACTGGCACTATTAGCCACCAGACGCTGATGCATATGCTGGGGGGGGGGGGGGGGGGCTCTGAGCACCTATGGACATGTCCGGGGTGCAATGAAGATACCCCAACTGATAACTGATAACTGATAACTGAAAGGCGAAACAAAACTGAGACCTCAGTTCAGTTGAATGTTTCAAAAGTTAAAAATCCCAGGCCATTTGGAAATCGTGATGAGTGGGTCATGCCTTCCTTCGCCTTAGCAATCATTTCAGACATTAAAGAAAAAAAAATAATCCAGGCCACAATATGTATAGTTTATGTGAGTTTACCATACAAGTATGTGGAGTCTCGGCAAAGCTGCGAGATCGCCCACAGTGCAAAGAATTTTCTTAAATGAACTAAGAGGTAGGACTGGAGCACATGTGGAATTATCCACGTACAATAATAGTGACAATTTCTTCTTATAGTCGATGCCGTGTGGCGTTGGTGATAATGTTTTCCTACAGCCATCTGTCTCGCGTCTTTCTTCTTTATTTTTTTGGTTTTTGTCTTCTGTCCTTTCATCCCTCAAAAGAGCATAGGTCCGCAACCAACTCACATGAAGCCGTTATATTGCTTTGTTTTATCTTGCAATTCCTTTTCCATGCCTTTCCCAAAGAGTTCACCTCTGTCTTTGTCTTCTCTGCCTGCGTTGAAGTCTTCCGCTATTTCGTTGGCCTTGTGGGTTCATGATAAGGGAGCTTCCTCTTCTTTCGTCCTCTATCACAAAGGAGCGTCTAGTTATACTATACACAGGTTTTCTCAGAGTGCCTGCGTCTGTTCCTCGCCTCCTGATTATTCTGCTAATTAATCTTCTTCTTCTTCTTCTTCTTCTTCTTCTTCTTCTTCTTCTTCTTCTTCTTCTTCTTCTTCTTCTTCTTCTTCTTCTTCTTCTTCTTCTTCTTCTTCTTCTTCTTCTTCTTCTTCTTCTTCTTCTTCTTCTTCCTCTTCTTCTGCTGCTGCTTCTGCTGTTGCTGCTGCTGCTGCTGCTGTGCTTCTTCTTCTTCTTCTTCTTCTTCTTCTTCTTCTTCTTCTTCTTCTTCTTCTTCTTCTTCTTCTTCTTCTTCTTCTTCTTCTTCTTCTTCTTCTTCTTCTTCTTCTTCTTTTCTCCTCCTCCTCCTCCTCCTCCTCCTTCTTCTTCTTCTTCTTCTTCTTCTTCTTCTTCTTCTTCTTCTTCTTCTTCTTCTTCTTCTTCTTCTTCTTCTTCTTCTTCTTCTTCTTCTTCTTCTTCTTCTTCTACTGCTGCTGCTGCTGCTGCTGCCGCCGCCGCCGCTGCTACTGCAGATGATTTGCTTCCGTACATCAGGATTGGCTTCTTATAGCTCTTAAGAACTCTTTTTTTCTCACCTCGATTTAAAAAGATAAATTGCAGAGAACATTCTTCACCTTGTGAAATGCTGTGTTTGCTAAGACTGTTCTTCATTTAACTTCCTGAAGTTTAATGCCTGAATGGATTGTCCTGGTGTACATATTGGCCACCGGTGTATTATTAACCACATCACCCATGAAGTTACGATTGATCTAAAAAAAATACGGGGCCAACACCATGTACCTAATACTCATCAAGCCACCAAAAAGGGTCCTTTACTGTTTGTTTTATATTATATCTGGCCCATAGCACTGTACGGCTTTGAAACACGGAAGCAAACAAAGGGGATGAAAATAATTGGAACGTTTTTAGATGCGGTGTTATATTAGGTTCTAAAGAATAAGCACGTCACCAATAAAGACATTTCTAACATCATTAACGGGATTACGAAGCTTCACCATATATAAAAGAAGGTTACAATGGCTTAGTCACAATATTAGACAGCAAGGTATGTTACTGAAAATACTGGAGGGCTAGATACAGTGAACCAGAAAAAAAAAAAAAAAAAAAGACGGTACACGGACAGAAACCATCTTGTATCACCAACTAGAAATTTTTACGGCTAATTCACTTGCTCGGCCGGTGCAGGATGTGTTTCAAGCAAAGGAAGAAAACAAAATTTCATCGTGAACGGCAAGGTGGCGGCAACCGCGTTCATAGTGGCAAACACGGAAATCCTCACAATGGTTTAGAAACCCGCAAAAGTCTCACTAATGGACAAGAATGCAGTTTATGTTCTGTTTTGTTTATGTATTGCGGCTTTCTGAAACATATTTATGGAGTCTTATACGATTAAGGCGTGTGTGACTTCCTGTTCTGCTGCTCATGCAAGTGCCTTGGATACAGCTGTGATCTCCATAATCAGGCTTGATATAGTTGCCCGGAAAGCACAGCTTTCTTCTTCATTGACTGTTTTCCCCATCTTGTGTGCTGTGTAGTGTTGTTATGTTGTTTGTCCATCAAGAATGATGATGACCATTCATTTCATCCAGTGGGGTTGAAGGTGTGGAGCCGTGGGTTCTAAGATGGCTGATAAGGCCTATTATGGCTCGAAATGTTCTTTGACAATGTGGGCAAAGAATGCTTGACGTCTCTGGAGGAGGATTTCCTGCAGTGGTTTTTCTGTCCTGCCTTTTCTTCACAGCTCTTGCAGTCCTGGTTGCCTCACATATGACTGCACCTTTGCGCAATGATGCACGCCACGAATTTCGGTCTCTGGCTGCAGCCTCCCAGGTGTCATGATGAATTCCAAAAGCATTCAGTGAAATTTTCAGTGTCTTTAAAACGTTTCCTCTGGCCACCTTGGGAGCGTTTACCACAACGCAGTTCGCTGTAGAAAATTCGTTTAGGGAGCCTGTGATCTGGCATGCGGGTCAAGTGACCAGCCCAGCGAATCTGATTCTTCATCAGTAGAGTGTGGATACTGGGCATGGATGCTCTTTCTAGGACTTCAGTGTCTGGAATCTTGTCCTGCCATTTAATCTTCAGTAGCTTCCTTAGGCAGACTGTGTGGAAGTGGTTTAATTTCCTAGCGTGTCGCTGATAAACAGTCCAGGTTTCACAAGCATATAGCAGTGTGGATAATACAACTGCTTTGTAGACTTTTAGCTTTGTTTGCAGGCTTATTCCAGTTCTGTCCCATACTTCTTCTTCTTCTTCGTTCATCCGGAGTTTTTTTTTCGGATGTGATTGCGTTATGCCTGTTTACAGCAGAGCTGCGTTCTTGCGCTGTTAGGCCGACACATCCGACTTCTGCGGGCATTTGTTGACCGGGTTAACCTTCCCGGGGGTTTCTTAGGACGTTTGACTCTCACTGTTGTGGTGTTATCCCCCATCCCAGCTGGTCCATATAGAACAGCCAAAGATCCTGGTCAGCCCTCAAGGGAAGGCAGGGGCAGACCATGGGCATTCCCCGCCATCCAAGGAGGCTTCCATACTTGCAGAGCCGATACATAGCGCTCTGATACTGGGCTCACCCAAGGAATCGTCACGTCCTGCACATGGCTGCTTAGCCTCACTTCCGTATATTGGGCCTTCCGTTCACCATAGGCTGTTCTTCCGGAAACCAGAAGTATGCAGTCTGCAGATGACATCCACACAGTGAGCTTTCGATTCGGACTTTCCATGTAATGGATTTGCTATCCAAGCAATATTCCATTTCATGCCACTAGGACACTTTTCCACCTTTTATGAAGCCCACACAATGGGCTTTTGATTCGGACTTTCCACGTAATGGATTTGCTATCCAAGCAATATTCCATTTCGTGCCACTAGGACACTTTTCCACCTTTTATGAAGCCCACACAGCGAGCTTTCGATTTGGACTTTCCACATAATGGATTTGCTATCCAAGCAATATTCCATTTCATGCCTCTGGGTCTTCATGCACCTTTAAATGTCAATCTGTATGTAGTTTAAGTAAGCTGCGGTCAACTTTAGCTTGTTGATATCTCCATAGAGCTTGTCCTCAAATGAAGCAGGTGTGGGCCAAAATATCTTTCTCTGTTCTGCATACGTTGGGCAATCCTGCAGCAAATGTTTTGCTGTCATTTTTCCAGTTCCACAATTACATTCATCGGTATCTCCTATCTTTAGTTTATTGAACAAGTGGTATTTCAGCCTGTTATGTCCTGTGCGGAGTCTGAAGATTGCTACTTGTTCTCTTCGGTCGAGTTTGTAATATGCATCATCCTTCTGGTGGCCTGGATGCTCTGATTCCCATTTGGTTCTATAAGTGCTTTTTATCAACCTCTTTGCCTCATTATAGGTTATGTCTATGTCAGGCTGTGGTAGTCGTCCGCCTTCTTTTGCCAGTCTGTCAGCCTCTTCGTTTCCAGGTATACTGCAATGTGATGGGATCCACTGTATTACAACTTTTTTGGATTTCTGGCATAGACCATGGAGTGCTGCTCTTAGGTCGGTCAGTTCTGTGCTATTATTGCTCTTCAGTATTGAGATATGATATGATAAATACCAATGAGGAAATGTGCAACACATGGAAAGAATATTTTATTGAATTACTAAATTGTGAAGCTCCAAGTCACATTTTCCCACAGGAAGAGGTTCTAACATGCGAACCACAAATTGAAGAACCTACATTTGAAGAAATCCTATATGTAATCACACGACTTAAAAACAATAAGGCAACTGGGACTGATGGAATTGCTGCTGAATTTATAAAGGCAGGTGGCCATGCATTACATCTAAAGCTATACGAACTAATAATAAAAATCTGGAGGACAGAAGAA
The DNA here is from genome assembly GCA_963921405.1 of Cepaea hortensis. NCBI lineage: Eukaryota > Metazoa > Mollusca > Gastropoda > Stylommatophora > Helicidae > Cepaea > Cepaea hortensis. The sequence continues at coordinate 55,556,994 of OY992892.1, read as the reverse complement.
TTACCCCATGACTGGAAAGAGTCATTATTGATACCTATCTTTAAGAAAGGAGACAAGTTCCAATGTGGAAATTATAGAGGAATATCACTACTGTCCACAAGCTATAAGATACTATCCGCAGTATTACTAAATAGACTTAAACCATATTCAGAAGACATATTAGGTGACTACCAGGCGGGTTTTAGACAAAACAGATCAACAATAGATCAGATATTTATCTTACGACAAATAGCCGAGAAACATTGGGAATATAAAAGAGATCTCCATAACATTTTTGTTGATTTTAAAAAGGCTTATGATAGTGTCCGTAGGAATAGTCTATGGAATGCTATGCAGGAATTTGGAATACCAAGGAAGTTAATCAACATGACCAGACTATGCATGGAAGATACTTATAATATAGTAACATATAAAGGCAGGAAATCAGACCCCTTCCAAATAACATCTGGCTTGAAACAGGGTGATGCACTATCGCCGCTACTCTTCAATCTGGCTCTAGAGAAAGTTGTAAGGAAGGTAAAGGAGGAATGTGATATTGGAGGAACATCCAAGCTGCTTGGTTATGCAGATGATATAGATATTATAGGGCAAAGTGAACAAAAGACATTGGAAATATTGACTCACTTAAAGGGAAAAGCCCAACAGATGGGGCTGGTTATCAACCAAGATAAGACAGAATATATGGTAATTTCAAGAGACGGAATGGCTAGAAACTCTGGCCACATACAAATAGATAATATGACCATTAAAAGAACGGAAACATACAAATACCTGGGTACAATCTTCAACTGCTCCAACATCATAAGGGAAGAAATACAAACTAGAATCAACTCTGGAAATAAGATATACTATGCACTACAACATCTACTAAAATCAAAGGCGCTATCTCGTAACACCAAAATCACAATATACAAAACACTGATCAGACCAGTTGTGCTGTATGGCTCTGAAACATGGAGTACAACGAAAGGAGACGAAGCCTTGTTACAAACCTTTGAGAACAAAATTTTAAGACGCATCTTTGGACCCATTAGGGATACACAAAGTGGAGAGTGGAAAAGAAGAAGTAACAAAGACATTTATGATCTGTTTAAGTCCCCGCTAATCACTGGTATCATGAAGGCTAATAGACTACAATGGCTGGGGCATATAGAAAGAATGGAAGATAATAGGGAAACAAAACTCGCTTACACTCAGGAAATAAATGACCGTAGACCCCGAGGTAGACCAAGAAGGCGGTGGAGAGATAATACATGTACAGACCTACAAGCACTTGGAATCAACGACTGGCAAGAGAAGGTCCACCAGAGAGACGAATGGAGACGGATTGTATTTGCAGCAAAGAACCTCAATGGCTCGGAACGCTGAAGAAGAAGAAGAAGTATTGAGATAGCTGACTTTGCATCTGTGAAGATAGCTATTTGCTTCTCTTTATTTTCCTCCATCAGGAGCATTTCTGCTGCAGTTTTCAGAGCCTCTACCTCCGCTTTGAAGTTACTTGAAAATTTTCCTGTTGCCATTGAATGTGTTTTTTTCACTCCATTTTTTAAATTTAGGAGAATTCCTCCTCCTCCATTCTCTATTGAATTTTTGGCTGATCCATCTGTATATGCATGGGTCCAATTCCTGCTTGGGTAATGTTCTTTTATGTAGTTTAGGGTTATTTCTCTTCTTTCGGTTTCATGCTGAGTGTTCTTTTTCTCAATACCAGGAATGTTTTCTATCATCTCAGGCAGTTGCTGATGTCTCCAAGCTGGGAACTTGTGTGCATTGTGTATGGGCTTGACTGTTGATATGTTAAGTATAGGATCTGCCCTAATCCTTCGTTTTGCAGTTTCTACAAAGTTGCTACGCTTCAGTCTTCCCTTTCCAAAACTATTAAATCTGTTGTACATAGGGTGGTCTGTCAATCTCCTAAATTTTTCTGCTTGTTGCTGGGCTCTGCTATCTCTTCTATCCTGCATTGGTTGTAAACAAGTGATCTTTTCTAGTTCATTAATATGCGTTGTCTTCAGGCTTCCAGTTATGATTCGCATTCCTTGGTTTTGGACTCTACTTATTTTGTTAAAGTTTGACTTAGCTGCTGTTGCCCAAGCTGCAATGCCATATTCCAGTACTGGACTCACACGTCCAGTATATAACTTCTTGAGAACTTTCTCATCTGTTCCCCACGTTGTACCAGCAAGCTTTTTCATGATTGCCATTCTCTGCCTTGCTCTTGTTCGATTTTTCTCAACCTGTGTCTTCCATGTCAGGCGACGATCAAAGGTGACTCCTAGATAGTTTGGATTTTCTTCATGGTGCAATATTTTTCCATTCAATACCAGCTTAGGTTGCTGAGTTTTATTTGAGAGGGAGAACACTGTGCATGTTGTTTTCTCCTCACTTATCTTCACTAGCCATGATTTTGACCAGTCCTCTAGCGCTAATAAGGCTTGCTGTATTCTGCTGTTAGCTGTACTAATATATTCTTCAGATGTCCATATGGCTAGGTCATCTGCAAAGGAGGATGTGTGTACTCTGGCTGGAAAATTTTCTGTGATGTCATTTATATATGCTAGGAATAATGTTGATGAAAGAACTCCTCCTTGGGGGACACCTTGCTCCAGCAGCATCATTTTGCTTGTTTGTCCTTGTACTTTTGTCCTGGCAGTTCTGTTCTCAAGGTAGTGGCTGATCCATTTATACATTTTTCCACAAATATGCATTTTTTGCAGTTTTACTTTCAGTCCTTCCTTCCATACTTTATCAAATGCTTTTTCTAAATCTATCCAGACTGCTAGTGTGTGCTTTTTCTCTTGGAAGGCATCCTCTATTTCCTGAGCTATATAGGTTATTTGATCTTCAGTGGATCTGTACTTTCTGAATCCTGCTTGGTGTGGTGTTAAGAGTTTGTTTTCTTCCAGAACGAACGAACGAACGAACGAACAAACTTTATTTTCAAAGGGTTAAGAATTGGGCACACAGGCCTGTCTAACATTATGCCCTTCTATCACTCTCTTTCATACATTATTTCATTCACACATCATTCAAGGCTAACAGAGAACAGCAACAATATAAAAGATATGCATTATAAAGGCATGGGCAAAATGCGAACATCAAAACTACACGACACAGTAAAATTAGATAATGGTCTGACACTTGTTATTAGCCATGTGGAATATACTGGCCTACCAAAAGGGGACTGGCTGTGCATTGATAATGCGTTCCATTAATTTTCCTACACAGCTAAGTAGACTGATAGGTCGATAGCCATTTGGTTCTTCCAGGTCTTTTCCTTTCTTTGGGACTGGTATTAGTATAGCTTCCTTCCATGCCTGTGGGACTATTCCTCTCTTCCAGCTGTTATTTAGGACTGCTAGTAGTTTCTTCTTTGCCTTAGTGCCTAGTCCTATTAGCATTTCATTTGTGATTCCATCCTTTCCTGGTGATTTCTTCTTTTTTAGGGTATTCATTGCCTGTTCCATTTCTTCCATTGTTAGATTTGCCATCATATATTCTGCTGCTGTCTCTGTATTTCTATGATGTATCTGTTTGCCTTTGATTGCTTTCTTCTGTTCGGTTGTAATATCAATGTGGTTTGCATTTGCATAGTGTTCCATTAGTGCATTTGCAGCCTTTTTTCCTGTAAGCAAGGCATTTCCTTGTTTAATTGTTATTTGTCTGTTTCTAGGTCCTTCATTGTTCATGGCTTTCACTAGTTTCCATAGTTTGTTTCCATCCCTGTCAAAATTCAGGTTTTCTGTTTTTTTCCCTCCAACAATCTCTTGTTGTTTGATTTACTGTTCTTTTATATTTTGCTGAGATGGCTTTGAGAGAGATATTCGCTTCAATTGTTTGTTCTCTCTCTGCTGTCTTCCTGGCATCTTCAACTTTGTCCTCCAAACTTTGTAGTTCTTCAGTCCAGTATGGTTTGTAATTTTTCCTCGCTCCTCTAGGAATGGACTCAGTGGCTGCCTGTATTATCACTCTGTTTAGACTTTCCACCATTTGCTTTATGTTGCCATATCGTGTATTTATGTTTTCACAATATTTGTCTGTTAGTATGGCAAATCTGTCCCAATCTGCTCGTTTGTAATTCCATCGGGGCACGGGCTTTTGCTCCTGTGGAACATACTCCATATTCATTACAAGCTTGATTGGTCTGTGGTCACTACCTGCTAATTGGTCCAGCACATGGCGATCGATTTTGTGGAGGATGTCTCCTGTGCAGAAAGCTAAGTCTGGAGTAGAAGTGGTAAGCCATCTTCTGGAGTAGAAGCTCGGTGTGTCATCCGCTTTGTTGAGTAGATGGAGATTTGAGTCTATTTCCCAGTCCTCCAATTCATCTCCTCTTTTGTCAGTATCTGGGTATCCCCATCTTTCTGAACGGCTATTAAAGTCTCCGACAATAATGCAGTTTGTGTCGGTTATTTTCATGTTTGAGAGTGTAAGGTCCTTATCTGCTGGGCTATACAGATTGTAGATTCTTATTTTCACGTCCTTTATCATTATATCAACACCTATAATTTCCGTTTGGTTGTCAGAGATCACAGATATTTCTCTGCAAGGTATTGTATTTCGTGTAAGTATTAGAATTCCTCCTTTGTGTCCTTCGCGGTCGAAACGTGTGGCCTGATATCCTCTGACTGAGAATTTGTGATTGGCGTTGAGGTGTGTCTCTTGAATGCATGCCACATCTATTCTATCTTTATGAAGACGCTGTGTTAGGGAGTCTTTCTTCTTGTAAACTCCTTCGGCATTCCACTGTAGTGTGTTGAGTGTCCGGGGTATTTGATCAATAGCTCTTAACCTACTCCTCTGTGCCTTGACTCCACAGCACAGGGGAAGGTGACCACCAGTAGTAATGGGTGGACCCCCTCGAGGCAGGGGGCCCGGCACTATCGCCGCCTGATGGGACTTCACGGGATTAGCACCATAACGATTAATTTTGATTTGTGACATCATGAATTAAGTTACGTTGCACTGCTTTGTCAAGCCTGTGGCTCAGTACATCCGATTTCGATTTCGACAAGCATTTATTTGGGATGCTTTCCCTAGCCTTTGACTGTCCCCAGTCTACCTACAAGGCAGCAGGTTTTACGTTGCACTGCGTTGTCAAGCCTGTGGCTCAGTACATCCGATTTTGACAAGCATGTATTCGGGGTGCTTTCCCTAGCCTTTGACTGTCCCCAGTCTACCTACAAGGCAGCAGGTTTGTGTGTCTCTTCGTCTGGTCCCTCTCCCTTGACCAGTCCGACATGGGTGGCCCTACCAGTAGCTGTGCTACCGTCGGCATAGCTCTTGAGGTCATTGGGACGCACAAGCCCCTCTACCTCGTCACGGTGGACACAGCAGAGGGGCTGTCCCATACATTCTTGTACAGTCTGCCAAAGGCTGCACTGGCCTTGGAGATTCTTGCATTCACTTCGTCATCGATTGTGGCAGCTTGTGACACAGTGCTTCCAAGATAGGTGAATTTGTCCACAACACTTAGTCTATGATCATTCACTTTGATATTCGGCACAGTGTGATTATTCCCTGGAGCTGGCTGGTACATAACTACAGTCTTCTCCAAGTTGATATTGAGCCCAAAGTTGGCACAGGCATGTGAGAAAGCTGAAACATTATGTTGCATGTCCGCCTCTGAGTTGGCGTATAGAGCGCAATCATCAGCAAACAGGAGCTCTCTGACGGTGCCGCTGTCAATTTTGGTTTTAGCTTTCAGCCTTCTGAGATTGAATAACTTTCCATCCATACGGTAGTTGATGTCTATTCCAATGTCATCGTTCTCGAAGGCATTCGTCAACATGGCTGAAAACATGAGGCTGAACAGTGTTGGTGCCAGGACACATCCTTGCTTCACTCCATTGGTTACAGGAAAGGGTTCAGACAGTTCACCATTTTCCTGTACTCTTGCCTGCATGCCGTCATGAAATAGCCGCACTATTTGGACAAACTTTCGTGGACAGCCATATTTTGCCATAATCTTCCACAGTCCTTCTCTGCTGACTGTATCAAAAGCCTTGGTAAGGTCAATGAAAGTGGAGAACATTTCGCAGTTCTGTTCCTGACATTTCTCTTGCAGCTGCCTTGCAGCGAAAATCATGTCAACAGTTCCACGTTCTTTTCTGAAGCCACATTGACTCTCAGGAAGAAGACCTTGATCGAGATGGGCTGTGAGGCGATTGAGAAGAATTCTGGCGAGTATCTTCCCTGCAATTGAAAGCAAGGAGATGCCTCGGTGGTTGTCACAGGATTGGCGGTTTCCTTTACGTTTGTAAAGGTGGACTATTGACGCGTCCTTAAAATCTTGTGGCATGGTCTCGTTCATCCATATGTTTGTGAAGACTTGGTGAAGCTGCTCTGTTAGGACCGGCCCACCTGCCTTGTATATCTCTGCTGGGATGGAGTCAGGACCAGGTGCCTTGCCGCTGGAGAGTTGCTGGATGGCTTTGTTTATTTCCACTATGGTTGGCAGGTCACCAAGTGTCTCATTGGTGGGAACTTGAGGAAGGCAATTGATGGTTTCATCATCGAAGAAGGAAGTTGCATTTAAGATTTTGCTGAAATGCTCTGCCCAGCGTTGAAGGATTTCTTTCTTATCGGTGACCAATGTTCCCCCATCTGCACTGAGGAGGGGAACTATGCCTGGTGATGAAGGACCATAGACCGCTTTCAGTGAGTCGTAGAAGTTTTTCATATCATGTCTGTCAGCAAAGCCCTGAATTTCATCAGCTTTGCTGCTCAGCCAGGAGTCCCGCATGTGCCGAAGTTTCTGCTGCACTACTCTCTGAATGTTCTTGAAAGCATCTTTTTTTGATGTTGACTTTGGGTCATTCAAATGTGCCTTGAGGAGAAGATGTTTCTCGGCCAGCAATTGGTTGATGTCTTCGGAATTTTCATCAAACCAGTCTTTATGCTTTCGGGGGGCTGGACCCAGGATTTCCATAGCAGTGTTGTAAATTGTGTATTTTAGGGCTCTCCATTCTGTTTCTGTATCCTGTTTAGCTTCAGCATTGGGCTTGAGGCGGTCTTCCAGCATATTTTCAAACGACTGCTGCATTTTCTTGCTGTTTAGGCGTGTGTAGTACGTTCATGCTGACCTTGAACCAATTTCACCAACTCATCCGTGTAGATGATGATGTCTTCTGGACGCGACTGCTATTCTACCAGTTCCCTTATCTCATTGTCAACCGATACTGGTTACTGACCTCTGCAGTTTTATTGTAGTGACGACCTGAGAGTGTGTTTGCATGCCTGCAAGTATATAAATTTATTCTTCCGCGCTTTGGAGATCGAGTCACAGACCTGCTTGGTTATCTCTTCAAACCATGCTACCCAAACGAACATTTTGTCGTCCATAGAACTGTTTGGGGGACGTTTTATGTCTGCCAATACTTTATTGCAAGACTTAAACTGTGCACTGTTGTGCCTTCTATTCCTCGTTGGTAAATCAAGGATATATTGCATGACCATGAACAAATTGTCTTTTTGCGCAGTTGAGTTGAGTCTCATTGCTTCATTTTGCGGCTTGTCAAGTCTCTCTAGCTGGGTCTAACGGACAGTGGAGAGGCCCAGACCGTAGTCAAGCTTAACACATGTCTTGGTAGGGAAGGAAGAACAGATGTAGCTCAATGTCGGCTGCTTCCATCACCATCAGTGTTGTCATGTCTTTTCCGACTCTGATTATAACATTGCGTGATACTTGTATGACAAGCATCTGTCAAAGACGAAACAGAATTTCATTGTGTCGATGCATAGGAGCCCTTTTCAAGCCACGTGGCATATTGGGTATGCATATTTGTATATACAAATCACTACTTCATGTTTGATATAGTCAATATCATGGTGGTTGCCTTTACTTCCCATAGTATTTGCGGGTACGTATTTGAGGCTGGTTGAACTTGGTAGCCCATGTTAATTTAATCTTTAAGATCATAAAATACATTGTTGTATTCCTCCGATTAGTACAAGGTTGTATCAACAGCTACTGCATACTTCAAGTATGCAGAGGATGTCGATACCACCTTGTACTATTTCGTCTTTAACCTTTCATTTCACAATGAATGGAGCGTAAGTCCTTAACCCACTCACGCAAAATTCGTTGTAGAAATGTTTATGTTTGGTTGGATTGTGCAGCTAGACTTTTCTACCACATGTGACAGCTTTATACATTGTCTCAATTCATTCATTCATTCCAAAGTTGCACTCTTCCTTTCGTACGATTTTGTTAAATAAGACAGGTGGTAAAAACAAATAGTGAAATACAACTTAAGGGATTTTCTCTATCTCAATAAACTATAACTTCACAGTGTGTTAAACTATCAAGAGGGAACGCCCTGAAGATCGAGACAAAAAGTTGACTGATTAAAGGCTTCATTAGGCGTGGTTTATTAGGCATTAATGACAAACATAGACGCCAAAACGATTTTTCCTCCCAACAAGACTGATTACATTGCATGTTTATCCATTCATGCAAGCAGACGCTTATGCCTGAATAAAAACTCCCCCTAGCGGGCTGACTCACCACTGGCCACTAAAACAAATTTTGAACGATATTAACGTAATGTTAGTCACACATTATGTACAATACAGAAAGGTGAAGATTAGGGGCTAGGATGCAATATTTCATTTTAAATTGCAGGAAGACAGGAAAAGTACAATTTTTTGGGGGTGAGGAGAAACAGGCAAATAAGATTTGTGTGAGCGATACGCGCTACTGATCAGGTAGCAGACGAACCTAATCAACATCCGGTAGCACCGGAGATTACCGACCACTCCCGAACCGTTGTTATTACAATGGCCGACTGCTTCTGAGATGGGGATTCGTTTAAAGCTCGGCTACTGTGATTGTGGTTTAGACATGAAAAAAATCAAAAGATGAATTCAGGAGAACAAGGGGCAGAAGGTGGAGCTGAAAAGGATGTCGAGTATTATTACAGGCCAGGTAATTTTTATTTGAAAATTGTAAAGTGCCAACTTCCAGGCGGCAGTCTTGGACGATTCCAGCTCACTCTGTGTGACTTCTGTGCACGGACAGCGAACACGGTGCCATGCATCGAAAATAGTGCCATAATTGTTTCATCTGTCCAGCACCCTTTAGTACATTAGAAGTTCCACAGTAGCCTTTTTGTGTTATTGTAAAATAACATCTAAGTGCTTCATTTGAATGAGAACAAAGAATTGATGCTCATATTCTATAAATTTATCAGTGCATTTATTTCAAGTTACCTCCCATTGACTTCAAACAAATGAGAATTCTGTCATATATGATGAATGATAAAGTGTAACCCTTAAACTTAAAACTAATGGATCCAAATTTCTCCCACCACAAAAGATATACAGGTTATTCTCATGGACTATAAGAAGAAGATAGTAGCAGCTTTAACTGCCTAGTTTATCAGTTACAAACAACAATGTTACCAGGTCAGTCAGTAACCATGACACAGTGTGAGCATGTACATTAATTCCTTTTGATGAATATCTTTTCCTCACAAATCCACATTTGACCACATAATCAGAGAGAATCTTGAGCATTTATATTCCTTGTATTGAAATTGCATGTAAATGCAGACTATTTTAGGCCAAATAAATCTAGAATGAGCAAATCAAGATTTGATGACAATCTATGAGTGTGTTGACAAATAAATTGCTGTTGTATGGTGATTAGTGCTAATAATGTATATTTAGGTATACTGATCGTGTTTTTCAAATTGAGTATTTACTTATGAGACCACCACAGATAGATAGGCCTTAAAAAACCAAATCCAATGGTACCTCAATGATGCCTGTGTGTCAATTCTAAGTGGAGATATTCACATTTGAGTATCGGGATCTTGACCCAAAAATATTTCAAGATTCCCCTAACCACACAACTCTCCTTTGCGCCCCAATATCTCTGCTGAGAATTTACATACAGGCTCCATTGAGGTACCGCTGGGTTTAGTTTTTCAAGGCCTAAGTAACCGTGGTGGTACTCATTAGTAAATACCCAATTAAAAAAAAACATGATCAAAGTAATGCAACAGTAACATAAAAATAAAATTAGTCTTAAAAAATGATCAGGCATGATGTCGCCAAGCGATATTGTCTCAAACAAGTCATAGATGGATATGGAAACTAATTTCAGATATATGTTCCATCATGTTAAATGATAAAAAAATGGTAAAAGTATACAGATACATTATTAATAATCTTTAAACTTGTATTCTCTTTAACTTTAATAGTTCAAATTGTACGTTTTGAGCGTAAAAAGTATGCACGGCTAGTCCGATCGATATTCAAGGAGCCGCGATCTTGCATGTCCATTCACAAAGACAAAACATGTCCTCAGAAATATTCTTTTAAGCATATATCAAGCGATTTCTGCAATGAAACTCTCCAAATATATGTAAAATTGGGTGCAGAATTCGAATATCCATCTAAAAATATGGTAAAATTAAGTAAACAAGCTCTATAAAATAAAATTACTTACCTTTTGCCAAATAATTAAATTTATTTAAAAGTCACAATAATTTCAACCAAATGCTATGCATAAAATGTTAGACTAACCTATTCTGCAGAAAATAATATGGCGTTTGTTATTGTCACGTGATATTTGAATGAATGAATGATGTCGGAAGTATGCATGGTCTTTACAGCAGCCATTTTTGGGGACACTATCTTTCTGGGCAGGGGCAGTTTCCGGTATTGGATCGCATATTCGGACTAAATAAAATTGCTATATATATATATATATATATATATATATATATATATATATATATATATATATATATATATATATATATATATAATAATGTTTTGCGTATCCTTTTACAGGACTTAGCTGTCAACAGCAGCATCTTTCAGCTGTCTGTTGATCTCTTGGCAAGATTACGCTCAGTAGTTTGCCATTGCTTTCTGAGCGGCCGGCTCAGTATCCGCAAGTCACGAGCGGGGGTCGAACCACCTCAGTTCTCGCTCCGCTGCGAGACTCTGCGTGATAAACGGGATTACAGAGAGAAAGTGTTGTAACCCCACAGCCAGAGAGACCGGCCATATATATATATATATATATATATATATATATATATATATATATATATATATATATATATATATATATATATATATCATTAATGCTATTACTATTAGTTACATAGTAGTCCTGGTTCAGTCACCATTTGAAGTGATGAATTTGCAATTAAAAGATCTGGGATTGATCTGTATTGTAAAATATACACCAGAAATTACTTTGGGAAGGAAAGGCAGGAAGTCAGTTACCCAACTTCCTACCTTTAATTGTGACCTAGCATGAGTCTAAGTAAGTCATTTCACATATACACAGTAGTATCTTTTATGGAATTGCCTTGGCTGGTGACATATATAAATTTCCAACTATGTAACAGCCAATACCAGTAAAGTGTAATTGTTTTAATAATGGCCATTTCTGTTTATCTTGAGTAGTTCTGAATTTGTTTTACTAATCAAAACATCAGAAGTAGTATTGGCAGCTTTACAAGGATAGTCTCAAATAATATAATTAATGTTTTGGCCAATCTTTAAGAGAAAAATCAAACAAAACCCCTAATAAAACTAAACAGACAATAAGATACTATTACAGCTATGTGGAATATATCAATGTGTTTACAGAAAACCAAAGTTAGAAGACATAATAAATGTACTTATCTTGTCTTTGCTTCCTTTCCTTTATAACTATTTACACAATGAACCCCCCCCCCCCCCCCCCCCCCCCCCCCCCCCCCCCCGCCTTTCAAGGTCCACTTCCTGATGCAATAAGAATATTATTCATGCAGGATAGAATGAAAGATAATAAATAAATGCATTCATGTAAGCATTTGGTACTAATAAATTGAATATTTCTGTCAGAGATACATAATTAACACAATATTAATACACATCATCCAACAGTATGCACTAGTTATATGATCTTGACAAATCTGAGACCAGTCTCCAACATGGAGGATAGGCATTTGAGCTGTTAAGGCCTCTGTAGTGTTTATGCTTGTTGCTATGATTTGCTTCATATTTTCTTCATGTTGGACTTGTAGTGCATGATTCCGTCGCCCTGCTACTGAGATGAGTGCGTGGAGCAACACTGTGAGCTGTGAATTTTCTGTGGAGCGCTTTTACATCTGTCTGTGGTTAATTGTTGCGTGAAGTGCATTTTCAGAAAAATGGCGGCCAGCTGGTCACTGAACTAACTGGGTTGCCTTATGCAGTAATATGTGGCTGCTGGTTTTCTAGTGACTGCCACTTCCATCGACGGTGAACTGTATTTTTTATAGTGGACCTTTGTGTTTGCATTCTGGCAGCTGCCTTTTGCATATTATACCTGTGTGGGCTGTTGGTTTGTTGAGATTCCTGTCTGTTCCACTTTTCACATGGGGCAGTGAGGAGCATTTTGTGTGATATTTACTGGCACAGGAACGGAGCATAATAAGGCGACCCTTTGCAGTGAAGTTGGAACCACGACTAACTAAATCTAAGACCTTTCTCATCAATTTGGAGATCAGCAAGCATCTTTATCATATTGACATGTCTTATTGTGTTGAAAACCTTTGTGAAGTCTTTGTTTACTTCTCTCAGAGACTATTAATGTTCTCAGCAATTGCAGCATTTATTAAACTCTTGCTTCTACAAACCCCCATTGTTCTTCCCCATTTCTGGTTGTATTTTCCTTCTAACCCTTTACATGTTGGTTATTAGCAAATGTTTGTTATGTGACGCCTGCTAATTACTTAATGTTGATTACATTCTAAGACTACTGAAGTCAAGAGCTATATCTCCAGTGTCATATATTGTGTTCAGCAACCTGGTGACCTGGTATGGTCCATATTCTTCTGAAGCATTGGTCATTTCAGTTGTGAAGTTGTCTGAGCCTGGGGCATTGCAAGATTTCATGTGGTTAAGAGCATGTAACTTCCATCGTCAAAATTGGTGGTCCTTCATTGTTATTTCTTTTATGTACACATTTTTCTCCATGTTTAGCCTTGTTTATGTTTACAACATTCATTTCACAATGTTTATTTTTCTTCCTATGTAAATGTATAATGCTCTTGATGAACGAAAGACGAGTGATTGGAAGGGCCGAATGTAAGACGGGCCTGCGCGCCCAATTTGTGACCCTAATAAAGTTGATTTGATTTTGATTTGATTTGATTTTACTTGTAACCTATTTACTAGGGGAAAATGAACAAAAGACATTGGAAATATTGACTCACTTAAAGGAAAAAGCACAACAGATGGGGCTGGTTATCAACCAAGATAAGACAAGAGATATGGTAATTTCAAGAGAAGGAATGGCTAAAAACTCAGGCCACATACAAATAGATAATATGACCATTAAAAGAACAGAAACATACAAATACCACGGTACAATCTTCAACTGCTCCAACATTATAAGGGAAGAAATACAAACTAGAATCAATTCTGGAAATAAGATATACTATGCACTACAACATCTACTGAAATCAAATGCGCTATCTCGTAACACCAAAACCACAATATACAAAAGACTGATCAGACCAGTTGTGCTGTATGGCTCTGAAACCTGGAGTACAACGAAAGGAGACGAAGCCTTGTTACAAACCTTTGAGAACAAAGTTTTAAGAGGCATCTTTGGACCCATTAGGGATACACAAAGTGGAGAGTGAAAAAGAAGAAGTAACAAAGACATTTATGATCTGTTTAAGTCCCCGCTAATCACTGGTATCATGAAGGCTAATAGACTACAATGGCTGGGGCATATAGAAAGAATGGAAGACAATAAGGAAACAAAACTCGCCTACACTCAGGAAATAAATGACCGTAGACCCCGAGGTAGACCAAGAAGACGGTGGAGAGATAATATATATACAGACCTACAAGCACTTGGAATCAACGACTGGCAAGAGAAGGTCAACCAGAGAGACGAATGGAGATGGATTATATCTGCAGTATAGAACTTCAATGGCTCGGAATGCTGAAGAAGAAGAAGAAGTTGGCGTTTGATTTTGGAATAGCCCTCGTAGAACCCAATTCCTTCTGAGACTGAGGCAGACATAACATCTTAGCTACACCTCCCTCACAGACACCAATTATAATATTGCATTAGATTGCAGGGTGAAGGACGTTCTGTAAATAGTTGAAGCATTCTTGATTCTTCTAGATTGACAACTTTTAAACTCATTTTTAAATCCATTTGTGGCTATGATTTTAAATATTTTCCTGTTGTTATTTTCAAAGGTGGAAGAAGAAATGATGGATTGAAGGCAGCTGATATAGTTCATGTGTTACGAGAGAGGATAGCCTACCTCTCAGGTAGGTTATGTTAGATTTATTCATCTTTATTTTAAGAATGCATGATTTTATCTTTAACCATTGTATAGAACTGTTTATTGTCTTGTAGTAGAAGAGTGGGTTGATGGATGGATGGGATACCCTTGAAAATAAGGGGATCACCCTTGAAAATAAGGGTTCTTGACTTTTGTTATTTTCTAAGGAGAAATCAAAGAAAACCTAGTCTCTCTCTCTCTCTCTCTCTCTCTCTCTCTCTCTCTCTCTCTCTCTCTCTCTCTCTCTCTCTCTCTCTCTCTCTCTCTCTCTCTCTCTGTGACAGAGAGAGAGAGAGAGATTGAGAGATTTTTGAAGGCCAGGGAAATCTATATATATAAAAGAGACTGTATGTGGTTGGCAATGTATTGGATGCGTTCAATAACGGTACATCCGATTGAGATGAAATTTTCTACACGTCTTCCTTTCATTCCTGTGCAACCAACTGTAATAGTTTCTTAGTGTAAAATTGGCTACTTACTTTATAAAATTTAATTTTTCATTTTTCATTATAATTTCTATAACTGGGTGAAGCCGGGCCGGCACAGACAGACAGACAGACAGATAGTCGGGAACGGGAGCTTATATGACTACGTATATAAATTAAATGAGATGCTCCCCACCAGGGACTGAGTGAAGTCGGGCCAGGTCAGACAGATAGACAGACAGACAGATAGTCGGGAACGGGAGCTTATATGACTACGTATATGAATTAAATGAGATGCTCCCCACCAGGGACTGGGTGAAGCCGGGCTGGGTCAGACAGACAGACATATAGACAGACAGACAGATAGTCGGGAACAGAAGCTTATATGACTACTTAAATGAATTAAATGAGATGCTCCCCACCAGGGACTGGGTGAAGCCGGGCCGGGTCAGCCAGACAGACAGACAGACAAACAAGCAGACAGACAGACAGACTGATAGATAGATAGATCCCTGCCAGGGCCTGGGCGAAGCCGGGCCGGGTCAGCTAGTCTTATATATAAATTGCGATCTCCGTCTGTCTGTCTGTCTGTCTGTCTGTCCGTATGTCTGTCTGTATGTCCGTATGTCCTTTATGCGCTCGCGAACGGCCCATCCGATTGAGATGAAATTTTCTACACGTCTTCTTTTCATTCCAGTGCAGCCCACTGTCATATTTTTTTAGTGTGAAATCGGCTGCTTACCCAATATTATTTCATTTTTCATTTTTCATCATAATTTCATATATCTCAGGGGACCTAACTCTGTAAAAGTTATTTCAAGGGGCATAACTTTTCTGTATAACTTATAGTCATATTGTGGCATCGTTTTCAAAGATTCATAAACTCTTTGTCCATAGTTATATACCGGCATATGAGTTATAATAAATAATGTTACAATATGTAAGGCATTTTCAAAGTTTTCATAAAAATAATGCACAATGCATAACATTGTAACTCATCTTTTTTTGCTTAAGAAGTTACTGTAGTCATGCAGGTGATTAGAAAGAGTTTTCATTAAAAATAATGGATGGTGTGTGGAAGGGCATTTTTTTAAGTTACTTTTTTTGTTGTATGAATTTATTGAGACGCTACCCGCCAGGAGCTGGGCGAAGTCACGCCGGGTCAGATAGATAGACAGACCCACCTTTTCGCTGCAGTTGTCTACTCCTCCTTTTCCTTCTTCTGCTGATGCTGCTGCCGCCGCTCCATTTACCCAAGTTAATTGTTGGGGAAGATGTAAAGATCTTTCAAGTGCTCTTTCTAATGCTTTTTGTAAGTTGGTCTTCGTTTATCTAAGGTTGTTCTAACTGCAACCAATAAATGATTAGACAGACAGGCAGACAGACAGACAGACAGATAGACAGACAGACAGACAGACAGACAGACAGACAGACAGACAGACAGACAGACAGACAGTCGGTAACGGGAACGGGAACTTATATGACTACTTATATGAATTAAATGAGATGCTCCCCACCAAGGACTGGGCGAAGCCGGGCCGGGTCAGCTAGTATGTAATAAAAGGAAACAAATTATTAATGATACTTTAAAAAAATTTCATCTGTGAAATAATGACAAATAATGTATAACATTGTATATATATATATATATATATATATATATATATATATATATATATATATATATATATATATATATATATATATATATATATATATATAATATTTTAACTATGCATATTTCTTTAAAATTGATAATTAACAACATTAAAAGGAATTACATAGAACAACAGTGTTAGCTGTTGAAACTATATTTAAAAAATGTTGCATATCCTTTGCAATCCCAATCCCATGTTGATTTTGTAGGCAATTTACATTCGGTAGTTTGCCATTGCTTTCTGAACAAGAAGTCAGCATTGACGTCCAAATGGTTGGAGTAGGGGTTGAAGATCTTACAGCGTTATCAGTGGACCAGAAGTTTAAGTGTAAGCGCATTGAACCTCGTGACCATGTAGAGAGATGCAAACCTCAGATGGACACCTTGATATGTTTATAACAAATCAGCTGAACTTGAGGAGAGAGGTGTAGATTTGATCCTGTGAGGGCTCTTGACTGCTTCCATTTTTAAGAGACTATCGACAGCTGAAACTAGATTGGGAATTAACACAAGTCTCCTAGGGCCTAGTAGAGGAGTACCAGAGTAACATGATTCAAAGATAGGGAGCATCTGTTGGATCTTTTCCCCAGGACGTGCTAGTGTGGTAGGAAACCAGCAGACAGACAGACAGGTAGGGTATTAGTGCACTATAAGGCAGATGTGCTCAAGGCCCTGTGGGATCATGTGTAAGTGTGGAAGAACAGAAAAATATTAGTGCACTATAAGGCAGATGTAAAGGCCCTGTGGGATCATGTGTAAGTGGAAGAACAGTAAAATGTTAGTGCACTATAAGGAGGATGTAAAGGCCCCGTGGGATCATGTGTAAGTGTGGAAGAACAGTAAAATATTAATACACTATAAGGCAGATGTGGTCAAAGACCTGGGGGATCATGTGTAAGTGTGGAAGAACAGTAAAATATTAGTACACTATAAAGCAGATGTAAAGGCCCTCTGGGATCATGTGTAAGTGTGGAAGAACAGTAAAATATTAATACACTATAAGGCAGATATGGTCAAAGACCTGTGGGATCGTGTGGAAGAACAGTAAAATATTAGTGCACTATAAGGCAGATGTAAAGGCCCTGTGGTGGGATCATGTGTAAGTGTGGAAGAACAGTAAAATATTAGTGCACTATAAGGCAGATGTAAAGGCCCTGTGGGATCATGTGTAAGTGTGGAAGAACGGTAAAATATTAGTGCACTATAAGGCAGATGTAAAGGCCCCATGGGATCATGTGTAAGTGTGGAAGAACGGTAAAATATTAGTGCACTATAAGGCAGATTTAAAGGCTGCATGGTGGGATCATGTGTAAGTGTGGAAGAACAGTAAAATATTAGTGCACTATAAGGCAGATGTAAAGGCCCCATGGGATCATGTGTAAGTGTGGAAGAACGGTAAAATATTAGTGCACTATAAGGCAGATGTAAAGGCCCCATGGGATCATGTGTAAGTGTGGAAGAACGGTAAAATATTAGTGCACTATAAGGCAGATGTAAAGGCCCTGTGGGATCATGTGTAAGTGTTTAAGAACAGTAAAATATTAGTGCACTATAAGGCAGATTTAAAGGCCCTGTGGGATCGTGTGGAAGAACAGTAAAATATTAGTGCACTATAAGGCAGATGTAAAGGCCCTATGGGATGTGTAAGTGTGGAAGAACAGTAAAATATTAGGGCACTATAAGGCAGATGTAAAGGCCCCGTGGGATCATGTGTAAGTGTGGAAGAACAGTAAAATATTAGTGCACTATAAGGCAGATGTAAAGGCCCTGTGGGATCATGTGTAAGTGTTTAAGAACAGTAAAATATTAGTGCACTATAAGGCAGATTTAAAGGCCCTGTGGGATCGTGTGGAAGAACAGTAAAATATTAGTGCACTATAAGGCAGATGTAAAGGCCCTATGGGATCATGTGTAAGTGTGGAAGAACAGTAAAATATTAGTGCACTATAAGGCAGATGTAAAGGCCCTGTGGTGGGATCATGTGTAAGTGTGGAAGAACAGTAAAATATTAGTGCACTATAAGGCAGATGTAAAGGCCCTGTGGGATCATGTGTAAGAGTGGAAGAACGGTAAAATATTAGTGCACTATAAGGCAGATGTAAAGGCCCCATGGGATCATGTGTAAGTGTGGAAGAACGGTAAAATATTAGTGCACTATAAGGCAGATTTAAAGGCTGCATGGTGGGATCATGTGTAAGTGTGGAAGAACAGTAAAATATTAGTGCACTATAAGGCAGATGTAAAGGCCCCATGGGATCATGTGTAAGTGTGGAAGAACGGTAAAATATTAGTGCACTATAAGGCAGATGTAAAGGCCCCATGGGATCATGTGTAAGTGTGGAAGAACGGTAAAATATTAGTGCACTATAAGGCAGATGTAAAGGCCCTGTGGGATCATGTGTAAGTGTTTAAGAACAGTAAAATATTAGTGCACTATAAGGCAGATTTAAAGGCCCTGTGGGATCGTGTGGAAGAACAGTAAAATATTAGTGCACTATAAGGCAGATGTAAAGGCCCTATGGGATGTGTAAGTGTGGAAGAACAGTAAAATATTAGGGCACTATAAGGCAGATGTAAAGGCCCCGTGGGATCATGTGTAAGTGTGGAAGAACAGTAAAATATTAGTGCACTATAAGGCAGATGTAAAGGCCCTGTGGGATCATGTGTAAGTGTTTAAGAACAGTAAAATATTAGTGCACTATAAGGCAGATTTAAAGGCCCTGTGGGATCGTGTGGAAGAACAGTAAAATATTAGTGCACTATAAGGCAGATGTAAAGGCCCTATGGGATCATGTGTAAGTGTGGAAGAACAGTAAAATGTTAGGGCACTATAAGGCAGATGTAAAGGCCCCGTGGGATCATGTGTAAGTGTGGAAGAACAGTAAAATATTAGTGCACTATAAGGCAGATGTAAAGGCACTGTGGGATCATGTGTAAGTGTGGAAGAACAGTAAAATATTAATGCACTATAAGGCAGATGTAAAGGCGCTGTGGGATAATGTGTAAGTGTGGAAGAACAGTAAAATATTAGTGCACTATAAGGCAGTTGTAAAGGCGCTGTGGGATCATGTGTAAGTGTGTAAGAACAGTAAAATATTAGTGCACTATAAGGCAGATGTAAAGGCGCTGTGGGATCATGTGTAAGTGTGGAAGAACAGTAAAATATTAGGGCACTATAAGGCAGATGTAAAGGCGCTGTGGGATCATGTGTAAGTGTGGAAGAACAGTAAAATATTAGGGTACTATAAGGCAGATGTAAAGGCGCTGTGGGATCATGTGTAAGTGTGGAAGAACAGTAAAATATTAGGGTACTATAAGGCAGATGTAAAGGCGCTATGGGATCATGTGTAAGTGTGGAAGAACAGTAAAATATTAGTGCACTATAAGGCAGATGTAAAGGCACTGTGGGATCATGTGTAAGTGTGGAAGAACAGTAAAATATTAGTGCACTATAAGGAGGATGTAAAGGCCCTGTGGGATCATGTGTAAGTGTGGAAGAACAGTAAAATATTAGGGCACTATAAGGCAGATGTAAAGGCGCTGTGGGATCATGTGTAAGTGTGGAAGAACAGTAAAATATTAGTGCACTATAAGGCAGATGTAAAGGCGCTGTGGGATCATGTGTAAGTGTGGAAAAACAGTAAAATATTAGGGCACTATAAGGAGGATGTAAAGGCGCTGTGGGATCATGTGTAAGTGTGGAAGAACAGTAAAATATGAGTGCACTATAAGGCAGATGTGGTCAAGGCCCTGCTGTGGAACACTGCCTAAGGTCCAGCTGTTATTGCTGATCTACAACAGCTTTGCTTTGGCCTCTGTTCCTAGGTTCCTGATCATTTCATTGGAGATACCATCAGCTCCTGGTGACTTTCTCATTTTCAGTTTTGATATGGCTAGCTCCAGTTCGCTGATTGTGATCGGTGCCTCCAGAACCTCATGTACTATTTCCTTCAGTTCTGTATGTTGCCATTGGTCTCGAATTTCTTGTTGTTTTTCTGGACTAATTTTGATATTGTTATCTTGTGCAAATGAGTCCGCAAAATGGTCAGCTGCTTGCTTTCTTGTTAAGATGTTTCCATCTTTATGTAGTGCAATTTTTGAGTTTCTCCCTGTGCCCTCATCGTTAAGTTGTTTTATTAGCTTCCACAATTTCCTTGTGTCTCTTTCAAAGTTCAGAGACTCCGTTTTCTCCTGCCAGCTTTTCCGTCTAGCCTGTAGCTTGGCCCTTTGAAATTTGGCTTTTGCGTGCTGGAATTTATTGTGGTGCTCTTGGCTGGGTGTGACCTCTGCTTGCTTTCTACACACTTCTACATCATTATGCAACTGTTCCAGTTCACTACTCCAGTAGGGTTTATATTGTTTTCGGGCTCCTCTTGGTACTGTTTCTCGCGCTGCCTGTAGTATGCATTTCCCAAACTCTTCAACTACTTTATTTATGTCTTTCTCAGTGTTCAGGTTTCTAACCAGTATGCTGGTGCGATTCTTGTACATTTCCCAGTCTGCTTTCTTGTAGTTCCACCTCGAGAGGGTGCTGCTTTCACTTACAAGCTCATTTTCTACAGTTAGAAAGACTGGCCGATGGTCGCTGCCACCAAGTTGTTTCCCAACAATTCGTGTAATGTTCCACTCCAGGTCTGGTGAATGAAAAGCCAGGTCAGGTGTAGTTGTAGAGTGCCATGATCTCGAATAGAAAGTATGTGGGTCGGATGGCTTGTTAACCAAGATGAATCTATTCTCATCCTGCCAGTCTTCCAGTCTCTCTCCTCTCTGGTCCATGTGATCATAGCCCCAACTCTGCGAGTGGCTGTTGAAGTCGCCACACACAATCATTTTTTCTGTTAATGGTAGTGTGTCCAGTGCCTGTGGGCAGTCACTTGGACAGTAGTAATTGATCAGATGTAGGTCTGTGTTGCCTGTCTTAAGTTTAAGTGTTTGATACTCAACCCCTTCCATGTAGACTTCAATTTGGGAAGTAGTGATGTTATTTTTTACAAGACTCAGGATCCCATCCTTTCATCTGTCCTTTCAGTCAGATCGGTAACACTGGTAGCCTCTGATTTTGAAGGCTATATTTTCATTGAGGTGAGTTTCTTGCAAACAACATACGCATACTTTTTCTTGGTCCAAGATGTTTTCTAGTTCTATTTTTTTGTTGCTGACACCCTCCACACTCCAGTGCATTATTTTTAGTCTTTGTTTGGTATGGCCAGACGCTCTGTTCTCAGGTCCCCTGGCTCCACAGGACATTTGAGAAGGACCTCCAGTAGTTGTGGTTGGACCCTGTCGAGGAATAGGGCCCAGCACTGCACCTGCCTGGGGGTCCAAAGCAGGGCGAGCACCATAACATTTAGCAGTAGTCAACATATTTCATGGCGTGATTGCATGGCATCCTGATTTCTGTGGTGCGCCTCCTGGCTGGTTCCCTCCGTCTTCTGCACCTTTCCTTTGCTAGAGCAGACTGTAGTTTTACTCGAGTTTAGGTGTGTAGGCACGCACACACGTGTCTGCACAATGCATGTACGTGCATACACATCTAGAGCGTTCTGGTTATTTCTCGCGCCAATGACTCGCCGCTGCCCCTTTTCCTGTTAGTTAAAACAGGTCCGCCACATGAAGGCCAGGAGTTGGACTTTTGCTGCAGTGGTGATGAATGCATGAGCCATTGGGATATTTATGCAAGGTTGGGCGCTCACCCCAACCCCTCCCTCGGCTACATAACAGCAACATTTGGAACCCTAGCAGGGAATGACCATAGGATCTGGCTGACACTCAGTACACAGAGGAAAGGCCAGACAAACACATAATCAGACTGCTACTGGTATAGTTCATATTGGGACTCTTCACTGGCTGTTGAAGATGAGAACACAGCACATATGGGAATGCCCAGAGTGCTGTGATGTTGGTTCATGACTCAACTCGGCTGAACTCATAGTGAGCACTTGGACGTGGTTTTTGTGTGTAAACATTAAATACATCTGTGTTCATATCTACTGTCAGTTGTGTTTGTGTGTCATACGTCAGTATCAGGTTGTCAAGCGTCTTTATTCACTGTATCATCAATATGTAAATACTATGCCTATGATAGAGAAGGAGAAATCTGACAGACATCATATTAGGATTTTAACCCTTCAAATTTTTTAATAATGTGGTCATGTTCTCCTTATATTGTTGTGTCATGTTTAAAATGTCTCTTGTATGATTTTCTATTTGTAAGCATGTTTCTGCAGTGACATTGTGGTTAGTTTGCTTGCCTCTCAACACAGTGGTCTGGGGGTCGACCAGTCTCATAAAATGGGTCATCATCATCATCATCATCTTCCACTTCTGCCGTAAAGTGACGTGGGGAGGAATAATTGGCGCTTCAGCGCCCGAGGGGTGGCTTTGGGTAGTGTCTTGGAAAACAGGAGTCAAATGGCTGACAAGACTTTTTAATATAGCATGGGAAGAAAGAAAATCTCAGACGATTGGCAGCAGGCAATAATAGTACCAATATGGAAAAAGAAAGGTAATTGGAGAGAGTGTGAAACATACAGAGGTATATCACTCCTGAGCCATATAGGGAAAATGTATGCAAAACTATTGGAACAAAAAGCTAAACTCATAGTTGAACAACAGTTAAGCAAAGTACAATTCAGTTTTCAGAAAGGAAAAGTTGCACTAATGCACTATTTCAGTCAGTCAATCAATCAAATCAATCTCCGCAATGAAGGTTGGCTGCAATGGATCTCCAACACTGTCTGTCTCTCGCCTTGCATTTAGGCAAATATGTGAAAAAATCATTGAATATAGCGACCAGCAGAATATTGTATTTGTAGATCAGGAAAAGATAGAGTAGACAGATACAAATTATGGACCATCCTTGAAGACTACAGGATACAAGAACAATTGCTAGAAAACATCATAGCCACGTACCACTCCAGCCAAGTGCAATAAGAACACAAGAAGGTATATCAGATATGTTCACAGTCAATACAGGAGTGAGACAGTGATGTGTGCTCTCTCCCCTGCTATGTAATATCTACATAAAATGGGCATCGGAAATTTTCAGAACTTTGTGGTAGTTGTCTGGGAAGGACAGGCAATGAGAAAGGGAACTAACCACACACAGCTCGTATGTTATAGCTTAGAATATGTAAAGCATAACACTCCACACCCCAATGGCAACATGAGAAGATCAGAGGGCAGGTCTGTTAAAGAGCTGACCTCGTTAGACCTCGCGGCCTCTAAGAGGAGCTCCCGCATAGACTCCCGAGAGCTAAGAATCATGCACAGGTACCCATGGTCAGACTGTGAGAACAGCAAGTTAAAAGAGGTGTGGTCAGACAAGAGCACTATGCAGGAAGCCAAAGAAGATTAATAAACCATCACAGAACTGGTGTCGTTAGCTGCTACATGCTGCAGGATTTACTGAGGAGGGGATCTGATCACTTATGGACTGAATGGTTCAATGTGCAGTGAGGATGATCTGTTGACTAACTAAGTAACCAACCAACCCCAATGGCAGTATCTGCTATGGAACTGCCTTTACTTTTAATCATGTATCACTATGTACAAGTTGTCTTTAATCCCTCACCGCCTTTACTGTTAACCATATATCACTATGTACACGTTGTCTTTAATCCCTCACCGTCATCATGTGCCATGCCAAAGGCGTAGGCGGTCATGTTTCGCCATCTCACACAATCACCAGAGTCGTGGATCAGCTCAGTGTTCTTGCCTCAACTCTATATGTGGCCAAGCCATCCAGGTATTTACTTCTCTGCCTTTCCCTTGCTTTCTTCCCCTCAATCTTGCCAGTTGTCACCAAGTTCTGCAATTTATTTCTTCTCATCACGTGTCCAAAAAACTGATTGACTACGTCTAATTTCTCTAATCAGTTTACGATTTTCATTTGTTTCTTGTAGGACTTTGTCATTGGTTTTTCTGTCTGTCCATGTTATTCTTTGTGTTTTCCTCAGAAACCTCATTTCCACTGCCATCAGATGTTTTTCAGCTTGTCTGCTTATTGTCCAAGCTTCACATCCAAACAAAAGTACAATCCCTCAGCACTTATTTGCAGTAAAATTTAAGTATGCTATTATTCATGTTGTCTTTAGGTGGGCGAGACAAAAGAGGGGGCCCCATTCTAACCTTTCCTTCCCACACACATCCAGAGAGGCTGAAATATGATGACTTGAGGAGGCTTATGACTTACTTAGCCAGTGTTCCAAGGTATGCTACTGAGTCAGTGTTCCAAGATATATTACTGAACTATTGTACCAAGGTATGTCATGGAACTAATTCCATGGTATGTCACTGAGCCAGTGTTTCAAGATATGTCACTGAGCCAGTGTTTCAAAATATTTAAATATTGAGCACAACCCACTACTGGCATCGCTGATCGTATTCTGGTATGAACCTAAGGCCTATCCACGTCAATATGGAAATATTCCGTATTGACGTGGATAGGCCTTAGGTTCATACCAGAATACAATCTGCGTTGCCAGTAGTGGGTTGTGCTTAATATTTAAATTTCAAATCCCGAAACAACCAAATAATCAGTTTCAAGATATGTCACTGAGCCAGTGTTTCAAGATATGTCACTGAGCCTGTGTTTCAAGATATGTCACTGAGCCAGTGTTTCAAAGCTTGTTGCTTATTGTTTCAAGGTATTTCTGAGCCAGTGTATTTTTTTGGTATTTTTTTGAGCCAGTGTTTCAAAGTATGTCAGTGAACTAGTGTTTCAAAGCATGTCAAAGATCTTGTGTTTCAAGGTATGTCACTAAACCAGTGTTTCAAAGCTTGCTACTTAGTGTTCCTAGGTGTGACTATTTAAAACCATACATAGCAGAAATACAGTAAATGTATAGACCTCTTTTCTTATACAACATGTTGCAGACATTTCTGCTTGAAATGCAATACCTAATTCATTCTTTTAATTTGCTTTAGAGAGGATTGTACTATTACTCCTAAACTTAATGTTATGCTAGAACATAAGATAAAAGATAAATTACATTGTACTCTGGGAATTGTGAAACATTGTACACATAGTAGTGGAATTCTAAAGCCTAGATTCAGACGACCTCCAGCATGAGAATGGAGGTGGAGGCAGTAACTATTACTCCTAAACATAATGTTATGCTAGAACATAAGATAAAAGATAAATGACATTGTACTCTGGGAATTGTGAAACATCGTACACATAGTAGTGGAATTCTGAAGCCTAGATTCAGACGACCTCCAGCATGAGAATGGAGGTGGAGGCAGTAACAGCGGCATTCCGGTGGCTAGAGGAGACTACTGCAACACACGTTGTATTCATTACGATTCAAAGAGTATGCTTAGCAAGGTGGAGAAAGAAATGTTTCGTGTGGAATGGCTCTCGTCGCTTCAGAGGTCACAGATGAGAATTGTATGGATATTTTGCCCTGGCCACGCGGGTGTACGGGGGAATGAGCAGGCTGATAGTCTAGCAGGAAGGGCACCTCTTGGTGGAATTTTGCCTATGGACAGGGGGGAGGTGGTTGTGCGCTTGTGGGACCAGGTGGAGAAGGCGGAGGAACAGATTGAGAACCCATATGTGGAAAGAATGAGATTGCGGGGGATCAGCAGGGGTTCTGGAAGATTCTCAAAACTGAGAGGGAAGACCAGGAGAACATTTAATCAGATAGCGGTGGGAACGATTAGTAGTATGATTCTTCGCTGGCTGTTGAACGAGGGGACTTAGCACGTATGGGAATGTCCTGAGTGCAGTGATGTCGGTTCTTGACTCAACTCAACTCAACTCTGAAGCCTAGATAATAGATACCTCTTGTACTGTAATAGTAGTACAAGTAAATGGGAATATTCTTCAACAAGTGAATCGGTACAATTATCTTGGAACAGTCATAACATCTGATGGGAGATGCCTTGAAGAGATTAGAACAAGAATTGCCATGGCGAAGGTAGCCTTTGGCAAGATGAAAAACATACTGACCAATAAAGGGATGTCAATTGAAATTAGGAAAAGAGTGTTGAGGTCCTACATTGAGCCTATACTTTTGTATGGATGTGAAACTTGGACATTGAGCAGTCAATCTGAAAAAACATCTGATGGCTGTAGAAATGTGGTTTCTGAGGAGAATGCAAAGAATACCATGGACAGACAGGAAAACCAATGACCAAGTACTACGGGAAACAAATGAAAATCGTAAATTGATTAGAGAAATTAGACGTAGACAGTCAAAATTGTTTGGACATGTTATGAAAAGAAATGAATTGGAGAACTTGGTGACAACTGGCAAGATCGAAGGGAGCAGACCAAGGGGAAGACCGAGAAGTAAATACCTGGATGGCATGGCCACATGGCATGGTCGAGACAGGAACACTGAGCTGATTCACGACTCTGGTGATCGAGTGAAATGGCGAGTCATGACCGCCCACGCTTTCCGGCATGGCACATGATGGATGGAGTACTGTAATGTGTGGTTTGCTATGTCCATGTCCGCCCCATATTAATCATTTCTGTCTCTTCTTCACCATGAGTTTTTAGGGTTTCCTCTATTTTGTTGTTTCTGTGGACACAGGCTGCAAGGGAACCTTATAGTGTTATTTTTCTTTGCTTTTCATACGGGCCCAAGGAACACACGAGAAAGTTTACAGTTAAATGTATCAGATACTCTCAAGAGCTTTGCATTGAGGAATGATATAAACAGATAACCTGCAGTGAACTGTATTATCGCGTGTGTGGTTTCAGAGTCCATAATGGAATCCAAGAACAGTCACCTGTAACCTACCATGCATGTATAAGCGATAGGGCTGGCATAAGACTGGCTGCCTCATCTGGTAGAAAACTTTAGATGCAAAATCAAAGCATGGTCTACATAGGAGGGTTTGGCTAGTGTTGGTTGAGGGCCCATGTGCCATGAGCAGATGGTAGGCAGAGGAAGAAGAAGAGACGAACTGTATATAAAGTATATGTACACTGTATATATCTTTATAGTTATTTATTTGGTGGCCTCTGCTTTGTATGTAGGTATCCATGTTCATGGAAGGTGATCCTTTACAGACCACAAAATCTAACCAAGTACGAACAAGTCTACGGAGGGCTCCACTTGAGTTGATTGACAGCCTCGTGCCAGTAGAAGACTGGCAGAAGTGGAAGAAGAGAAGAACTGTTATGATATTTATCTAGTTATTTATTTGTTGGCTTCTGGTTAGTAACTAGCACGTAACCTTAATATTTGCAGTGATGAAGTGCGGGATCGGGGATTTACAATGGTCCTTGATATGAGAGGGACCAAGTGGGAAACAGTCAAGCCTATCCTAAAAGCCTTGCAGGTATGACATTCACTAGTGTAACATTTCGTTTTCTTCTTCTGCGTTCATCCGGAGTTTTTTTTTCCGGACGTGATTGCATTGTGCCTGTTTACAGTAGAGCTGCGTTCTTGCGCCATTAGGCTGACACATCCGACTTCTGCGGGCATTTGTTGACCGGGTTAACCTTCCCGGGATGTGTAACATTTAAAAGAGTATGTTTACATTTCAAATTTTGATTTCTTAATTGAAAATTACTCCTAATTTTTTTCTAGAACTTTTTCCAGGTAAAATTTTAAAATTCAGAAAGCTGTCCACAAGAACTCAGAAGACTGGTTCTAGAAGTGCATAGAGTAAACAGCAATAAGAGCCTGTGGCACAATACAGCAAACAAATAAAAACAAAAATGTTGAGAAGAAGCATATTTTCTGTGGCAACATACATATGTGAATTAATGACCATTTCACAATCTCTACAGAAGAAAATTGAGGCTCTTGAATTTAAAGGTTACAGAACAGTGCTTAGAATACTGTTTATCAAGATGATGAAAACAAATGCCCTTTTACAAGATCAAAACATTTAAGAAAACTGGTTCATAAACATCTTCATCATGTAGCCATTACCTCCTATGGACAACAATCCCTTTCATATTAATTCTCCAAATGTGGCTACCTTGGTCACAGGATTATTAATCTGAGGCTGGGATGGGCCCTAATTATAACTTCTCTTCTGGGGTTGAACGAGGCAGAGGTCATGGAAAAACCACATAACATGACAAGCATCATCATATTTCAGAAACTGAAATACTTTGGCTATATTAAACATTGCTGTGGCTTAGAAAGAATGGTAATCGAAGGCTTGGTTTCTGGAAAAAGGTGTTGGAAATAGGACATAAAGACACATTAGGTATGAACATGAATGAGTTAGGGGAACTCGTGAATGATCTAGAATCTTTACAGTAGCTTGCAATGAGAGTGATATTCTGCAAAGGACTTAACTTTGTAATGATGTTGATGATCCACAGAATATTTGTAGTATGTCTTGAATAGGAAGGCAACCCAGGACTTATAAAGTGCTGGGCCAGAGTAGGATGTGCTCCCCAATAGGTACAGATGTTGCAGTTTTGCTGTAAATGAACATGACACAAAAGATGAAGATGTTTCTAGAACCGAATAAAATCACCATCATCTGCCCTGCCAACTTACTAGGCAATTTTGTGTTCTGTAGTTTGCCATTGCTTTCTTAACGCCAGATGCTCCACCATTGTGAAAATAAATGACAAGCGATGTTTTCCCAGATTGCTTATGACTGACTTTGAACTGAGTATGTCAGGTTAATGACACTGCATTCACTACCCCATAAGCCACAGATGCTGACAAATGGTATGGGTATGATCTCGGTCCCTGGTGTTCTGGATCTATTCTGTTGATGTTATTCCTCCAGCCCGTCATCTTAGGCTTTCCAGCATCATTTCTCTTGGTCTGCCTCTGCCTATTTTATGACTGATAATTCCAGTTGAAATGATAATTTTCAGTGCTTCTCTTGTTACATGATCAAAGAACATTTTTTGTCTCTTTCATACAGTTGTATATAAGAAGAGATTCTACTTTCTGAATAAAGTATGAAGTAATCGTCAATGACCATGAATGAAATACATTTTATAATGAAAATTTAGCTCTTATTTTCCTTGATATATAACAATTGCCACACATAGTTGTGTGCTTATTGAACACTTTGAAAAGATTGTGTTTCATTTCAGGAATGTTTTCCTGGCAATATTAATATGGCCTTCATAATTAAACCTGAGAAATTCTGGGAAAAGCAGAGGACAAGCCTTGGTAGTTCCAAATATAATTTTGAGGTAAAGTATTTGTTTATTTACTATATTTGTTTCAGTAAATCATGTCTTAGTCAGATTTGACTGAGTTAAGTATAACAGTAGACGGTACTACCTGCTTTCTGTTAGTGCCAAATGTTGGGCGGCGCTCGCCAAACCCAACACCCCACATTGTGTAAATGACACTACATGTCATGGCAGGGCAGACCAGACCCTTAGCCTTGGTCAGCAATTGTTCTAGGATCGAAGTTCTGACAGACAGAGCATTGCTTAGCTGATCCGGCAGCTTCTGCAGCTTGTCTTTTTCTAGATATATTGGCGTTTCCTTTCCTCTGGAGTAAACTAGGCAGGCCGAGAGAGGGATCATATTACCTAGGCAACACATGGTCTCTTCAATGAGGCCCAGGCTTTGTGCTATGGAAAGGTTCACATTTGCTACTGCCGTGGCTTGTAGTTATTGTCAAGACGGCAAGGAGGTAGTCAATCATATGTGTTTCATAACTTGATCCTGAAGGGTTGGCAGGTACAGTTTTTATCTTTAGCTAAACTGTCTTGACACATGACGGGACCAAGTTAAAAGCTGTGGGGTGCCACATGGAAGTTGTTTGTAGTTTTTGTCAGTGCAGACTTAGACAGGGTTAGCTCAGATGCACATGTTAATGTGATGTCCAGATTATGGGAGGATAAGGACTGGGATATGACCAGAAAATTGTTCATTCCTCAGGAGGGGAGATATGTAACCATGACCTGTAAACAAAGCAAAGAATAGCTGCAATGTAATCTACCATGCATGTTGTCAGAGGTGACTAAGAAGGGTTGGTGTTAGACTGACTACCTCATCTTGTGGAAAGTTCAATTGTATCAATGTTTCAGCATGTTTCTTATCTCCTTCATAAAGTACACGCACACACACCCGCACATGCATGCACGTGCACAGACAGCCTTTTTGGCTGCTATAATGAGAATGATATTCTGCAAAGGACTTAACTGCATGATGATGAACAGTAATGGAATACAGAAAATTTTCATGTGTACATAACAGATGACTACAGCTCTTCCTACAGTTAGAATACAAGAACTGGTGTGTGTGTGTATTTCAAACAATGGCTACATTCTTTTCTCATTTTCTCTCTCTCTCCCTCTCTCTCTCTCCTCTCTCTCTCTCTCTCTCTCTCTCTCTCTCTCTCTCTCTCTCTCTCTCTCTCTCTCTCTCTCTCTCTCTCTCTCTCTCTCTCTCTCTACCTCACTCTCTGTCTCTCCCGTGCTTTCTATCTCTCTGTTAGTCTCCTTAAGTAACCTGTTCTACACGTGTTATCTCAAGAAGTTACTGAATGCAGTAGTTTTATATGTCTTCCTTTCTGTTTCAGACAAACATGATATCATTAGATAGTTTGAATCGAGCTATAGAGCCATGTCAGCTGACTAGGGAGTTTGATGGCACGTTGGAATATGATCATGAGCAGTGGATTCAGTTGCGACTGGTAAGTTCAGATCAGCCAATTGAAACATACCCATTTTCTTCTGATAGTAGGCGCTGCATTAGTGACAAGTGGGATATTCTCATGACCACATGTTTTTAGTATCAACCCAGTCACATAACATTTCCTGAAAGATATGGAGGCCGGCGTGTCACTGACCGCATAACCCATCAAATGTCATTTGGTTAAAATATTGGTCTAGCACCACATATAGCATGATGATATGAATACTGTTTAGCTGCTCTTCTGATAATTCCTGCTATATGGCAGTATATGTCCACAACCAACATTTTTGTATACTACCAGCCACTACCCATACATTTCTTCTCCTTACCTTGATATTAAACTGTCTTGCCATGTTCTTTCTATGTCTTCTTTTGTTTCTTTTCTTATTAAACTTTCCTACTGTCATGACACTCCAGTTTTTCCCTTCTAATGACATTTCCAAAGAATGTGGATTGTCTACTTCTACTGCAAATAATCAGTTTTCTTCCTGAGTTGATATCTTGCAAGAAGTCTTCATGGCCCTTGTCATCTGTCCACGGTGTTCTCAGCATTCTTAGGTTGAACCTTGTCTCTACAGCCTCTAAGTAGTTCTCACTAATCTTCTAATTACAAATGTTACTAAGCATCAGAGAGTAATTTTGAGCATTTCTTCTTGTATTGTTTATAAACATAAGTGGGCACTTAAGTCTTTCATGCCACAATGTTAGAAAAAAAAACATAATGAGTTAATTTGTTAATACCTATACTTCAGTCTGTTTGTGGTTTTTATCTTTATTGTGAAATTATTATCCAGTTCTGCTCTTGGTATTATTATTGGGGTATATCATTTCTGTTGTCATTTCAGATTGTAGGCTTTTGTTTATTCCTGCCCTTCATGTAACATGACATTCATAATATACCCTATTGAAAGATTTTCCTTCTATAAGGATTTTTATTCTTGTAATCATCATCATAATTATAATCAAAATTTAAAGTTCCAATCCTTGCCAACTTCCCACAGCTCCTGTATTCTAGTAGAATGCTGTATGTGTGTAATAATTTATATACAGAGTACGCCAGAAAAATGTATGCTCAGTAATCGCCCACCAGTTTAAATGTAATCGCAGTTTCGATCTTTGAACATTCTGTTTACGTCATCATCAATTGAGTATATTATTTTAATAACCTTATCAAAACTGGTCATATTACACCATTTGTAGAACGTATTAGGTAGCAATGTGTTGCATGATATGTTTAAAATGATGATGTAAACAGCATGTTCAAAGATCAAAACTGCGATTACATTTAAACTGGTGGGCAATTACTGTGTATACATTTTTGTGGCTCTCTCTCTCTCTCTCTCTCTCTCTCTCTCTCTCTCTCTCTCTCTCTCTCTCTCTCTCTCTCTCTCTCTCTCTCTCTCTCTCTCTCTCTCTCTCTCTCTCTCTCTCTATATATATATATATATATAAAATTTCCCCCCTCCCTCCCCTCCCCCTTTTGCCACATTGAAAGGCTGTTAAGAATTTTTTTCTCTTAGTGCCTTCATCTATATCTTTCTTTATCTATTGTGACATTATGTTCCAGTGTTTTCATTCTCATAACGTGGCTAACAAATATTGACTATCTGCGCCTGATGCTTATGGTTAGTTTTCTATGCCTCTTAGCTTCTATCAAAACATTTAGATCTCACAAGATCCCAGTTATAACCTTGGGGGTTAAAGAGAATATTACCTTCACAAAATACAAATACTCACTTTGGCTGCCTGTAAAAAAATTTGCACATACATAAGATGTTAGAATAATAATACAATTAATTTGTCCCAAAGTAGTTTCCCACTGAGGGTTCGCTTAAAAAAAGTTGCTTAAAAGTCGACAGGGTCTACTTCAATGCACCGGGTTTTATCCCATATGGGATATGAGGGTTCGTGATGTGATAGGGTCATCACATTTTGTAGACCTGAAAACACAGAGGATTAGGTGGCCAGTCTTTCTCTGGCACCAAGCCTGTGTTCCATCATGCTCATGACATTAGACATTGTCAGCGCAGTTCCCTGTCAGCTTTGTTGACGCACCCGCTAAGATGTTAGAACTGTGTATAATGTGGGGATGACAGCATGATTGGTAACTAAAAGTACATGGACAAGAGAACTATGGACGGACATGAATAATATGGGGAGGAGATGGAATGAGGTGCAGGAGATAGCAATAGGTAGGACTGTTTGGCATGAGTGGGTTTAACGGTCTGTGCTTTCATATAGTGTAACGGGCAGAAGAAGAATAAGAAGTATAGTGACTGTGCCAGTTTGGTGTTGATTTACAAGCTCCTTACGTGCTTGATGTGCTACTTTTCTGATCACTTCAATCTTCAGTCTGAATTTTGTATTATAAAAATTTGTGTTGATTCTTTCAGTGGAAAGTCCTCACTGGGTATCAACTCTCTTACTTAGGGCCTTTGACTTAATCCTTTCATCAACCATCTGATTTAGGAAGAGTGCCGGGAAGACTATCTGCTCATTCACTGCCCATGATATCCCTGCATGCCCTGCTACAAACATGATTGTATCTCTATGAACTGTGTATCTTCGAAAGGATTAAATCCATTGTTTTTTTGTCAAGCGTGTGCTTGCTTTGAACTCATGCACAGTCTACACACGTGGTATAATTTCGAGTACACTGGACTGATTTTTGCATGGGAAATTACCTTTCCCTATTACCAGTGTTCCTTGCCATCAGACAAACTCACTCCAACTTCTGAGGTTCTTGTAATTTACGTCCCCAAATAAAGGGCTGTAATTTACGTCCCCAAATAAAGGGCATATTTTAGTCCAACTGACCGCTGTAAGGGTTGAACCTGCTACCTTGGCATCAGCACAATGGAAGTGTAAGAGCATGTGCTCTTATCCATTTGGCCATGCTTACCTCCGTTGAATCAATTGTATTGATTGCATTGGTTGAGAAAACCTATTGTATATACTCTTTGTTGTTCATTTCTGGCACTAGTAAACAGCTGTGTATGTTATCATGCTGCGGGCATCAAGTACACACAGGAACTTCTCATGTCAAATATGCTATTCCTGGTTGTTGCTTCAGTCGCTGTTTAAAAAAATTGCAAACTATATTTAGTTTGTTATATCTTGTTTTTCTGATCAGAATGCATTGAAAACGGTTTATGCTCATATTTCCGGAGAAGATAGTTATCTGCAAATTATGTTGTTGTCGATGCTTTTCTGTTTCTGCAGTTAGCAATAAATTACCTGTGAAACGTATTATCAGGGTATCTATTTTCAGATGTCTACCTGAGGTTAACACCCAACCTTGTAAAATTAGTATGTTTGTGAGGGAAAGATTGTGAGGAAGTGAAATAGTCACCCCACCCCTTGATGTCATGACATAGTAAATGTGAAGTGCTATTTCAAACCTCAGTTTGCAGAAGCTGTTGTGGCATAGTTGTTAGTATGCTTGCCTGCTGCAACAGTTGTCCAGGTTCAATGCCTAGCAGAGGCACAATTATTTTTTTCAGACCAATATGGTTTGGGGGTTGACCCAGCCCCAAAAAATTGTACCAGACAATTAAACATATTTTGATCGGGAATTGTCTGAGAAGGAAAGGTGATGAGGAAGCGAGGTAGCCACCCCACCTCATATGTCAAAGCCTAACATGTCACACCCCATCAGTAATATCTGCTGTGGGATTACCCTGATCTTTTCCATATGATTGTTTGCAATGTAATTTTGGGCATGCGATGTTTCAGTCTCACAACTAGGACACATCTTTGTTTGAATCAGATTCCATACTTATCTTAAGTTTCCAGATAAGGTGTTGAAAGCAAATATACATTTGGTTTCCTTGCATTAAAAATGTCTATTTCTTTATCTTATTTCCAAATTTCTGCCACTCTATTGGCCAGCTCCACCCTATATGAAGCATTACAATTAACTGTTAAAATACCTTTGTTGCTTTTCACCCTACTTAATAAAATGCTTAGGTTAATTTCTCCAGTGATTGCAAAAATATAAAGGAAATAGCTGTTTATGTAAGCAGATTTGTCACATCATTAAAAATATACCTTTTGTGATGATTCAGGCCACAACCATTATAAAAATAAACCTTTTGGATTGGCTCAGGATACCACTGTTCTATGCACAAACCTGTTCTTTAGGGTCAGGATACCACTGTTCTAAAGACAAATCTTTTGTGGTGTCATAGGACACTTCTGTTCTAGCAATAAACCATTGGGGGGGGGGGGGGGGGGGGGCCCAGACCTTTTATGTTAGCTCAGGACAATACTTTTTTAATAGAGGATATTTTGTGATGGCTCGGTACACCACTATTCTAAAGACAAACCTTTTATGGTGGCTCAGTACATCACTGTTCTAAAGACAAACCTTTTGTCATGGCTCGGTACACTACTATTGTAAAGACAAACCTTTTGTCATGCCTCAGTACACTACTATTGTAAAGATACACACTACTATTTTGCAGACACACTTTTTATGGTGGCTCAGGATACCACTATTCTAACAACAAACCTTTTGTCGTGGCCCAGCATTGTTTTAATATCTGAGTATCATCATCATCATCAAGTGCCATGCCGGTTGGCGTAGGCGTTTATGACTTTCCACAAATCTCGGTCTTTAGTTTTCTGGATCAACTCCACTGATGATATCCCTCCTCGCCTGTCAGCAACCGATGTTTCAGGCATCATAGGATTACTTCTCTCGCACCACACAAGAAACTTGCAAGTCGTGTGAGAGGATACATTTTATTGCCGTTGGCTCTTTACATTTACAAAACAGTCGCTATCAAATCACACACAAAGCCACAGAATTGCCTATCACTAGTTTCCTAAGCCTATTGCTAATCTCTATCTACTTGGCTACAGAAACCCCTATCGACACTAAACGGTGCGCTCGCTAAGAAGTCAGTCCCCAGTCTGATTCTTCTCCTCGCGTGGCTACACAGCACGCGGAAGGACCTTGTGCATCCTTCGCCTTTTTGCGTGCTGTCACACTCAGCACGCTTATAGCAGCTGTCTCCTATTGAGTGGCTATCACGTAGGCGTGATTCTGCCGTGACTAGAGTGCTAACTATCTGGTCGACGCCTCCGTGTCTCATGAGAGAACTAGTTAATAGTCCCCCTTCCTATCACTTACCCTGCCCTCATACCGGGGCACTCTGTTGCCTCTGATCTACTTGAGGTTGACCACTCTTCCCGGTGGTCTTCTATCTTGAGGCACACCTCAGACCTCTATCCTTCAGTCTTTGACACACACCCTCCCCTCCTGTGTTGCGTCACCAACTTTGACTCCTTGGTTGTGATGCAAGAGGTTTCTAAAAAATTAGTGTATCTAATTTTTGTCAAAGACTGCTGATAACCTGGCTTTGGGTAAATCAATAGACTTCTACTGACTATTGTCACAATGTAGTATCACTTTACTTGGCTACTGGCAATCGCCACAAACTTGTATGGTTGGCGTGAGCCCTCTTCTCAATCGCAATATTATATTCATTAGAGGTATGTCTGAACCGGACCATTGTCTTATAAGACCTCCCCTCAAATAGTAAATTAACTCACTACCCATACAAAGTTGACTTTCTTAGGGTCAACACATGAATTGCTTCATGTCCCCCATATAATATTAAACAACCATTACACAAGCTGTGTGCGACAGGCTTTACCTATCTCGCTTCCGCGTGTAAAGTTATCTTTCACTGTTAAGTTAGTGTTTCGTTGTCTATTGTGTCCCCTGACCCGGAGTTATCTCCCTTTGATCTACCGAAAATGTATGTAATTTACATGTTAGTTTTCCTGGATGTTTGCGTGTTTGGATCTAACTAATAGTATAATCTAACTTCTAACATGTGTGTTTATTTATAATATGTATGTAAGTAAGTTTTCAAGTGCCATAATTCGGTTAAATGTGGCCACAAACCAGTGTATAACACTAATTCGTGACTACGTTTCCGTCTTATGAGACTTAAAATACTTTCTCTAAGATCTACACTAACCTACACACAACACATTCAAGTACACTTTCAACATCGAAAGCAAATATTTGACGCAGACAACAATAAAAAAGTCGCATTGAGCGGCAGAAAAAATCCGCTGACTGATCTCACTCTCTCTTGTATAATTTACATATGCTCTCACTTTTACACTTCTGTCACACATCTTTTATCTTCACAATTATTTAAAAACCTTGGAGTGACACTGTAAAAGTTTGGCTCAGTTTGAGAAAGTTGAGCTTCATGACTGTGCGTAAATTGCTGCACGAGTCATGTATTTACAACATATTTACATGTAAGAAAAAGGGTTGATGGTTTGTACCCTGGTATTCTTAACCACTATATTCTACTGAAATAATACTATAAATACTGAAATACTAATACTAGTTCTATAAATATGTATTTAATGTGTTACCTAATTTATTCTAATTTAAGGGAAGTAATCTAACTATTTAAAATGAAATTGATGTGAGATGAGTTATGTAACTAACTAAAATGGGGAATATGAAATGTAATAAATTATGTCCCTTTCTAACATGGGTAATGTGAAATGTAATAAATTATGTCCCTTTCTAACATGGGTAATGTGAAATATAACAAAATTATGAATAATATTTTTAAAAGAAAAAAAAAAAAATATATGATTGATATTTTTACTCTAAATGGTGTAAATGATGTATGTTTATATGTATAATTATTTTATCCTATCCGTGTAAATTAATTATAATATTAAATGAAGAAGTTTGTTAAATGGACTGGTTCCTTAAGATGGCATGAACTCTAGTGAAATGAACCAAAGTGAAATGTGACAAACTAAATGGTACTATTACTATCTAAACTTTTTATCCTAGTTTATAATTAGATGTTATTACGTTTAAATTACTATCCTAATCTACTTTTAAGCTAAGTAAGTGGGTAAATTAATGATCTATCTAAACTACTAAAAAAAATGAAAACTATTATATTTCCTAAATCTAAATGTATCTTAGAGTGACCTAATCTAACTATAATTTATCACTATATTAAAACGTTATAATACATATCACAATGAGTCTATATATACATGGTATTTAAATACCTCAGGTTAGTCGTTGCTCTAATGTTTAGAAATTGCTTTCATTGGCATAGTATATATACACAATTGTCCTAGGTATATTAAATACATTACACAGTCATACTTGTGTCCTATGGGTATTGCACCTGTAGAGTTTGCTGGTGTCGTAGACAAGTATTTTCGTGTCTATTATTTATGTACTGTTCTGACACTGTTTTTCCCTGCTTAACACAGATGATTCACCGGAACACATATGGAGCTTAGTATGTAACGAGCTGTCTTAGTTCACACGGTGATATACTGGTTCACGGAGTACAGTTCTTCTTTTGCTGTCTACGGACACATAGTAGTTCACTGTTCTTAGTACCTAGTTCAGAACATAATGTCTATGTATTCATAAAATATTTCATATAGAATATTCTAATGTACTAATTTAACCTCTATTACTCTACACTCTCATGTGGGATATCTGGTATTTCTACCTCAGATGGTCGACTAAGGGTATCTGCCAGAATGTTGTCCTTACCCTTGATATGCTCTATACTAAAAGTATAATTTTGTAGTATTAACGACCACCTGTATATACGGTCATTCCGATGCACACCACTTTGTATGACCGTGATTGGGGAGTTGTCTGTCTGGACAACGAAGTGAACACCCGCTAGAAATCGATGCAGCTTCCTCACCGCATAGATGACGCTTAGGGCTTCCAACTCTGATATGGAATATCTGGACTCAGCAAGTGTGATCTTGCGGCTCACGTAGCAAATCGGATGGAAGATGCCATCATAAAATTGGCCTAGTACTGCAGCGATGGAGATCCTGCTGGCATCTGTCCTAAGATAATAAACGAGCCTAGGATTAGGCAAGCGGAGGATTGGTACATTACTAAACAGGATTTTCAATTTTGACAATGCAGAAATTAATAATGCATCTTTGACATCTAATTTTACAGATGCTTTTAAAACATTTGAAAATACACTTGTAATTTCCGCTAAGTTTGGTATAAACTTGCTGTAGTAATTTACTAAACCCAAAAGGCTTCTGACCTGCTTCTTTGTTGTTGGCATGGTCAGGTTCATAATTTTGGTAATAATTCTATTGTCAGTTTTTAGTTGACCTTGTGAAATGACATGACCCAAAAAATCAATTTCTTGTAGGCCCAATTCAACTTTGCTCGGTTTGACAGTGAGACCGAAGAGTCGCAACCTATCGAAGACATGTCTTAGTTTCAGTAAGTGTGTTGTCCAGTCATCCGTATGGACACATATATCATCTATATACGTCACTGTATTCGTCACTCCATGAAGTAGATCTCTAGTTAAGCGTACGAAAGTGGCAGGAGCGTTTCGAAGTCCGAAAGGAAGAAAACGCCACTCGTAAAGTCCTAAAGGTGTTGAAAAAGCAGTAAGATGAATGGTTGAGTCTGCATAGGGACCTGCCAATATCCCTTAGTAAGATCTAATTTAGAAAAGATTTTGGAGGTGGACATGTCAAGAATAAGATCTTCGCAGGAAGGATTTGGTTCTGCGTCGATCTTAGTGACGTTGTTGAGCTTTCTATAGTCCACACACAGACGAATTGTGGAATCTTTTTTCTTAACTAGGACGATTGGAAAGGAGTACTCAGATGTAGATTTCTGGATGATCCCACTAGCTTCTAAATTAAGAATTTCCTTATTTAGATTTTCTCTATAGCTGAGTGGGATAGAGTACGGCCTGCATTTTATAGGCTTAGAGTCCGAAAGAAGAATGGAGTGCTCGATTCTGTCCGTCCTACCTGGAATGTCAGAAAATATGTCTTTATACTCCGTCACTAATTCTATTAATTGTCGTCGTTGAACGTCTGTTAGTCCCTGTTCTATCCGTATGCTATCTAATGTCGCAGTCTTGTCTACAATAGGAACAGGTAGTTCCATTCCGTCGTCGTCTACCTGATTCAGTACGGTAGTGGTGCTAAGTGCGTTTTCTGTAATCTCACTAAGTGTATGCATCTCGTCGGATTTGCCAGTCTCGCTAACTAGTGTAGTTGCGTTGTGTACGTCTGTCGTCTCATCACTAGGTGTGGGTGCACTGTGTTTGTCTGTCTCTACTTCTGTCTCTTGTCGTGAAAAGTAGGGTTTCAACATGTTGACATGAAATATCTTTAAGTGTCCGTTTATCGATATTTCATAGTCGACATCTGAAATTTTTCGTACCACCTTGAATGGCCCTTGCCATGAGGTCAATAATAAATTTCGTTTGTCTGGAAGTAACAAAAGTATGTCTTGATCTGGTTCAAGATCAATTGTTCTCGCACCTTTGTTTGCGTATTGGTGGTAGATTTGACCCTTCCTCTCCAAAGCTGCCTTAGCTATGATACACGATTTCATGATTTTATCTCGTGTTTCTGTCACCATTTCATAAGGTGTTTTTGGGGTTGGAATTTCGATGGAATTAGTTATTACCTGATGATAAATGGTTAGGGGTCCACGTGGGTTAGCCCCGTATACTAATTCAAACGGTGAGAAACCCGTGCTTGAATGGGGAATCTCCCGATAGGCGAACAGCACTGTTGGTAACAGTGTATCCCAATCAGCTGGGTTTTCTGCTGTTACCTTAGCCAGCATATGCTTAAGATCTCCGTTAATTTTCTCTACTATACCATTGCTGGCTGGATGGTACGCTGTTGTAAAATGCTGTTTAATCCCTAACATTTTTGTAAGGGCTTGCGTTGCAGCCGATATGAATTGAGTTCCACGATCGGATAAGATGGTACGTGGAAATCCGAATCGTGAGAACAGGTGTAGAAATACATTGGCAACGTCTTTGGAGGTGATGTATTTCAAAGCTACTGCCTCAACCCACCTTGAACATAGGTCGACCATCGTTAATATGAAGCGATTTCCTTTGCTGGACACCTGATTCAGGGGTCCAACAATATCTACCGCCACACTCTCAAATGGCCTAGAAGCCAGTGTAGAAGGTTGTACTTCAGCTGTAGGATGTTTACCCTTACGTACTAGTTGTTGACAGACATTACAAGAACGACAAAATAATTTTATATCATTACAAAAACCTGGCCAATAAAAATGAGCCTGAATTCTGGCCTTGGTTTTGTCATATGCAAGGTGACCAGCAAACGGTGACTCATGTGCAATCTTTAGCACAGTTAGGCGGTGTTGTACAGGTAACACCGTTTGCTGAATCTCATGGTTACCAGTTGTATAATACCTAGTAAGAATACCATTACTAAGTCTAAAGAACCATGATGCGTTTTTTTGTCACTTTGGCTCTTTCTTTCAATAATTTTAAATATGGAGACACACTAGGATCAGCTTTCTGCTGTTCTATAAATTTTTGTCTGGTGGTATCATCCGTGCTAGTTGGTGATAGCAACAGTAGTCTCTCATCTTGTAGTGTGTCTTGATGTTTCATAGTGTCTGCTCTGGTTGTTGCATTAGCTGCATTTAACTTTTCCCATGCAGCTATTTCATCGCTAGTGCATTGTTTCAATTGGGGTAAGCAACCCAAAATTAAATCAGTACAAGGGTTGTCAAGTATTGCACAAGTAAAGGTACCAGAAAGGAAAGGAGTGTTAATACGGGCTTTGGCCAAAGGGTAAATTTCAATGTTACCCGAAAAGGTTCGGCATTTGACAGAGTCACCTGTATAATCATTTGGACTCACCAGTTCCTTTCTAAGACCAATAAGGGTGCTGCCGCTGTCCAGCAAACATTGGCATGGTCTGTCGTTGACCATTGCATTGTGGAACACTAAATTGCCTCTGGAGGCTAATGCTGCATTTACACTCTCAGTTGAGAATGGTACTGTATGTCCACATTCTAATTTTCCGTCTGCATGAAATTGGTGACATCGCTCACAACTGTCAAAGCTCAATATATCGTTTACACAACACACATCTTCAGCTTGGTTAAAAGGTAATTCATTTTCAACTTCACACTCAGTCTCACTACCACTATCAGATGATGTATCAATCAGAATAGCATTGTTGGCTTTCATGCGTTGGCGCCCCAGGCACTTATTTGAATAATGGCCGTAGCTGGAACAGAAGAAGCATTTGACTGCACGCCTGTATGCAGTTCTTTTGTTTTGTTGCTTCTTAATGACATTTTCAAGATGTGCCGGATAGTTAGGCGATTTATCACACATAGCATAAGTGTCATGCAAAAGTTGACAGTAGACACATTTCGACACCTTCTTATCTTTCTTGTCGACTTTGTGAAATGGTTTTCTATTACTCTGATAGTTTTTAGGTTGGTCCTTTACAAAAGAAACTATTTCAGAGTCGCTACTTGATGTCTTAAAAATATCTCTATTTGAGGAAAAATATGCAGAGCCTTTCTTTTCAAATTGTTCTATGGTCTCAATATCTGACTGCTGCAGGAATTTAGCAAAAGGAGATGGTATAGTGGATATGACTTTATCCATGGCTATTAGATTTTTAAGTCTATCAAAGTCTTTTCCTATGTTAGCTGCATTAAGCCACCTATTTAGTACACTTTGAACATTTGAGACGTAATCAATGAAAGTCTCACTAGGTTTTGGTTTTAAATTTGAGAACTGAACCTGATACCCTGGGGCATCAAGTAAAAAGTGTTGCATTATCCTATCATGGATGTACTGATAGTTAGATCTAAGATCAGTTGGTATTGATTCTATAACCTTAAGGGGCTCTCCACTCAGGTTCTTCATATAAATCATAGCCCACATCTCTATTGGAACTTGGTGGTATTTAAACTGATACTCGACATTTTCTGTCCAGGCTGATATGGAATCTTCTTTACAGAATGGTTTAATAATATTTTTGTACTTATTAAACTTATTTTCTTCTTGTTGACTTTTTAATTTAGTAGCAGAGATCTCTGCGTGTGAGTCTACATCCATACCTTTCATCTTTAACTGTGTTTCTGATTCCACTTGTATTTGTTTGTCCTTAACTCTTGCCATTTCATCTATCTCTTTTTGCTTTAGTTCTTTCTCCTGATCTAACTGCTTTTGTTTTAAGTCTAATTCCTTCTGTTTAATTTCCTTATCATGTTCTAACTGCTTCTGTTTTAATTCTAATTCTTTATGTTTAATCTCTATTTCTTTCTGTTTATTTTCCTTATCCTGTTCTGACTGTTTTAGCTTAATCTCCTTATCATGTTCTAACTGTTGTTGCTTAATCTCCTTATCATGTTCTAGCTGTTTTTGTTTTGTTATCTCAGCTAGTTCTGCAATCTCCTTTTTGTGTTGTCTTTCCTGTTCTTTTTCATTTCTCTCAGCATCTTTTACTTCTTTAAATTTTTGATCAGCATATTGTTCTAGCTCCTTTCCTGTATATTGTAACTCTTTACCTGCTTTTATGAAATCAGCTAAAGTAGCCATGTTGTTGGGTAATTAGCTAGTGTTAACCGGCACTGACCTCTTTAAGCACTTATTTCTCTTAGATATGTTATGTTTCTTAATCTCTGAGCACTACCAATTGTACTCTTAGTTTATAACCTGGAAGATTTTTCCCTGAAAAACAGAGCACAAAAATATGCTAATGCATCACACGCTGAAAAAGAGATGCATTATTAATCACATTGCATGCCAAATACGTTGAGTATACTCATCTTAATGTTCCAGAAAATCAGGGACAATCGTTTGGCAACTCAGATCTAATCGTTTGGCACTGCAGCATACACACGAGTTACTTTTATAAGCAGCTGTTGTTCACCCTGGTTCACAAGAGCAGCAACAATTAACAAATTGCAAACGACATATTACTTTCGACAAATTGGTACGATTACAATGACATGCCCCCAGACAATTACAATGTAAATTAATTAATATTAAATGTCAATGTCCTGTCTTCGTTCTACCGTTTTATGCCTTTTGTTCCTACTCTAGTTTAATCTATGGAAGTGTTGTGCAGACCAAGTCTAATTTGCATAGCCGAAAGTAGTGCCATCGCGACGGTAAACAAATAGAAAAAGTACGAAAAAAATTCAATAACTGATTTGAAATAAATATAAATGTAATAATATTGTTTAAATAAATAAATATATTCATTCATTAACTTAAATAAACAAATAATAGTTAATATAAAGCACAGATTCAGGCGGGCAGCAGCTTGGCGATTTGTAAACAATCAGATGCTGAATGCAAATGGCGTAAAACAACTGTTTGTCAGTCGTAATACGTCAGAGGCGCAGCGCTATTTTTAGCTTGCAAAAATCGATAATGTTGCCGGCATGTGTATCGCTCCGCCATGAATCATATTTGATAATTATTCATAAACAAATCAGTAATTACATAAATAAATGAAAGAAATACATAATATCAATACTTACAACTTCGAAGAACACATGAATATAAGTACACAATATTTAATTAACCACAAATAAACATTATTTTGTCACGATAGGCACAGCTCAGCTCACAACTTGTTCTAGTCTGCACACGTCATCAGTCACTGACACAAATTAA
The DNA here is from genome assembly GCA_963921405.1 of Cepaea hortensis. Lineage (NCBI taxonomy): Eukaryota > Metazoa > Mollusca > Gastropoda > Stylommatophora > Helicidae > Cepaea > Cepaea hortensis. Next base: position 55,512,519 of record OY992892.1, on the reverse strand, counting down.
ACCTTGTAATTCTCTACTAGTAACCTTAGTCTAGAGCCGTGGGTGAATGTAATAGCTTGAACATTTGTCCAAGCCACACTTCTGACACCACTTTAATCCTCGCCTGTTAGCAACCGATGTTTCAGGCATCATAGGATTACTTCTCTCGCACCACACAAGAAACTTGCAAGTCGTGTGAGAGGATACATTTTATTGCCGTTGGCTCTTTACATTTACAAAACAGTCGCTATCAAATCACACACAAAGCCACAGAATTGCCTATCACTAGTTTCCTAAGCCTATTGCTAATCTCTATCTACTTGGCTACAGAAACCCCTATCGACACTAAACGGTGCGCTCGCTAAGAAGTCAGTCCCCAGTCTGATTCTTCTCCTCGCGTGGCTACACAGCACGCGGAAGGACCTTGTGCGTCCTTCGCCTTTTTGCGTGCTGTCACACTCAGCACGCTTATAGCAGCCGTCTCCTATTGAGTGGCGATCCACTTCTCTGTGGCTATCACGTAGGCGTGATTCTGCCGTGACCAGAGTGCTAACTATCTGGTCGACGCCTCCGTGTCTCATGAGAGAACTAGTTAATAGTCCCCCTTCCTATCACCTACCCTGCCCTCATACCGGGGCACTCTGTTGCCTCTGATCTACTTGAGGTTGACCACTCTTCCCGGTGGTCTTCTATCTTGAGGCACACCTCAGACCTCTATCCTTCAGTCTTTGACAATGCCACCGTCTCAATCCATCCAGCATAATTTCTCTTGGTCTACTCTCCCTCTCTTCCCCTTGATATTTCCAGTTGTCATGATGCTCTCCAATGCCTCTCTTCTCATCACATGACCAAAGAAAGCTGTTTGTCTCTTTCTTATTGTTGCATATAATGTTCTAGTTTCATTAGCCTCTTTCAGGCAGTCGTTAGTTACCTTGGCAGTCCAAGGAATTCGCAACATTCGTCTCAGGAACCACATCTCTGTTGCTTCCAAGTTCTTTCTATTTTGTTATCTGAGTATACATAAAGGAAAAGAAATGACTGATATATCATCATAAGCATCTATCTATCATAAATTAGGCTCATGGTCATGGTGATGTATACATTTTGTCTCCATCTGAATTCTACAAGAAGCTTGCATTGATCTCTGTTGCTTTATTTTGTGTTGCATCAGCAATAAAGGCCAGCTGACTTTCATCTCAGTCTTCTTAAAAAATCCTGACACTAGCATTGGTGAAATTGAAAGTAGTCCCGTGTTCAATCTTCACATACATTAGGCCATGATGTAATGTGGGATGGCCAGTTTCTTTCCTTGCCGTTCTTCCTTCGTAGACAGTTCTGATAACATTCTAAACATTGTCTGGTATCCAACCTTCTTCTTTTGTTTGCTTTAAGTAAATTATTTACATTGGCAATGTTGTCTCTTGTATAAATTTCACTGTCTTTTTTTAGCTTGTGTCCACTGTCTCCTTGGAACTTCTCTATTTGTGGTTGGATGCATTTCTAGTGGTACTATACTTGCACCAGAATCCATCACAGGATGAGCTTTATTCATTTTGCAGATATTGGCATATTTCCTTTCTGTGTGTGCGTCACATCTTGAGTGCAAAGGTGCACCTCCTGGCTAGTTGCCTTTATCTTCAGCACCTCAGCATCTTATTTTTCTAGGGTAGACTGTTGCGACTCTAGTTTAGACACGTATCTACGTATCTAGAGTAGTCTAGTTTTACAGTGCCAGAGACTTGCTGTCACCCCTTCTCCTGCTAATTTAAACAGTTCTGCCATGTCTAGGTCAGTTGCTAGACTTGATGTCAGAGGTTATGAATGCGTGTGTCTTGAGGGTATGTGGCCAAGGTCGAGAGCTGACCCTCAATTCTGCTATGACAGCTGTCTATGACAGCAATTTGGAACCTCAGGTACCCATATTCTGTAGGCTGGTTTGAACCCATGTCAGAAATGATAATCCCACTACTGCTGGGATGGAGCCCAGACCACTATCTTAGCAGATGAGGTTACTAACCACTATACCACTATGCTCCAACAGCAATAGTAAATAAATATAGTAATCATTGTTGTGTTGTTGTTTTTATTAATCTGTGAATCTATAATCTTCTTTATCAGATGTTGGAAGAATTTATTTGGAAAGCATTGGATCTGCTGGACAAACTAGACGAGCTGGGGGAGATCCTCACCAACCCTGAGTTACCTGATGACTTGAATGGTGCACAGATGGTGCTGGAGGAGCACAACCACTTGAAGAAACGAGTCACCATGGCACCAGTAGAGCAGCTGGCCATGGAGGGACATCAGATTTTACAGAGGATCACGGGGGAATACAGTGGTAAGCTTTCACATTGTTTTGGAAGGGAAGGAGAAGAGGGGGATAAGGGTGATCTGAAGTGTACTCTCTCATCATCATGTTCCTCTTGTACCTTGCGGTGTCGAGGTGAAGTATAAACTTCGTGAGAGTGCCCGGTTATGGGCTTCGTATATCGACATTCCCATGGATTCTGTTATTCCCTCCGTCCAACGTTTACGTGGTCGGCCTCTTCCTCTGTTTCCATCTGGTCTGTACATCATTGCTTGTTGTGGCATGCTGTTGATTGGTAGCCTACTTGCATGGCCAAACCATTTGACCTGCTGCTTTCTAATAAAATCTAGAGCAGCTTTAACCCCCACTTTAGTCCTGATTTCTTCATTTCTGATCTTATCTCTTCTTGATACGTTGAGTATAAAGTGTACAGAGCACTTAAAATAAGTACACTTTTAGGTGAAGATAAAAGATAGTTGCATGTCCTTTACAGAATGTCACAATCATCCATAGCAGCTGTTTGTAATTTTCTTGCTAATTTTATGTTCGATAGTTTGCAATTGGTTTCTGAACAGCCAGTGCTCATACCATTGTAAAAAATCAATTTCAAACAAACTGCCAAATCACTTGCATCCGACTTCAAATCCGGTGTGTTGAGGTTATGAAAACCCCTATCCCACAGATGCTGACTTTGGTAACGACGTGAATTAAAAAAATATAAAGTTCATCATTAACTTTTTTTTTTTTTTCAGATTTTTTATACAGGATTTTATCACTTTGAATTTTTATTCATTGTTTAATACGCTTTTTTCAAAGTGATGTAAAGCATGGCTATAATGGATTCATATTTTAATTTTTAACCAAGACAAATTAAAAAAAATTAAGTTGCATGTCCTTCACAGGACGTAGCAGTCAACCCCAGCATTTTCGCTGTTCGTGATTCCTGGGCAAATTTTACTTTCAGTAGTTTGCCATTGCTTTCTGAACGACCGGCTCTTATACCTATTTTTAAAAAAACCAGCACTGCTGTATTTCGAACCCGGGTATACGGGCTCACAAACCGCTTTCGCAAGCCCTCAGCCAAGACAAAATGAAACAAATAATTTACTGACTACAAATACTGGTGTCCCTACATGAATGTTTTGAAGTATTCAACCTAGTACTGATCAACCATTCTTTGGTTCGGCTTAAGATGTCTGCAGTTTTATTTGGGAGTAGAACAGTTATAAAATGTAATACCATCTTTGCAGCAAGAAATATGTTTGCTTCTAACCTGGTTTTGTTAGTGCTTTATATATTTGCTTGGTCATTCTTCAGGGTCCAGTGGCAGAAAGTATGTAATATCTGGCAATGCTGATTTCCAATCTGCTGTTCCCCAAATCTCCCAGCTTCTGGACAATCTCCAATCCACAAAGCAGCACCTCAACCAACTATGGACTGTCAAGAAAATGAGACTTGAGCAGTGTTTGCAGCTTAGAATATTTGAGGAGGATGTAGAGAAGGTCAGTATTTGGAGGTCACAAGATTGTCTGCTTAAAAATGTCAAATGTCTTTTTACATGTTATTGACAGAGTAACTAATTGTTACAAATTTAATAGACAATTTACAATTTGGATAAGATGTCGTATACAGGCTTGTTCTGAGGGCCTCCGATGTAATCCATAATGAATTGATAGCCTAGCAAAATTAAAGCCAATATGACAGTTCATCTATGTTAGGGAATGCCACTCTGCAGCTATCTGACAGTTTAACTATTGCAGGGAGTGCCACATGCAGCTTATCTGACAGTTAACTATTTTAAGGAGTGCCACTCTGAATCGAGGAGCAGCTGGCCAATTGGCTAGGATGCTGGATTCTCCTTCGGGAGACCCATGTTCGAATCCTCGGTAAGGTGTGGGAGTTTTTTCTGTCGGGGGCAAAAAGAAAATCCTAACCTGCACAGTTCGCGGCAACTGCACTAGCCAGGCGGCTTTAATTCCTCAGGCTCAAAGACCCCCTTGCCATACACCGCAAGGTACTATATTGGCAGTAAATGACAGTTTTTTTTTTTATGACTGCATCTGTCTGACAGTTGAACTATTTTATGAAGTGCTACTCTGCAAGATTGAAAGATTTATGGATAGTCTGTAAGACAGAAGTACTTCTAAGCAAGTGCTCTCAAAGTTTGACTATACAAAACACTAGGAAAAATGCTAGGTAAAAGAAGCAGAGGGAGACAAAGAGAGAGAAACATGTGCAGAAAGTTTAAACAATTAAGCAAAAATATAATATAAGGAATATCACCTGCATCAAAATATCGGATGACTGGGAGGATTGGAGAGTCATGATTGCTGAGCACGGCCAAATAAATAAGAGCGTTCATTCTTAAACATCTGGTGTGCTAATGTCGAGGTAGTGAGTTCGACCCCTTGCCTTGGATTTCTGTACTACTTTCATCTGTTCAGAGAATAAATTTCAGCATCAAGTTATGCATTCATAACTTGGGCTTTAGGGTTTAGAATTAAACTTAAGAAAAACATAGGAACATCACAAGCAAAGTCTAAGTAAGTGAGAGAAATCTTAAACAATTGCATTGTTTACACTATCTTGAAACAGACAAAATATTGCATGTTTGGAATGATGGCGGCCAGCCTGTCGCTGAACTGACTGGCTTGTCATTTGCAGTAATGTGTGGCTGCTGGTTTTCTAGTGACTGCCACTTCCATCAACGATGAACTGTATTATTTGTGGAGGACTTTTGTGTTGGCATTCTGACAGAAGATTATGTACAGTGTACCTATACGGACTGTTGGTTTTTTAAGACTCTCGTCTGTTCCACTTTTCACATGGGGCAGTGAGGAGCATTTTGTGTGATATTCACTGTCACAAGAATGGAGCATAATGTGGATGATGTTGGAACCGCGACTAATGACTAAGACATAATATTGGATGCAGGATGCCTTAGAACAAAAATTGTTATGGCAAAAATAGCCTTTATCAAGGTGGAAAACAGACACCAATTAAAAAAGTGAATTGCATTGAGAAAGGGAGTGCTAAAGTGCTACATCATACCTGTACTGTTGTATGCATGTGAATCATGGACAGTAAACAGACAAGGGTCCAAGTTGCTTAGACGGTACAGTGTACACCTCTGGCTTCTGCAGACCTGGTTAAGTTCTGTTCTGTGGCCTGTGGATTTTTACAAAAGTAATAAAAAAAGGATGCTCTCAGTCTCCCTGATCCTGAGGTAATGGACTGGATATCTAACTTTCTCAGATAAAGACAAAAAAACACTTGCATGATCCTATGCTACTGTTAATCCATCAGAGGTTGTAAATCAAAGTGCAGGCCAAGCTAAATTTCAAAATTAGAACAGCTACTCATAAAAATAATATAATGTAGGATTCTGGTATGCAAACATTTGGATCTCCACCAGTGCTACAGAGTGTGTGCAGTGTGCTGAGATTCTACTTGTGTGGTCTATGGGAGGAGAATGGAGCATTTGTGGAGATATGCAAGTGCAATCAAAGTGATCCTTTGCCATAACAAAGCAGACAAGTTGACAAACATCCAATGGCAGCAGAAATATAGTTTTTGTGGAAAATGCAAAGACCACATGGGCAGTCCTTCAAGAAGGCGATGAAAATCACAAGTTGATTAGAGAAATTAGGTGTAGGCAGTCAGGATTTTTTGGGCATCTTATAAGGAGAAGTAAACTTGTAAACTTAGTGGCAGTTGGCAAACTTGATAGGAAAAGAGCAAGAGGAAGACAAAGAGATCAGTACCAGAAAGAATTGGCCACAAGGAATAATCACAACAAGAACAAAGACTTGATCTAAGATTCTGGTTATTGAATGAGAGGATGAACTATGACCGCCCATGCCTATCGGCGTGACATGTGATAATAAAGATGATCCATTTTTTAATCTGTATTTCTGCACTGAGATTGAACCCCATACCCCTGTTAGTAAGCCTGTGAACTAACCATAAGACTATGGCAGTTACTAATATACTATGTATATTTGAAACTATCATAGAAAATACTCTGCAATGTGCTCAACCATAGGTAATTCTTAACCAAAGGCAATACCCAGTCATAGACAGTACCCAGTATAGACAAAATCCAACCATAAACAGCACTCAAACATAGACAACACTCAAACAAAGACAACACTCAAATATAGACAACACTCAGTCCCATAACACCTTCCCCACATAAAGACACAACCCAGTTATAGGCAATACCCAACACACACACATATGTATACACACACGCACACACACACACAATAGACAATACACAACCATAGACAATACACAACCATAGACAATACACAACCATAGACAATACACAACCATAGACAATACCCACCTAGACTACTTAACCATAGTCAATACTTAATCATAGACACCCCCCCCCCTCAACTCTTTCTCCTCTTCCCCCCCCCCCCCCCCATCCCCCAACCATAGACAGTTTCCAGTAATAGGCAGTACCAAACCATAGACACCCTAATCATATCCTCTATACCTTACACAAAGTCAAGCCAACTAGCTATAGATGCACAGTACAGCATTATTGTGTCAATATCACCAAAACCTGACATTAAGTAATGGTGAACCTCAAACAAGACATCTCTGGAGCTTACAATTAACAAGAGAGTTCATTGTTTTATAAGTGTATCATTACGCAGTCTTTTTAATCATATTGAGTATCTCATGTTTTCAGATTCAAAATATAGTTTTCACATAATCTTTGCATTTGAGATAGTAAAACTCTGTTACACTAATGTTCCCAGATGTTTGAATGGATAAGCCACAACCGAGATCTTTTTCTAGTCAACTATACAGAAATTGGGACCTGCCACCAGATGGCAGTAGAACTTGAATCAGAGCATTGCCAGTTTGCAACAAGTGCCGAGGTTTGTCTGATCTTTTTCTGATGTTTTCCTTAAAGTACCCAGAAAATAGGGCATCTGCTAATATATCCATGTGTTACACTTGCAGACACACAAACACCACACTGGCATGGAAGGTTGTCCATTCTGTATTTGCCATTTACCCTTTTTCTTTTTATAATTCGCGGATATCGATATTCTTTCATGCCATGATATCAAACTGTCCATCATCTTCTCTCTTGGGTTTCCCCTGCCTCTCCTTCACTCCAATTTTCCTGATGTCATGATGTACTCAAGCTTTCCACTTACTCATGACATATCCATAGAAAGTGGGCTGTATTCTTCTGATGTGAGCAATCAATTCTCTCTCTGAGTTAACTTGTTCCCTTCATCCTTCCTGCTGTCACTGTGTATTCCAGTATTCCCCTTCATCTAACATGCCCAAAGAAAATGGACTGCCTTCTTCTGATACGGATAGCCAGTTCTCTTTGTTAGTTAACTTCCTGCAAGATATCTTCATCTTGCTTTTCATCCATCCTTGGTGTTCTCATCTTTCTTAAATAAAACCCCAGCTCTACAGCTTCCACATAGTTCGTCACTAGCCTGTTAATCAGTTACTCTGACTAATGTCTGTATGTGAACGTTAGGGTATGTATATACACACACACATGTATGTGTTCACGTACACACAGACACCAACCTACTGTGCCACAAGTGCTGAAGTCTGTTTTGTAGGCCGTGCTTAACCAACACATTCATTACCAGACAGGTGGTACTTTAACTCATTCTATCCTAAGCAGTTAAGTGAGCTGCAGTAGCTCAGTGCTAGCCTGTCAACCTGAGGGTCATATGTTTGAATCCCCATTGTAGCAGATTTGTAAAAATTGACCTACATTTCCAGGTCGGCACAGCCTAAAATGAGTACCAGGAAATATCCCAGAAGTAAACAATGGCTGACATGATATTGACCACATCACCCGTTGAGTGCCGTTTGGTGTCTCTGTGGTGAAGTTGTCAAGCTGTCTGCCTCGTGCTCCGAAGATTGTGGGTTCGATTCCGGGCTACTACTTTCGGTTCACAAGTGCATTTTCCTTGGAGACTCCTGGGGATCATCACTGGAACTACAGTGTTAGTGCTTTGTGTGACGCTTTCGGCAGGCCGCCTTGCGGAAAGAGACCGAGCCATATGGGATAAAACCCAGTGCAATGGAGTTGATCCTCTCGACTTTTAAAACTTTTTTTTGGTGTATAAAAATTTGAGACTAGCACCATATACCTAGTAGGCAAGTAAATCAGTGCTTTACTTTCACTGTATCACATGTCTTGTACACCTCAAGGTTTGTGAAAGGGTTCTTTACTTACTTATCTTAAGTAGCTGTTACTGTAAGCTAATACATATTTGGGTCTGAAGGGGTTAATTTAATACTATACCATAGATAGAGTTAAAGTAACAAATGAGATAGAGTGGATTAGTCGGGGTTAATGAATGAAAGAGTTAAAGAGTTATAAATAACAAATGAGATAGAGTGGCACAAGAAATTAAGTAAAGAATATCTTGTAAGTAGTAACCAACAAATGCTGCATCACTTGGTACTAAATGAGTTAAGTAACATATAGAATAAATGTTACTGATAATGCATAGTTAACTCTCTCACAGGCACATTTAACAATCCCAAATTTTTGTTTCTTCTTGTTATATATCAGTACATGTTACATTCTTGACATGCCTGTTAAAATTGAGGGTTGATGTCTTACTTTTAATAAGAATATTTTAACAATGATTGCTGTTCATTTGTTATTCTTTAACTTACATTTCTCACGGTTATATTTCACACTGTACACATGTAAAGTGGCTAATCCATAAACTTCTGAGATGAATGTTGTGAATACCTTGGACTGCCCTACATCTAACACAAATTCACTGGAAAAGGCTATTGAAAGTTGAATATTATATACATACTGCTAAAACAAAAAGAACAAAAAAAAAAAAACAGCATTCTTTGGGCATGTAATGAGAAGAGAGACATTGGAAAACATTGTGTTAACTGGAAAGATCAGTGGGAAAAGAGGCAGTGGCAGACTTAAAGAAATATTGCAGAATGGATTGAGATGTTGGCATGGGGGAATGTCATCAGCAGTGTTGGTCTACTCACCAGGGACTGATATCTGAGGAGAGACAGGCAGTTGGCAATGCACGTTTTGATGAGGATGATTCCATAAACATATTTTAGTTTCAGTTTTTTAATAGTATAGACATACTTTGCAACTTCAGATGGCGGGTGATTTAATAAGAGCTATGATCAGCGCTAAGGGTTGGCATGAGATTTGCAGTTACTGTTGGGATTGCTAAAATATATAAAGGCCTTGCCTATACAGTTCCAATCAATTTATGTGCTAGATTTCTATCCTAGTGTTATATTACAATGTCACCTGCTTGGAATAGGTCGGGTTAAGTGTGTAGGTTAAGATTCTGAGGCAACACTGAACCAAAGCTAAGCTTCTACACTGGACAAGTAAAAGCTGCCTACCATTTACTGTCATTTATTGAGATGTAGGACAGACGGGGTCTTGAGCCTGAGGAATTCAGGCCGCCTGGCTAGTGCAGTCACAGCAGACTGTGCAGGTTAGGGTTTTATTTTTGTTCCCGGCAGAAAAAATACACACTTTACTGAAGATTCAAACTCAGCATTCTTAGCCACTCAGCCAGCCGCTCCTCCCCTACCATTTACAATGCACCAAATATGCTTTAGCTTTCCCCAAGCCTTGTGTGTGCGTATTTTGTTGAATTCTTCTCTCATTTGAGAGCTGCAGTAGCACAGTGGCTAGAACACCTGCCTGCTGCCCCCGAGGTCATGGGTTGAAATTCCCCCTGGGATTAATTTGTTAAATCTGATCCCGCCTGAATTGGGTACCAGGAAATATCGTGTAAAGTAAAGGCAGCTGGTGTAACAGCGATCACATCACCCACAACTTTCCGATTGGTTTATACAAATATGGGTCAAGCACCACATGTCCAAGGTGCCTTAACCCTTTACAGGGCAGATGCTTGTCCGTTTTTTAGCCCTGAACAGGCAAGATTTTTTCAGGTTCGGTAAAATTTCGGGCTGCGTTAGTAAAAACATCACAAATAAGGTGTTAGTTAACCGAATTTAGTTAAATAACCAACACAATGAAGGGAAAAGCATGCAGAATATGTTACTCACATGATTGTTGTCGGTAATCCATATATGAACACAAATATTTACGAAATATAGCATATTGTTTGTGATTTTCCGTCATCTAAATGTAAATTTATAAACACATTTTCAGAATCATAATCACTTTCTTTAAAGTCTGACTCACGACTGCTATGCAAAGTAACGCTTTTCACTGATATCTAGCTCTGACTAATAGTCAACTTCGTGCCCTTTAACCCTTTACAGGGCAGATGCTTGTCCGTTTTGTAGCCCTGAACGGGCAAGATTTTTTCAGGTTCTGTAAAATTTCGGGTCGCGTTAGTAAAAACATCACAAACAAGGTGTTAGTCAACCGATTTTAGTTAAATAAACAACACAATGAAGGGAAAAGCATGCAGAATATGTTACTCACGTGATTGTTGCCGGTAATCCATATATGAACACAAATATTTACGAAATACGGCATGTTGTTTGTGATTTTCTGTCATCTATACGGCAATTTACAAACACATTTTCAGAATCATAATCACTTTCTTTAAAGTCCGACTCACGACTGCTAATGCAAAGTAACGCTTTGCACTGATATCTAGCTCCGATTAATAATCAACTTCGTGCCCTTTAATGTCATTTAAATTGAACAGAGCGAAATCTCGGCTATCACTTGAAGAATCGCCGAAATCCATTTTGAAAAACAGCGTAAAAATCCCGAAAACTATAAAAAAAAGTCCGTTAAAGTCTGTTCAAAGTCATTGTAGCGCGTTTACAAATGGCGGCCACGTTGTCAAGCTATCGGCGAAAGTGAAAGTAGTCATCGGAAGTGTCGGAAATCCGAGAGATCGCATTTTTAAAACGACTAGTCAAAGACGCGATTGGGCGCTACGCCCGTTTAACGCATCGAATGCTATCAGGCGCTATGCCCGTTAAAGGGTTAATGTCACTTAAATTGAACCTAGTGAAATCTCGGCTATCACTTGAAGAATCGCCAAAATCCATTTTGAAAAACTAAGCGTAAAAACCCCGAAAACTATAAAAAAAAGTCCGTAAAAGTCTTACAACATAATAGTATCGGACGGTTTCAGGCGATCTGCCCGTTTAAGCGATCAGACGGAAATGGACGTTCTGCCTGGTAAAGGGTTAAAGCATGTAAAAGAGTTTTTTATTTTATTTATTATATGCCCAATGTAAAAAAGATTCTTTACTTACTCGACTGACTGTTCTCATTTCAGAATGTGTATGTGAATATCACAAGGATTCTGGGGATGGCCCAGCGCATGTGTGATTCTGGTCATTATGCTTCCAACACTATACGAATGGAAGGTGGCAAGCTGGAGAGGGAGTGGAAGAGTCTGGCAGCAGCACTTGAAGACAGGAGCACTGTCCTGCGCATGTCAGTTGTCTTTCATAAAAAAGCTGAACAAGTAAGTATCTAATTAGTTAGTTAGTCAGTCACGGTTCCAACTTCACGGCAACGGGTCGTCCCCATTATGCTCCGTTCCTGTGCTAGTGAATATCACACAAAATGCTCCTCACTGCCCAATGTGAAAAGTGTAAAAGACAGGAGTCTCGGCAAGCCAACAGCCCGCACAGGTACACTGTGCATAATGCCGCCGCCAGAATGCCAACACAAAAGTCCTCCACAAAAAATATAGTTCATCATCGATGGAGTCTGCAGTCACCAGAAAGACTTCATTGACCCAGGTTTTATCCCATATGGGTTGGTCTCTTTTCACAGGGCGACCCGGATGTGGCACAAGGAGTTAAGTAAAGAATATCTTCTAAGTAGTAACCAACCAATGTTGCATCACTCGGTCTAATTGTTAGACTAATCATCTGGCATAAAAGTATCTTTTCTGCTATAAGTAATCATTTACAGTTTCCCATATTTTAATGTTAATTTTTAAAAAAATTGTCTGCATAACATTATAATTATGTGATGCTGAAATGGGGCTATGAAGTGGTTATAAGGCTTATAATATCTCTTAGCCCAAGCTTAAGTCAATTATTCGAACACTATCTCAGTACAGATTACCTTCCTCCTTAATAATAGAAATAATAATAATAACAAAACCCTAGTATAACAGCCAGTCCCCTTTTGGTAAGCCAGTATATTCCACATGGCTAATAACAAGTGTCACACCATTATCTAATATTACTGAGTCGTGTAGTTTTGATGTTCGCATTTTGCCCATGCCTTTATAATGCATATCTTTTATATTGTTACTGTTCTCTGTTAGCCTTGAATGACGTGTGAATGAAATAATGTATGAAAGAGAGTGATAGAAGGGCAGAATGTTAGACGGGCCTGCGTGCCCAATTCTTAACCCTTTGAAAATAAAGTTCGTTCGTTCATTAGATGTGATGAACTCTACTGCCGGAAATCTGCCTAAATGTTGGATTTAAACCTCTATTGGCATCCAAATAGGACAGCAAGTGAAGCAAAAGGAAAATAATGTTCTGCCAACCACATGTCTTTATGAAGCTGTTTATTTGATGATTTTTCCTGTGAACTATTTTTGTTATTCTATGAAAGCATCACATCTAAAAATCTTGTAATGTCCTTTCAGTTTGTTTAGTTTAAAGTCCATGTTTTTCATCTGTACTGCGCTACAGGCCAGATGTTTGTGGTAACTTCTCTTTTCCACAGTATTGATCTTCTTCTTCTTCTTCTTCTTCTTCTTCTTCTTCTTCTTCTTCTTCTTCTTCTTCTTCTTCTTCTTCTTCTTCTTCTTCTTCTTCTTCTTCTTCTTCTTCTTCAGCGTTCCGAGCCATTGAGGTTCTTTGCTGCAGATACAATCCGTCTCCATTCGTCTCTCTGGTTGACCTTCTCTTGCCAGTCGTTGATTCCAAGTGCTTGTAGGCTTGTAGGAATTGATGTTTTTTTATTTTTAAAATGTTTGTTTATTTTCTCCATATTTCTGTTTTTGCAACTATTCTGATTAAGTCCAGTAAATAAGGAGGCCTCCAGCTGATATTGCCAGGAGGGTGTGTGAAATGCTGAGGTTCAAACTAATAGAAAACTGGCACATTTACTGATAACGTTCATAACACTTTGCGAGGCATTTATGTAAAATATTAGTAATACTCAGGGCTGGAGTAAGAGGGAGCTGAATGTCACCCCACCACTTATATGTGCTGTAAGAAGACAACTTTTCAGAGTTGATTAATAAGGACTGTTGAAATATATGCAGCTTTTCTGTTGGCAGTGAAACACTGGCAAACATCAGGGCTAAATCATGCATGTAGATGAGTCCTATCTAAGACTGATGCTTCAAATGTAACATAAAAGATTATCTGATGGGCTTTTGTTTTTAAAAAAAGTCGCTTAAAAGTCGAGAGGATCAACTTCATTGTACCAGGTTTCATCCCATATGGCTTGGTCTCTTTCCGCAGTGTGGCCCGTCGAAAGCGTCACACAAAGCACAAGCTCCATAGCTCCAGTGACGACCACCAGGAGTCTCCGAGAAAAATGCACTTGTGAACCGAAAGATGTAGCATAAAATTGAACCAATAACCTTCGGAGCGCGAGGCGGACGGCTTGACCACTTCACCACAGAGACTCCCTGATGGGCTTTTGTTGAAATAAGCCAGTGTTTAGGACAAGATCACTTGCTAAGACAAACGTCAGAAGTATATAGAGGATATTCTGCTCGGGGCATGCAGGTGTGTGAGGAAATGAACACGTTGATAGACTGGCCACCGCTCCTTGGGGTGGTGAGCTACCTTATGACAAGGTTAATGTGAAGGCTCTCTGGAATGGAGTGGAAAGTGCAGCAAAACAGGCAGAGGATCAACACATGGAGAGGCTATTTCAGCGGGGAGTGAGCTGAGGGTCTGGACGAAGCTCAGCAAATTGGGGAAAGTGCGGGTGGACCTTTTATAAGACGGACACTGGTACCATCAGCATCAGCATGGGAGCTCTTTGTTGGCACCTGTAAGGGAATGGAGCATGTGTGGGAATGTCCTGAGTGTAATGATTTTAATTCTTAAGCTCATAGATACTACTGTAGAGGCATAAAATGATATCACATCTGCAGAATAAAGGCATTATTACGTCAATCCATCAAAACTTTTCTTCCCAGAGATATAAATCTCTGGTAACAATTTTATCAACTTGGATAAACTCCAGAGTTACAAAGTCAGAAAAACAATGATCTGTACAGTGGATTAAGCCTCCTATGGTGGTGAAGCAGTGCACTATCTACTGTGATACCAGTATCTGTGAGTGGCACCTTGCCGCCTTGACAGACGAAAGTATGTGGAATGAAATTTGGCCAAAATTCTGTCTCACAATGCCTGGGCATGGATTCAGAGAACATGTGTTACCCATGCAGCATGTTCCCTCTCTTGGCCTTGCATTGTTTACTCCAGAGGAAAGGATAACCAGTACGTCTGGAACAATGTAGGCTGCAGATGCTGGCGGCTCAGCATCAAACCTCCAAGAGCGGGAGGTGAGTCTCACCTCCAAGAGCAGGAGATGTGTGATGGCCAGACCCTCGTGTCCATGGGACTTGACTCAGAGGTGTTCAGCCGCATCTCACAGCTAAGGGCCTTAAAGAAAGTGTCTGGACCTGTATGAGCGTGTACACCTCTCAATCATAAGTGTCCGGACCAATGTAAGCATGTACTACCATCAGACTCCCTGCCTGACTCTGCGGATCCCGCGACCAGCGAGAATAAGCCCACCGGAGATATTGTTCGTCTGTTGCGACCAAATCTCCAGGTGACTGAAAAATGATAAAAGTAGTGGTATTTCAATTGCGCTTGCACTCCCACCTATGCTACACCCTTCATGTGTCGTCACACAAAGTCGGACTAGAGTCAAGCTCATAGATCCCCGTTAAAGGGATTAAAGCGTACTCATTCCAGTTACAGGGCCTCGATAGAGTCTCGTATTGTTATTTTTCGTCACTACCTCCCCATGCCGGGAGTGGGTAAGTTGTGTGCCTGATCTAGGTAAAGGATTATTAAAGTTAAGTTAGAACAAATTAACTGTACAGTTGGAATGACAGCATGGTGACTTATTTATGCCTTTCAGTACCTTGCCCAAGTAATTGTGTGGCAGAACACGTGCGAGAACTTGAAGATACCGTCTGGCATAGAAGACCTGGAAGATGCCCTGCAGCAGCATCAGAACCTCATTGAGACAATCAGTCAGACATATGCAGAGGTAAGAACTGACCATTTGTGTGAGTAATAGTGTGTGTACAGTGATTTCCTTCAACACAGAAGATGTAACAGTGACTTGACTAAGGCATTCCAACGCTACTGTTATTTACTGATGCCAGTCATGTACTTTTCTCCTCTTCTGCTATTTACTTTCAGCATTGACATGTAGTCAGTTACACAGTTGTAGGATTAATAAATGAATTACCAATATGGAATTCATGGAAAGAACTAAATAAACATCCTTGAATCAAGAGGTGAGGAAAAGGTGCCGGCACTGGGTAGGATACATTGAGATCACCTGATAACTGCATGACTAGAAAGCCATTTGTCTGTAATCCTCAGGGGGCAGCGAAACAGAGGGCGGCCTAAAATACATAATATAGGAAGTAGAGACAGACGAATAATATGGAGAGGACATGGAAGAAGCTACAGGAGATAGCAAATAATAGGATGGGTTGGAGTTAGTTAACTGAGGATCTCTGCTACAATGGAAGACAAAGGGTACAATTAGAAGAATCTGTGAGACTTCCTGGGAAGGGGAGGGGGGTGTTTGTGTGTGTCATTACTGGAACTAAGGAGATCATGCTATGCACGACGCTTTCAACGGACCTCTCTGTGGGATAGCCTCATATTTTTAAAGACCAACCTGCACACGTCGGATAATGTGGTCAATATCGTGCTGGCCGCCTTTACTTCCAAGGACATTTTCTGGTACACATTTTAGGTTGGATCAGGTCTTGGAGCCCAGGTGAATGTTTATAAAATATAACATGACAAAACACTATTTACTGCTCGTAGAAACATTCAGAAGCATGAGATGCAATGAGAAACACTATTTATTAATTCAATAACTTTACACAATGAAAGACTTTTATTCATTCAGTAACTTTACATGGCAAAACTATTCATTCAGTTACTTTATATGACAAAACACAATTTATTAATAGACAACCATTACTTTCACTCATACTGCCTAGTTGTTACTGAGTTGTTACTTTATATGTGTTTGCACTAGTTATTTTAACTCATTCACATTTTTCTATTGTCTATCCTGTTATTTTTTTAAAATAGCAATGGTGTGAAACTAAAAGAGTTACAAGTTATAATTTCTGTTCAAGATATTCATAACAGGGTTATTATAATTTTTTCATTATTTCACTTGGTGGTATCTTTTCTGTAGTTTTATGAGCCTATCTAGATAATTAACAGTGTGTTTTCATTGTATGTGAAGTGTTGTACAGTTTTGTTGTCAAGTATTTGAAATTAAGCATGTCTGTTGTTTCTTCCTCCGACAGGTTTGTGGTGATGGCAAAGCCCTTCTTGACACTCTCCAAACACCAGTTACCTCCAGCAGTGCAAATTCAATCACTGCCAAGGCAGACTACTCTGAAGCAGCAGGGCATGTACTGGATGTTGTTCATGAGGTGGGTTATCTTTCAGACACAGTGCTTGCATACCAAGACAGTGCATTCAGTATCCAGTATTGGAGGTCAGCATGGCCGAATGGATAGGAATATTTGTTCTTAAACTTCTGGTGTGCTGATGTCGAAGTGGCGGGTTCAACCCCTACCCTGAACGGTTGGACTAAAATGTTTTCTTCTTGTCCTTTAACCCTACCAGGCCGCTGTACCAATTTTTCGGTAATTTCCTAATCTGCCGCTATACCTAATTTTCGGTACTTTGCCTAGTACGTGAAAAAAATGCGTCACAAACTAAAAATAACCAACCAGTCGTGGTCAAACCTCATGGTTAGCCATTGCAAATGTCTGCCCCCATATGTTTGAATTGACTTTGTGTGGTTTAACGTGAAAAATTCTGAAAATTCACGAGCGGCTGATGAACCAAGCTCTTCAACAAGAAAGTGAAGTAGGTCTAGACTTTTCACAGTCCAACAGCTGATCGATACTTTGGTTTATTCAGACTGGATTTGCACACAAAGGTGGAATATTGGCGCTACTTGAAATGTAGACCTATTTTCTACAATGTCTCCAAGTTCCATCTTATTCTAACCACTTGTTTGCTTGTAACTAACATTTTTCTATATCATGTTGGTTTTTTCTATTTAATGCTCAGGAGCCCAGGTATAGGGGACAGTTAGGTTCAGGGCCTCAGGGCTGGTAGGGTTAAAACAAAAGTGCCCAGCAGAGATGGGATTATTTTGTCTGACCAGTACAACCGTGCAGTTGACCCAGCCTAATGAAAAATTGGTAGCAGAATTTTCTGGAAAGGAAAGTTGAGTGGTCTGAAGAGCCAACATCACAGCACTCAGGACATTCCCATATGTGCTTCATCCTCATTTTCAACAGCCAACGAAGAGTTCCAATAGTAATGGTATCTGTTGCTGTCTGATTATGTGTCAACCTGGCCTTTCTTCGCAGTACTGAGTGTCAGCCAGATCCTCTGGTTAGAAAGGAGATGTGACAAGGAAGGGACATGGCTACGCCATCTCATTGTGTCGTGGCATAAAGTATTAAGCATATTACAACACGGGTTAAAGGCGAGATGACTGACTTCATTGCACTTGATTTGACCCCATATGCCTCATTCTCTCTGCAAAGAATGGCAGGCTGGCTGCTGAGAGCATTACACACAGCACGAATCTTGTAGCTCCAGCTGTGACCCTCAAGGGTCTCTGGAAACATTGCACTCGTGGTCTGAACGATGCAGTCTGAAAACTAACCTTCTGCACCAGACAGGTGGCTTGACCATCTTCCCATGGGACTACAACTGCCTATCTTTCATCAAATAATAGCTGGCTGGTTTAATTGGAATCTATCTGTTATACTGGAGGGTGGTGCAGAAAACAATTATGATACCTGCACCCTAGTGTTGAGATAGGTAAATAAATAATTCAATCTGTTGTGGAAATCTGATATTGAAATGATCAGTACTTATTTCAGAAATGAATAAAGAAAAACCAAATTGATAAAGGTGAATAATGGAACACAATGGGAACACAATCAAAGGTAACAGGATGTTTCAGCAGCAGTACCTTCATCAGCAAACAAAAACAAACTGTATGCAGATATAAATTTGTATAAATGTTACATAAAAAACATGAGGTGCTTATTTCATCAGAATCAAAAAAAAATAACTTGCCAGTAACTTGAAAAAGGAAACAGCTGCAAATAATGGCCTCATTAATTAACTTAAAGGGTAATGATGATACTCATTGCAAAGTGTGTCAGATGTAAACTAAGAGAAATATATTATAAAATGACTTCAGTGAAGATTGGTGAAATAACAGACCTAATCACTAGTGAAGAACTGTGAGTTATCTCTGTTTGTGAGTATCTGGATGACCATTTTAGCATAAAGAAGACGCTCATAAGTAGTCTGATGAAATGAATTGACCAAAAGCAAATTCACTTTCAATGAAATAGAAATTAATAATTACAAAAATCTCCTGACATAATCTCCCCCCCCCCCCCCCCTCTCTCTCTCTCTCTCTCTCTCTCTCTCTCTCTCTCTCTCTCTCTCTCTCTCTCTCTCTCCCCTCCTATCCTCTCACTCTGTCTCTCTCTCCCCCTCACACCATGTGTATGCATGGATGAATGTGTGTATGTGCCTGGGTTCGTGCTTGAATGCATGCTCCCTTGTGTTACCTGGTCCTATAAAGAGAGCAAAGAATAGTAACACCACACCCTGCCGTGCATGACATAAAAAAAAAAAAAAGATTTTTAATGGTCATGTTTTGCATACTGTTTTGAAAACTCCAGCAACCTTACTCCAGCATTCCATCTCCAATGCGATGGGTTACTCTCTGATGGAATGTTCCTAGGGAGTAAGTGTGACAGTGATAGCAATGTGACGGAAGGAAAATACTGTTTTTTAAAATCATTTATCATTTATTTAACTTCCTTCACAATCTTTGGGTGTTTGAGTCACTGTCTGTCATATACTGCCTATAGTACCTTGCGGTATAGGACGGGGGTCTTGAGTCTGAGGAATTAAGGCCACAAACTGTGCAGGTTAGGGTTTTATTTTTCCCCCCTGACAGACAAAATCCACACCTTATCGAGGATTCAAACCCGGGTCTCCTGTAGGAAAACCCAGCATTCTAGCCTCTCGGCCAGCCTCTACACCTGATGTTTGAGTAAAGGTGACAATTGATAAGTCTGTGTTTTTTTTATTGACATCCTGTTTCTATCTGTCAAATCTTCTGAACCTGTTGGAGGCAGAATAATTATTCTGAAGTCAGTACCCTGCTTGAGGACAACCTAAGAAATTGACCTGTATTTCCTCATTTCTGATCAAACAAACCCTCACAGCATACACACAATGGTACTGCTGTATGACAATCTTCTTCAGGTGTCTAGTCTGGAACAAACATCTGTGAGCACGACTCTCCAATCCTCTCTGTCATCAGATCTTCTTCAGGCACCTTGTCTAGAGCAGAAATTGGCAATCATGATTCTCCAATCATCTCTACTATCAGATATTTTGAAGACATTGGTATTGTTGATATTATTATTTGTTGCACAGATTTTTAACCTCTCCACATACATCGTTCCGTCTACCTCTGCCTCTCTTACCTAGTATTCTCCTACATAGGCTAATTTCTCTAATCCATCTCTTCTGTTGGTATAGCCCATGTGTCTTTTCCTCATAGTTTTGGTGATGATAGTTTACTTTTTAGGTGATAAAATTGTAAAGATATTCTTGTGGCATTTACTGCTGTTGGGATGTGAAATGTTAGGCCTTTGCATACTCTAGGCCATGGCTAATAAGGTGAGGTATTCAGTTTCCTTGCTCACCATACAGTCTAGAACCCATTTTATATAAGGTTAGGTCGACCCTAGAGCTGTGCTAGTTGAAAAAATAATTCTGCCACTACTGGTTATTTAATCTGGGCCACTGCCTTCATAGGAAAGTGCAATAACCACTATGCCATCATAGCTCATGTGATGATGATAATTTGTTCCAGAATACAGTCTTCTTATTTTGTTTTTTGCCCTTTATCCCTCATTGGGGCATAGTCCATCAACCAACTCAAACCAAGCCATCCCATTTTTTGCTCTCTCCTGCAACTCCATCCATGTTCTCCCCATATTATTAATCTCTGTCTCTAATTCTCTTTTCCGTGTGTTTTGAGGAATCCTTCTATTGTGTAGGTTCCAAACAAGGGAGTGTCTATTTATACTATCCTCAGGTTTTCTCCTTGTGTGTCCTATCCTGTGCCAGCATCTTTACCTCACATCTTGATTCGCTGGAAGTTTAGTTCTGTCCATATTTGTGATTTCCACACATTTTCTAAGGCTATGAATGCTCCTCTTGCCAATTGTATATTTATTTTAATATCTCAGTCTGTTGCCTTTTCTTTGCCTACTTGACTGCCTAAATAGCTTCTGCCTCTTGAAGTGTGGTTTTATTAAGGGAGATCATGTTGTTATTTTCTTGGTTTAATCTCTTTATCTTTGTCTTTCCCTTATGAATTTTTGAATTTTTAGACCTAACTATTGTGCCTTCCCTACAAGTTTTTTGAAGGATAATTATTAGAAGAGAGAAACTTGAACATCGGACAAGTGGAAAGGACAGAGAAATAGATTCTTGACAGTTTTTCATTATGGCTTGTAAGTGTTAGCATGCAAATTGATATCTTCTGCTGGGGATCACAAGTTGTGGAGAAGCATGATCACCCACACCAGTTAACAAGAAACTTGATGATGATGCTGATGATTTTAATTGCGTTTTGTTGGTAAAATATAGGCATGCTTGACTTGGTTGCTATTTCATTTTCAGGTCTTAGCTCATCAGCGACATCTGGAACAAATCTGGCACAGTAAGAAGGTCAAGCTGCACCAAAGGCTGGGGTTGAGGCTGTTCCAGCAGGATGTGAAACAGGTTCGTGTTTACATGCAGGCCTGGAAGTTTGTGTTTCTGTGTATGACATTTGATACATGTAACAAAACTACCACCCACTGAATTCTCAGGCGTGTATAATGTATGAAGCTGATGATTACTTTATGGACTTTCCCTGCTTAGATAGAAGATAGATTGTGACATATTTTGTTGTTATTGTAATATTTTATGTTGTTATACACTTTTTATCTATTAATATTCACCATTTGGAAAGTAGACTATTCATTGCGATCAGGTTGAATCGAAGAGTTTATAGTATTTCATTAATTATTAACATTTCCATGTTTATTAAAGGAGATGATTTGTACAAGTTTTATTTATGTATTACAAATAATAGTCAAAAACTAAACCAAACTCTGTGAAGTTCTTGCAGTTGTGTATGTTTGCAGTAAATTCTTCATTAATATTGCTTCATTTCTGAATGTTTTTCTTTCAGGTCATAGACTGGCTTAATAACCATGGTGATGTTTTCTTGAAGAAGAATACCTCCATTGGGAAATCGTTACAGCGAGCAAAAGCATTACAGAAGAGCCATGAACACTTTGAATCCGTCGCAAGGGTGAGTATCATCACTGTGGGTAATGTTGCTGTTGTTGTTATTGAGACAGCTTCTGACCTTTGCCCTGCGCTCATCAAGAGTTCATGAACGGTTACATTTGTTCCATATAAATTGTTTTTCAGCTGCCAAAATTGTTCTATATAAAGTGTTCATCAGCTGTTATATTTGTTCCATATAAAGTGTTCATCAGCTGTTGTATTTGTTCCATATAAATTGTTCATCAGCTGTTGTAGTTATTCCATATAAAGTGTTCATCAGCTGTTGTATTTGTTCTTTATAAAGTGTTCATCGGCTGTTGTATTTGTTCCATATAAATTGTTCATCAGCTGCCACAGTTATTCCATATAAAGTGTTCATCAGCTATTGAAGTTATTCCATATAAAGTGTTCATCAACTGTTTCAGTTATTCTATATAACATCATCAGCTGTTTCAGTTATTCCATATAAAGTGTTCATCAACTGTTGCAGTTTTTCCATATAAAGTGTTCATCAACTGTTGCAGTTATTCTATATAACATCATCAGCTGTTGTATTTATTTCATATAAAGTGTTCATCAACTGTTGCAGTTATTCTATATAACATCATCAGCTGTTGCAGTTATTCCATATAAAGTGTTCATCAACTGTTGCAGTTTTTCCATATAAAGTTTTCATCAACTGTTGCAGTTATTCTATATAACATCATCAGCTGTTGCAGTTATTCCATATAAAGTGTTCATCAACTGTTGCAGTTTTTCCATATAAAGTGTTCATCAACTGTTGCAGTTATTCTATATAACATCATCAGCTGTTGTATTTATTCCATATAAAGTGTTCATCAACTGTTGCAGTTTTTCCATATAAAGTGTTCATCAACTGTTGCAGTTATTCTATATAACATCATCAGCTGTTGCAGTTATTCCATATAAAGTGTTCATCAACTGTTGCAGTTATTCTATATAACATCATCAGCTGTTGTATTTATTCCATATAAAGTGTTCATCAACTGTTGCAGTTATTCCATATAAAGTGTTCATCAACTGTTGCAGTTTTTCCATATAAAGTGTTCATCAACTGTTGCAGTTATTCTATATAACATCATCAGCTGTTGTATTTATTCCATATAAAGTTTTCATCAACTGTTGCAGTTTTTCCATATAAAGTGTTCATCAGCTGTTGCAGTTATTCCATATAAAGTGTTCATCAGCTGTTGCAGTTATTCCATATAACATCATCAGCTGTTGCAGTTATTCCATATAACATCATCAGCTGTTGCAGTTATTCCATATAACATCATCAACTGTTGCAGTTATTCCATATAAAGTGTTCATCAGCTGTTGCAGTTATTCCATATAACATCATCAGCTGTTGCAGTTATTCCATATAACATCATCAACTGTTGCAGTTATTCCATATAACATCATCAGCTGTTGCAGTTATTCCATATAACATCATCAGCTGTTGCAGTTATTCCATATAAAGTGTTCATCAGCTGTTGCAGTTATTCCATATAACATCATCAACTGTTGCAGTTATTCCATATAACATCATCAGCTGTTGCAGTTGTTCAGTATAAAATTATCAGCTGTTACAGTTGTTCCACATAATGTCATCATCTGTTTCCGTTGTCATCAACTGTTACAGTTGTTCCATATAGCATTTTAGTAAGTGTGAGTGCACTGGCCAACCACCTCATTTATCATGACCTTGAATATGTGAACAGCAGCATCTGCTATGCCTTCTATGTATTCCTTTACGTCTTTACCTTTCGTGGATTCAATTTGGTCGATATTTTTGAGGCTTGCCTACTTAACTTCGTGGGTTAACTAATGGATTAGTTATACTTTCATCCTTTGGTATAATTACAAATGTATCATGTTGGTTTTGCTTTGCCAATGTCAATGCAAAACTAAATTCTGCTTATTTCTCCTCTTGTTCTGTGCTCTTTCCATATAACCCTCCAGTCATAGGGCCTCTAGTATAATTCAGTTGTGCTTTAAGAACATCTTATGCAATAAAGCCTTGTCATCGTAGCTTAGGAAAAAGTCTTGCATCTTACATAGAATCAACTATTAAATATGGCTGTGAAATTGGACAATTAGTAAACAAGCAGAAATATCCCATGAGACCTCAGAGAAGTAGCTTTACAAACATGTGCACAAAAATTAATCGAACTGCCAAAATGAATAATCTAAATGTTTTGAACGAGGCAATGACTACAATACCTGAAAAGAGGCTGTTTTTTAGCCAAATTATGAGAAGAGAAAAACTGGAGCATGTAGTGACAACTAGAACAATTTATGAATTGAGAGATAGAGGAAGACAGTGAGGGAAGATTCTTGGCAATCTTTTGACATGGCACAGTAAGGTCTTAGCACATGTGTTGATATATGCATTCTCAAGAATGCAGGATGTGCAGAAGCATGATTACCCATGCCAATTGCCAAGGTACCTTGATCAAGATGATGGTTCTTAAAGTATATTTAATTTTAAATATTACTTCATCATCCCATTTCCTTTTTATTGTTTATTTGTTTTAATGAGAACAATGTTTTCCTTTTGTGAATGTGAATAATGAAGACACAAACAATATATTGCATTGATAAAAACTCTGTCGTGGAGCAAGCATGACAAGAGGCTTCTGATCATCAGAAGTGATCCTCCTCAGAATTTTTCAGCCCTTTATCTAATACAGAGGGAGTCATGACCTGGGTGGGCCTGCCCCCAGAGAGTGTCAGGCAGGTAAAGGGCTGAAACATTCCGGGAAAGGGAAACCTGTTCCAGCGATCAGAAGTCTCTTGTTTTGCTTACTCTGAGGCAGAGTTGTATTTATTTGCTATTTATTTCCTGGCATATTTTGCTGTATCTTGTCAGGTGCATACTACAGAGAAAAGTTCAACATATATATTGAAGCAGTGTAATGAATCCGTTCAAACTAAATGAACAAAACACATTGTCATAAGTTTCAATGTCACCACTGTAATTTTAAAGACACTGTCATGTGTTTTTGTTGACATTATTGTGGTCTACCTGGACCTTAATGAGTATCTGACGTGAGTTAGAAGCTGATGCCATAACTTCTAAACTTCCCATCCATTTCTCAGTAATTTTTCTTAATTAAATATTCTCTCATGCATGCATGCCTTGTGTTTTGCTTGTAGGAAGTCTTGAAGAATTATATGAAATAGTGAATGAATCACCAAGATGTAGCAAGACCTTAGTAACATGTCACTTTCATCACATTAACACACCCACAGAGTGTGCTTATGTGAATTTGTGGTTATCCTAACCATTTAATTGTGTGTGTGTTTTGGGGGAGGGGGCGGAGATAGAGAGAGAGATAGTTTTCACACACACACAAATACGCACAACGAAAGAGTGCACATGGAAATGTGTTTTTCTTGCGTTTGTTCGTTTTAAACTTCAGCATAGTTCACCACATTCTCCTACTGCCAGTAGTCGTTACTACCCATGAGTACACTGGCCTGATTTATGTCAGGGTTAGCTTGCCCTATTACCAGTGTCCCTCACCGTCAGGAAAACTGTTCTCTGATGTCCCTAAGTCAGGGATGAGAAGTCAACATTTTAGTCCAGCTGACTGCATGTCAGAGAATGTGGTGGACTATGCTGAAGTTTAAAGCAAACAAATGTATTTCCATGTGCACTCCTTCCCCTGTGCATATGTGTGATGTGTGTGTGATAACTATCTCTCTCTCTCTTAACCCCCCCCCCCCCCCCCCCCCACCACCACACACACACACATAGAATTAAATGGTTAGGATGGTTTAGGGAGTCTCTGTGGCGAAGTGGTCAAGCCGTCTGACTCGGGCTCTGAAGGTTGTGGTTTCGATTCTGGGCCATGTTCTTAGGTTCACGAGTGCATGTTTTTCCGGAGACTCCTGTCGTTGCTGGAGCTACGGAGTTCATGCTTTATGCGATGCTTTCAGCACTGTGGAAAGAGACTGAGCCATATGGGATGAAAACTCGGTGCAATGAAGTTGACTTTTAAGCAACTTTTTTTTTTGACTGGCATGTGTAATGAACCTACTATGCTGTGTTGAGAAGAGATAGTTTACGGGTGGTTAAAAAAAGGTGGTAAACCTTTCACTCATGCTGACCTCCACATGGAGATAACTAATGCAGAAAAATATATCATAGCTTGAATTATTGCTACCCAGCAGATAACACCAGAAGTAGGTGTTTACAATTGTTACAATAACTTAATGGTCTGTCCATCTTGTACAACCTAGTATTTTTAATGTTTTGAGGTTGTCCATCTATCACAGTTATCATCTTTCTAATATATGCCTTTTGAAGTACCTTCACTCTCTTTTTTTACACGTTTGAATATGTAGAGCTTTGTATGTGTACAGATTTGTGTGTGTTTACTTTAGTCTTTATTGGGTCTGGCTATTATTTATAAACATTTCATTTGAATTCCAACTGACCGTTTAAAAAAAAAGGCTCTATTACTAGAACTGATAAATAAAAGTTTATCATAAATACAGCAGGAATCTTCAATACTTTGTTGAATATTACTCACATTCTTGCACCTTTTCTGTCTGTAAATTTCCTTTGCAGTCACAGTGTTAACCAAATGCTACTTTGTGGCTGAATAATTCAGGTTTTAAATGTAACAGTCGGGTTTTAAATGTAACTACTGGCTGAAACCGAAGGAATTAAGGTTGAGAGAATTCTCCATACAGACTAACAGTAACCCACTCTGTGATAGTTGAGGCACACCTGGCCATGCAATATGACCTTGATTTACCAATTATGGCCACCAGAAACAAAGTTGCACAAGTTAAGGCATAAGTGAGAGTATCAGCGGACAAAAAACACCCTTTGCACAGTTTTATTTATGATAGAAAAGGAAAGTATCTAAGTTTTAGTTTAGTTGACGGATCAACATCATGGCACACGAGTGTAACCCATATTTGCTCCGTTCTACTCCTAACTCAAGCCTGAGTCCGGAGAATCTCAGTTCACTGCACGAACTCTGTAGCACCGGCGAGGATCCTGAAATACTTTGGGTAGATTTTTAACTCAAAATTTTGCCCGGGCAGCGCCGTTAGGCTACTCTTTTTCGATTTCCAATTGCCAAGGGATTTTTTACGTTCGCAACAATACACATGGGCTTCCGACCTCACTACCCAGAGACCAGGGGAAATTTTTGTTACTAGAAGTCCACGTGAAGGCTAATAGACTACAATGGCTGGGGCATATAGAAAGAATGGAAGACAATAGGGAAACAAAACTCGCTTACACTCAGGAAATAAATGACCGTAGACCCCGAGGTAGACCAAGAAGACGGTGGAGAGATAATATATATACAGACCTACAAGCACTTGGAATCAACGACTGGCAAGAGAAGGTCAGCCAGAGAGACGAATGGAGACAGATTGTATCTGCAGCAAAGAACCTCAATGGCCGGAACGCTGAAGAAGAAGAATAAGTCCACGTGAAAAAATCCCGACCCTTACTGGGGCTTGAACCCGGTACCTCCAGCACTCAAGGCGGACACCATACCACAAAACCACTCAGCCCCCCAAAAGTGTCTCAAAAGAGGTGACTGCTGGATTGCTGAGGGTCGTAGAGTTAATAAAGCAGATTCTGACTTGGATAGAAGCAAATCTGTGACTTGGATAATCTCCAACACAGATAAAATTGGACTGATACACTCGTAGACATGAAAAAACACTCACAGATTGTCATTACATTCGGGAGATATTGCAGAGGTCATTTAGCTATGGTGGGCAACGTTATATACCTCATATACCTCATGAATTATGTAATTTTGTATTTATTGCAATCCCAAAGAAATCAGGAGCCTTGGAATGTGATCAACATCGAACAATTAGTATAATGAGTCACATCACGAAGATTTTGCTAAGAATTATCATGCAAAGAATTAGGAGGAAAATACAACCTGAAATAGGAGAAGAACAATGTGGGTTTGTAGAAGGAAAGGGTACAGTAAATGCTGTATATTTACTGAGAACCGTAATTGACCATAAACAAAGATCTACACCTTTGCTTTATTGACTACACAAAGGCTTTCGATAAAGTGAGACATCTCAATATGATAAGGATGCTTGAAGATCTACAAATTGATGGAAAAGACCTTAGACTTGTAAAAAACATATATTGGAAACAACAAGCTGCCATAAGAGTTGATAATGAAGTAGGCCAATATCAGCCTATCAAGAGAGGTGTGAGACAGGGATGTGTAATGTCTCCAGATCTGTTTTCCCTGTACAGTGAAAATATTTTCAGAAATATTGAAGATATGGAATGAATCAACATTGAGGGACGGTGCATCAATAACATTAGACATGCAGACGATACAGTCTTGATTGCAGACAATGAACAGGACCTGCAACATTTAGTAGATGCAGTTGTTACACACAGTGAACAACAAGGGTTAGAATTAAATTGTAAAAAGACACAGATTATGGTCGTCACTAGGAAGAACGAAATACCACAATGTAATATACAAGTAAATGGGAATATTCTTCAACAAGTGAATAGGTACAATTATCTCGGAACAGTAATAACATCTGATGGGAGATGCCTTGAAGAGATTAGAACAAGAATCGCCATATCTAAGGTAGCCTTTAGCAAGATGAAAAACATACTGACCAAGTGAATAGGTACAATTATCTCGGAACAGTAATAACATCTGATGGGAGATGCCTTGAAGAGATTAGAACAAGAATCGCCATATCTAAGGTAGCCTTTAGCAAGATGAAAAACATACTGACCAATAAAAAGATGTCAATTGAAATGAGAAAAAGAGTGTTGAGGTGCTACATAGAACCTGTACTTTTATATGGATGTGAAGCTTGGACAATGAGCAGTCAAGCTGAAAAACATCTGATGGCTGTAGAAATGTGGTTTCTGAGGAAAATGCAAAGAATACCATGGACAGCCAGAAAGACCAATGAACAGGTCCTTCAAGAAACAAATGAAGATCGTAAACTGATTAGAGTCATTAGACGTAGACAGTCACAAATTTTTGGGCATGTTATGAGAAGAAATGAATTGGAGAACTTGGTGACAACTGGTAAGATCGAAGGGAACAGACCAAGGGGAAGACCTAGAAGCAAATACCTGGATGGCTTGGCCTCGTGGCATGGTCGAGACAGAAACACAGAGCTGATCCACGACTCTGGTGATCGAGTGAGATGGCAAAACATGACCGCCACGCTTACCGGCATGGCACATGATGGATGGATGGATGGGCAACGTTGACATAAAGGATCTGATAGAACAGCATTAATGTCCAGAAGTAATCATCTACACAGATGTGTCCTTAAGGCACGGTTCAGTGTCAGTGTGAGTGTACATAGCACAAAGGATGAGACAAACTATTAGAAGATAGTGACACATTCAAGACAACTGCAACAAGCAGGGCTATGGAGAACACAGCTGTCACCAAACCACTCAGTGGCAACAGAGTGGAGAGTCACACATGAAATATTTGTATAAAATTTCATGAACATGCTACAGAAAATCACAACCGACAGTCTCTCCTAATGGAGTCACACTTCACATCACATCACCTGGATGTATGCATCCAGACATGCCAGAGTAAAAGGTAATGAATGTGCAGACCAGCTGGTAAATAATGCACAATACAAATGGGAAGAAGCATGGACAGAGCTGATATAGTCGGTGCAGTACGGACCGAACTGGCGGATATTGATGAGACTGACTAGCTCAAATACATGAATTGGGAGTGAAGCCTGGTAAAGCTTATTGATGCCACCTTTGAAGTTAAGAGAGGAGATACTATAACCAAATCCTCATGGAAGCATTGAGCAGAAATACATTGTGATGGCTGCTGCATCGGAGGACACATTGGGATGGCTGCTGCATCGGAGGACTGAGCAGACCTGGCAATGCCCAATATACAGTGACATCATTTAACAGAACATAACTTCTGACTATAACGCTCTCTGGAAAATGAGTAATGAAATGATGTGGAAACTGGAGGCAGTGGGGTTGCTTGTGAGAAGAATGTTGAGACTGTCAGGGACAGAGAGGAAAACAAGCACTCAAGTATTGACAGCTGCAGGTGTTAATAGATCACTCATTCAAATCATACATTACATTTATGGAGAGTATCAACAGAAGAAGTGGAATAGCAGAAACTAGCCTTATGTGGATGAATATCCTAGGCAAGAGAGGCAGGGGAAGAAAGAGAAAGACATATGAGGAAAGGTTAAGCAGCTGGGTAACTAATACCGGCTCCGTGGCAAAGGATTTAAGGACGCAGTTCATAATTCCGCATATCCGCGTTCAAAACACAGCTGTGGGCCATTTGGCAGCAGACCGCTTTGCTTTGGGTTTTGTTATGAAATGGTATAGGTGCCGATTGTTCAGAAAGCAGTGGCAAACTATTGAACATAAACTTGTCCAAGAATCACGAATGGCCAAAAATGCTGATGTTGACTGCTACGTCATGTAAAGGATATGCAACAACAACAAATAATATATAAGCAACATCAATTTACTGATAATATCAAATGACACAGAAGTAGAGTCATGATCATTAGAATCAATGTTTGCCCTGGATCAGACACCAGAAGAAGAAGTTATGGTCATTGGGTAGGTTAGTCCCAGCGGTTACTTTAACTTTGTATGTTCCCCAATATCATAGTAGGCTGAGCACTGACCTGATTGGTCTGGGGTCAAGCCCTAGCAAAGGTGGGAGTCTTGTTCTGTTACATATGATTGGTGGTTGGTGCAGTCTATAAACAGATGTAGACATTTCCGGTTGGTGCAGTCTATAAAATGTCAGACATTTCTCTGAGAAGGAAAGGCTGCAACAGACACAGATGTCTAGACTGAACAGTTGGTGGAAAGCTTTAATAGCTACATTTGCAAAGTTAAACATCTGTTTTTGCTGTAGACAGCAGGCTTAGGTAGTGGAAAAGATAACTCCATTCAACATTCACATAAGGCACTGAAGTGAACCTCTTGTGTTTACAGCTAGCACCGAAGTGTTTCTCTTAATTCCTTTGCTGTGTTTATAACTTGAAGCTGCAGCTTGTGTTTTGTGTTATAACATGGATGGGGCATTTTCATTCAGTGTCAATCAGTGCTGTTGCTCTTGAGTTTCCTGCCCTTTTTCAGTTCATGATACTTAAATGCAAAGGTCAAGGTCTAGATATTTATTAGTGATGTGCTTTGCCTTCTTCCTTCTCCCACACTCTAGAAGGTCATGGGGTCACCAACACTTGCATGCCAGTTGATTTGACTCCAGATTTATCCATGGTTTTGCCAACATTTGAGTTTCTGTCTGGGGTTTTGCAGTTTTCTTGACTGATCAGTGTTTGCTAACTGTCTTTTCTGGCTTGGGTTATGAACAGTATGGTATGTCTGAGGTCTTTACCTGTCCTCCACACTCTGTCTGGTAGGGTTGCTTCTGTGGGCCAGATTTAATGTCTCTTGTCTGGCAAATACACATCAAAGTGACATAATGATCTATACTGATGGGTCAGTGGTGAGAAACAGATGGAGTGGTTGGGGTTTCATTGCCCAGGCTAATGGACATTTCTTTAAAAAAAAAGAGAGTTGCATATGAGGCTACGACCTCCAGCTTGAGAATTTAGGTGAAAGCTGTCACGGCAGCATTCATTTGGTTGGAGGAGACCAGTGCAACACACATTGTCTTCATCACGGACTCAAGGAGTATGCTTAGTAAGGTGGAGAGAGAATGAACAGGCCGATAGACTGGCAGGGAATGCACCTCTTGGTGGTTGATTACCTATGGACAAGGGAGAGGTGGTCGTGCGCCTGTGGGACCAGGTGGAGAATGTGGAGGAACAAATTGAGAATCCGTATGTGGAAAGGATGAGATTGTGGGGGATTGGCAGGGGCTCTGGACAGTGGCGTCACTAGGGTTGGTGTCACCCAGTGCGGTAAACTCTTGGTGTCACCCCTCTAGACTTTCACCATGGTCTTCTTCTGAGTGTTCCTGTACCATATATAATCGCATATAGTAATGTTTGTAAAATAAGTCAAAAAGTTAATAAGGACATAAGAAAGAAAACAAATTGAACAATATAACTTCAATACTTCAGGTAAAACATAAATAAAGAACTTCGACAAACTCGGACAAAGTTAAATTTTTGTTATTTTGCTATGTCTGCTTTGTCAAATTTGCAATTTTTTTATTTTGGTGTCACCCCTTGATGGTGTCACCCGGTGCGGTCCGCACCCCCCGCACCCCCCTAGTGACGCCCCTGGCTCTGGTAGAATCTCAAGACTGAGAGGGAAGACCAGGAAAACTTTCAATTAGATAGCAGTGAAAACTATTAGTACTGTGACTCTTCACTGCCGAGGGGATAGAGCATGTGTAGGAATGTCCTGAGTGCAGTGATGTCAGTTCTTAGCTCAGCTCAACGCAACTTACCTACATCTCCTTATAGGAATACAATATATTGATAAAGTAAATAAGAAGCAGCCAGTCTCTCTGGCTGTGGGGTTACAACACTTTCTCTCTGTAATCCCGTTTATCACACAGTCTCGTAGCGGAGCGAGAGCTGAGGCGGTTCGACCCCCGCTCGTGACTTGCGGGATACTGAGCCGGCCGCTCAGAAAGCAATGGCAAACTACTGAGTGTAATCTTGCCAAGAGATCAACATACAGCTGAAAGATGCTGGTGTTGACAGCTAAGTCCTGTAAAGGATATGCTAAAAAAAAAAAAAAAAAAAAATAAGAAGCTCCATGTACATGCCATTAAGGAGTATCAAATATGACAAGTACACAGATCTGCTTGCCGAAAAGTTGTGTGCCCGCTTCTTCTGTGTGACTTCTTCTTTTATGTGGATGCAAATACACCCAATACCCACTTGGTATAAGATGGGGTATTTTTATTTAATGCTTACGTCTTTAAGAGTTAATGGATGGAGATTCTGATACAAAATACAATTTTTAAAAAATTATTATTTTGATTTTCATAAAATAGCCTGCCAGAATTTACTTTGTAATCATTACTTGTATACACAATCATCCTTTTTTTTTTCACAGTCTAGAAGGTTGTTGAGTCATCACTCTGGTTTAGGTTGTGTGTTTTGGGTCAGGTTGCGGTGTGTCGGGTCAAGTTATGGTTTCTCGGGTCAGGTTGTGATGTGTCGGGCAGTTTCAAAACCTGAAGGAGTTCACCCCACCAGGCTAAAAAATTAATACTTGTAAACATTTTGTTGTGGGCAGATTTTCTTATTTTGAAATGTCACCAGGATGTCATAAATCAAGAAGACTAGGTATCCGTGACATTACCCAGAGATCAACAACAAGTATGACATCATCTGGTTCCTACACAACAAATTTTGAAATTGAATCCAGCAAGCACTCTTTCAACTGGGAATGTGGGAAGAGCAGTGGCCAGCTTAGCTTGTCTGCTGGCTCATGGTCATCTACTTTAATCCC
This sequence comes from Cepaea hortensis, assembly GCA_963921405.1. NCBI lineage: Eukaryota > Metazoa > Mollusca > Gastropoda > Stylommatophora > Helicidae > Cepaea > Cepaea hortensis. The sequence continues at coordinate 55,479,178 of OY992892.1, read as the reverse complement.
CAATAGAGGATTATTTGTAAAGGAAACCCTGAGCTTCCAGGTTGACCCACCTAAATAAGTGCCAGGAAATGTCCGGGGAAGTAAAGGTGTCTGCGATGATATCGACCACACCATCCATTGAGTGCTGATTGGTCTGTAAAATATTAGACTATCACAATAGACCTAATATGTCTGTAGGTGTCTAAAAGGGTCTCTTATCTTTTTGTGTGTTGTTTTCTTTTACATTTTGAATTAGAGATTATGCTTCTAAGTTACTCAAACCACTATACAATATTGCAAGGTCTTCTTCTAATTCTAACTCCTAGATTTGAGGCGGCATGGCTAAGGCAAAGAATAAGCATTCAATCATGATTTTCTTAGATAAATACTACAGTGTATCTTCTACATAGTCATTATAATATTCACTATCAGAGTTATATTACTGTGCTGAATTGCAGATGTGATAGTTTATCATGTGACAAGTTTCTGACAGCTACAATAGTTTACCGCTAGAACTCCTTATCTCTCCTTTGTGGTGTTGTGTATTTGTGTATCTGTTGACTGATTCCGGTGTCAGACCATCAGTCCATCTTCTTCTTCCTCCTCTTCCTCTTCTTCCTCTTCCTTCTATCCCGTATTGAAGTATGGATCCTCAAGTACTCACGCCCAGCCTTCTTATCTTTTGCAGTCTCTTGCAGCTGCATCCATATCTTCCCTGTATTATTCATGTCTTTCTCTAATTCACTTCTCCATGTTTTTATAGGCCTATCTATTTTGTTTGCCCTGTGAGTTGCAGTTGTAACTCTCTAGTTATACTATTTTCAGGTTTCTTAATGTGTGTCCTGTCCAGAACTGGTGGCTATTCTCACCTCTTGATTCACTGGAAAATGTCTCTCTCTCTCCCTAAGCTCCACATTAATGATTCTATCATATTGTTTTAGCCTTTCTACACAGGCACCAGTTAATGAAGTAACAAATGCGTGTAGTTTATTGCCGGTCCATCTTTACAGCAGCTATCAGTATCTGGTTTTCTAGGCTTTTGTCGGATTTCTGTTAACACTGGTGTGGGAGTGGTTTCACAGAAGCTTTATAAGTGCAGTGCACTGGTTGTTGAGGAGCAGTTGGCCAAGTGATTAGCATACCAGATTCTCACATCAGGAGACAAGGGTTCTCAGCTTCAGTGAGATGAAGGTTTTCTTCTTCTTCGTTCCTCTTTTGAAGGTAGTGTGTCACACATAGTTAAGCATCTCAGAGGTCTGTGTGTCTGACTTCGGCGTGCATTTGTGTAAGATTTGTTTCCTCTAGACTTCCATTGAAGGTAACAGGCTTTATCATCTACCCTGAGTAGTTTTTCTTCCCTAACAATTTACCAGAGCAGTGGCCTTACAACCTATTATTAGCAATTCCCAACTGCCATGGGATTTTAACATGCATAATGTGCACAGAGGACTTCCTGTTTTTTGCCATTATCCGAGAAGACTAGGTAACAGATCTCACTACTCAAGAGATTAAGGAGATGTGTGAAATTAGATACCAATAAATTCCTAGACCATTCCTGCGGTCGAACCCAGTATCATCTGAGCTGGCTATTCTGCAGAGTGAGACAGAGCCAGATAGAGTAAAATGTGATGCAATGAAACCAGTCCTCTCTCTCTCACCTTTAACCTTTGGCCTTTAATGATAGTGTAATTTTCGTTTCTAGTTTGAATGGCGCTGGTTTACTTATTTATTAAGATTTGCTACCCTTGTGTGTGTTAGCATGGTGGTTAGTTTGCTGGTTCACCAACACAGGATTCAAACCCCCAGTAAGACTCTGCAGTCGACCCAGCTTTGCAAAATGGGCGTTAGAGATCATTCTTGTTCTAGAAAGGAAAGGTGGTGAGAAAAGGAGTTGATCGACCCACCTCATTATGCTTTGACCCAATATATGTGAAGGCTAAACACTTCACATCTCAACACTAGTATCTGCACTGGTGTTACTTTTCCTGTACCCCCATGTAAACGTTTTTCTTATCTAGGCATTATTTATCACACAATGTTCTCAACAATGGGTGCATGGTAGTGATTTCTCCTTCTTCTTCTGCGCTCATCCTGAGTTTTTTTTCGGTCGTGATTGCGTTGTGCCTGTTTACAGCAGAGCTGTGTTCTTGCGCCATTAGGCCAACACATGCGACTTCTGCGGGCATTTGTTGACCGGGTTAACCTTCCCGGGGTAGTGATTTGATTGTTCGTAGTTCAGCATTGCCATTGTGTTGTCCTGGTTGGTTGTCACAGCCGACACAAACTCAAATACCCAGTTATCATGTCAGTAAGTCAAAGGTGAAGCACCCCATTTACATGTCTTTGAGACTTTAGACATAGGGTGCCAGCCCCATGTTTTTATAGGTCAATCAACACTCTTTGGGGTGCTGTGGTCAATATATATATCACACCAGCTGCCTTTACTTGCCAAGATATTTCCTGGTTCCAATTTTAGGCTTGTATCGTGTAATGTGTCAGTATTTCTATTTTTATTGTAATTTGAATATTTTCTTTACTATTTAAAAATAAATTCTCTCATAGCAGGAGCTGATAGTGGGTATGTGAAGTGTTGGGATCATCAAGTTTCGTAGGCCCTAGTGCATGAAGGAGTAAGGAGTGGGTGGCCAGTCTTATAGATACACACAGAGAATAATTACACATAGGGAGGTCAGCATGGCCGAATGGATATGAACATGTGTTCTTAAACATCCGGTGTGCTGATGCTGAGGTAAGAGGTTCTGCCCTTACACCGGACATTTGGACTAAAATGTGTAAATTACAAGTACCTCTGAAGTCGGAGTAGGTCACCTGATGGCAAGGGACACTGTTAATAGGGAAAGCTAATCCACACACACAAAATGCAGTCCGGCACTACTATAAGTAGTGTGTATGGACTATGCTTGAGTTCAAAGCAAATGAGTGCCAAAAAAAAAAAAAAAATTAGACATAGAAATCAGTAATACAGGACAGATGTAGATGGGACTACAAAATGGCAGCAATGGATCTGGTAGGGATGGGTGCTTTTAGAAATGATTTCAGACATAAAGATTGGCAGCCTATTCTCGGAGGGAGCAAATGCAGAATGTAAAATTTTTTAATTTTTTTTTTTTGCATATCCTATTTACAGGACATAGCTGTCAACACCAGCATTTTACCGCCGTTGTTAATTTCTTGGCAAGATTACTCTCAGTAGTTTGCCATTGCTTTCTGAGCGACTGGCTCACATACCCCGTAAGTAACGAGCTTGACACGATCCGCTACTGAATCTCGCACAGCTGCATTACCCTTCGTGGATATACAGGATTACGGAGAAAGTCGTTAACTCTTTAGCCATGGAGACCGGCGAATGTAATATAGTATAGCATGAAATGAGCCATGACCATTATCATGGAGTAATGTTATCATCTACAAATTCTACATTTTTGTTATCAAAACTGCATTGCTTTGTTTGTTATTCTTACTTGTTTCTCTATTTTTTTGCCTTTTGTTTCTCTCAAATACCCTAATTTGAATTAAACATGCCACAGATAGTCATGTTTACGAAATTAATAATAAATACTTTAAAAAAATGCATATTTGTAACTAAACCATTAACATGCTGATAATATCTCTATGAGAGAACGCTGGTATTTATGAATGAGTTGAAACACACAGGGCATGAGAAAGGTGAATTTTCATGAAAGAAGAAATGAAAACCACATTTTTTTACCACTGTCCCAGTGAAGATCACAAGCACAGTTAAAGTGGCTTTGACACAGACATTGCTTGCTTATCTGTGTTTCTCCCCCACTGCCAGGATATCTCAACCCACATCAAACTCTCTCCCTCCCAGGTCAGCTTTGAAGCAGGCTCGCATCTGCATGCTGCTTACCCTGCTTATGTTTCCCCACCTTAAATCACTTGCAGAAAGGCAGCAAACTTTACAGTGAGGCCGTGAAACGCCATATAAAAATACTTGAACAAACATGCATGCTCCCTGAAATGTTTCTTTTTTTTTTTTTTCTTGTCCTGGAGAACATTACGACTTCTGTGAGCATAAGTGGTTGCAGTTGTTGAGTTCAGGCTGGTTCTCAAATTTAGCATGCACTTTATTTTAAAAGAATAAAACGGATATTTCTATGACATGTCTTATATTGCAATTTTCGCATTTTCTTTCAAAAACTGGACCTTCACTGTTGTGTGACAGATTCTGACAAGTGTTTGCTTTTGTGAGTCAGAACTAGTTGTTCTCAAGTTGGGTGTGTTTTCCCTTTTTTATTGTTACATATTTATGTACTGGGCAGATGTTTTGGAAGTTTTGTTTTTATTGTTGTATATTCAGTGCCGTGTTTTATTTTCTGCACTTGCTCTCTTTAAACTCATGCATAGTCCATACACATGCTACTACTTTTAGTGTACTGGACTTGTTTTGCATGTAGATTAGTTTTTTTCTGGTGGCAGTGCCTCTCGCAATCAGGCAAACCCACCCTGACTTCAGAGGTACTTGTAAATTACGTCCCCAAGTCAAGGATGAGAGGTCAACATTTTCATCCCACTGACCAGTGCAGGGCTTGAACCCGCTACCTTGGCAACTGCACACCACATGTTTAAGAATGAGCCTGTGTTAATTATGTGTGTTATTTCTTTGTACATTTACAATTGTAAGTGTTGTGAATGTTCTTTCATGAATTGGAACTGCAGTACAATTTTGTGGATTCTATAGTTTATGCTGCAGTACAATTTTGTGGATTCTATGGTTTATGCTGCAGTACAATTTTGTGGATTCTATGGTTTTTGCTGCAGTACAATTTTGTGGATTCTATGGTTTATGCTTCAGTACAAGTATTGGATTCCACGGTTTATGCTGCAGTACAGTGTGATGGATTCTGTGGTTTATGCTGCAGTACAATTTAATGGATTCTATGGTTTATGCTGAAGAAAATTTTGTGGATTTTCTGGTTTATGCTGCAGTACAATTTTGTGGATTCTGTGGTTTATGCTGCAGTACAATTTAATGAATTCTATGGTTTATGCTGCAGTACAATTTCATGGATTCTATGGTTTATGCTGCAGTACAATTTCATGGATTCTATGGTTTATGCTGCAGTACAATTTCATGGATTCTATGGATTATGCTGCAATACAATTTAATGGATTCTATGGTTTATGATGCATTTCAATGGCATGGATTCTATGGTTTATGCTGCTGTACAATTTCATGGATTCTGTGAAGTGTTTATACTGCAGTACAGTTTTGTGGATTTATGAAGTGTTTTGCTGCAGTGTCATTTCATGGATTCAATGAAGTTTTGTGCTGCAGTACAATTTCATGGATTCTGTGAATTGATTCTTGTTGTTCAATTTTGTGGATTCCACGTAGTGTTTATGCCGCAGTACAGGTTTGTGGGTTCTATGAAGTGTTTATTGCTTTTTGGTCAACGATGATGTTGTTGAGGTCAAATTCATTCTAAAATAAGATGTTGTATGTTTAATTAAATTAAACAACAGAAAGTGTTATCCTCATTGCACATCGAACCATTCAGTCCATAAGTGCTCGGATCCCCTCTTCAGCAAATCCCGCAGCGTGTAGCGGCTAATGACGCCAGTTCTGTGTTGTTTTATCAATCTTCTTTGGCTTCCTGCGTAGTGTTCTTGTTTGGCCACCCCTCTTTTAATTTGCTGCTCTCGCAGTCTGGCCATTGTTGTAGATTCACAGTCATCACTTGGTTCTCGCAAAAGTCTTACTTCTCGTAGAGCATTCAGAATGTCAGCCTGGTCCATGGCGCGTCCGCCCTCCACAGTAGCCTCACCTGTGAGCTTGTCAGCCCGCTCATTTCCTTGTACTCCCGCATGCCCTGGCACGAAGATGAAACTAATCTTTGCCAGCCGAGACCACTCCAGAGGCAGCAACTATTCTCTTCGGATCGACCCCTCCTCTATCCCCTTGATCATGTTCATTGAGTCGCTAAGGAAACATGCCCTAGTGAATGTCTGTGTCTCGAGCCATGTTATTGCTTTACTTACTGCCATGACTTCCATAGTCAGGCTACTTGTGGTTTCAGTGAAAGCACCAGAGTCCTCCTTCACAATTCTCCCTCCGGCCCGAGCCGTAAAGGCCCATGAGCTTCTCACATGTCGGACGACCGACCCATCTGTGTAGATGACAGCATCACGTTCTAGCGAATTCTCGAAAATCAACGCTTGTACTTCAGCCTCCACAGCAGCCGGATTTTCTTGTCTGCATTTTCTATCTAGTTGGATGCAAACTGAAAAGGATGTGCAGAAATCTGTTGGCACTTGTACCCACTCCTCGCCAGGTTCTAAGTCCTCAAGTGAACACACCTGTTGAAGAATGTCTTCGGCTTGACCCATCCACGACCGTCCTCTTTTTAACCTGCTGCCCTTCACCTTCATAATTTCACTATGCAGTGGTTGTTGTGTGTTTGCGTTAACTCTGAGGTAGGCGCGTGCTCTGCAAACTTGTATTCTGTCTTCAATGTTTGGAAAATCAAGAAGGTAGCGCATCGCCCTGCATGCTGTATCTCTTGTACATCCAAGAATAATGCGCATAGCTTCATTCTGTATCCTTTCCATCCTTTCTATCTGCTTACGGCTGAGAGTCAGGATTGCCATTGCACACTCAAAAACAGACATGACCAGCCCCTCGTACAGAAGACATAGATGGCGCTGCTCACAGTTTGCTGCCGCCATCACCCGCATCGCAGCCAAACCCCGCTTGGCCTTTGTTATCACCTGGTCTATGTGCTCATTATAAGCAAGGCTTCGATCAAACCGTATCCCCAGGTAATTCATTGCCTGTGTTCTTTCCACCGTCTCTGAACACAGCTTTACAGTTGGTGTTGGAGTGTTGACAATATGATTATTCAACGAGAACCAAGTCACTGTTGCCTTTGTTGGGTTGACCATTGCCCCAGCTTCATCACACCAAGTACTTATGCGATTGAGTTCGGTTTGTAGTTCCACAGCAACCTGCTCTCTATCCTTACCCTGACGATACACTAAAACATTATCGCCATATGACAATGTCCTGCCAGGTCCAGTGATCTGCTCACTGGTGATTCTCACTGTGTAGGCGTTGAACAATACCGGAGATAATGGTGATCCCTGTGGTAGGCCAGGATATATTGTTGTTGGTTCTGAAGTCCAACTGCCACATCTAAAAACTACTTTCCATTGGAAGAGGGCTGCAGCGATCCAGCTAAGGAGGAATGGACTTACTTTTAGTTCAAGAAGCTGTAGCATTAAAAAATCCAATGGTACTCTGTTGTATGCGTCCTCAAGATCAATCGCTGCAGCAAAGGTTTCAATGCCTGAGTGGAAACCTTCATAGACATCATGGGCAAAAACTGCTGCATTGGTCCAGGTTTCTCTTTTTGGTCGGTACCCACCCAGGGTAGTTGGGAAAACACCTTGCCTCTCTAGCTGGCTTGATATTTTCCTGGCAATTACCTTCTCCAGCAGCTTGCCTATTGTATTCTGTATAGTTATAATTCGATATCCCTGAATTTTTTGGTGGTCTTTGTCAGGCTTCGGCAAGGGAATCAGATAGCTGTGTAACCACTCCTCCTTGATGCTAGCACTCCCTATACTGTTGTTGTACATGTCTGCTAGTTTCTCTAGCTCGTTGTGGGTACACCTATTGATGTCATCGTATTTTATGTCATCAGGCCCTGGAGCGCTGTTTTTTGATCATCGAAGCACAGCCTTGATTTCTTTCACTGTCACTGTGTCTTCATCCAAAGTGTTCTGGGCCTTGCACCTGTCTGAGGTAACCTCCTTGGCCAGATTTCGGCCTCCCATGTCTGTCTGGTTGCTCTGCTCTAGATAGTGTTCAAAGAGAGCTTTGCCCTTGTTCTCGTCAGTCCTCTGCCAGATGAGGTCAGCACCTTGGAAGTCAGAAATGCTCTTATTCTTGACTACACCACTCATACTTTTATGTAATCGCCAGAACAATTTCAGTGACTTGTCTGCGCTTACTCTTTGACACACTTCTGCCCATTTTTCGCTTTTAACCACCTTGACCAGTTTTTTGAAATAGCTTACTTTTGTGTGCATCTCTCTTTCTAAGTGCATGCAGGGACTAGGATGACCAGCTCTGTTCTTCTTGGCATTTTGCCATCTCCGTACAGCACTACGCTTATCCACCCAAGCCTTCTCCACCTCGAAATTCCACCAAGGTGGCTGCTCCCAGCTTTTTTTCCTGCCCTGAAGCTTTCTGCGCTTGTCACATCTTATTTTACTCACCACATCTTGCCCTGTACTGTCATACTGGAAAGTCTTTACCTTTAGCTTGTGCTGCCTGGTTCTGCCTTTCTCCACCAATATGCTGCAAGGGTGGTGGTCGCTGCCGTGGTGTCCTAGGACACCCCATCTACACACTTTAGTGAGTGAAGGTGAAACCAGCGCCAGATCAATAGCACTGTCCTCATCGTCTGGACGGCTTGCTGTCCTGGTGACACAGCCACTGTTGATACAAACCAGGTCAATGGTTTCAAGTGCAGACTCGAGCTCCTCCCCCTGTGTGTTGGAGGAAATGTTTCCCTATGATCTGCCTTTAGCGTTGAAATCGCCACAGAAAATAACATTTCTCTTGTGACCTAATATGCCACTTAAGCACTGCCACTTCTGGGAATCCATACTCGCGTTGCGGGCATAAACATTAACCAACACGAATGGTATACTGGATTGAACTCTCAACGCCTGTATTTGTATGTCGTCACTGTCTCAACTGGACATGTCTAGCTCTGACGCCACCATGCTGTCGCGAACGAGAATCGCCATTCCCAGATGTCGTGTGTTGTAGAAACATTTGAAGCCGGCAATTCGGAGTAGCTGATTGCCCAGTCTCGTCTCCTGGAGTGCTACAATGTCGTTCCTGTAAACCAGGGTTTCTAAAATAGAGCCCCGTTGTTTTACACTGGCACAGTTCCAATATAGAATACGGATGTTCCTGAGTCCTAGACGGTGACACTTGAGTCTAAAATGTCTCAAACCACCATGCTTACCTTGTCTCTTTCTGCCTGCCTGGCGCCCACGCCGCCTCATTAGGTTGACTGCTGACCGCTCGGAGAACACACGTTGTTCCGCCATGTTGAAAAACCGAAAACAACAGAAACCACACACGCTGCGAAAATTCACTCAAGGATTGCTTCGCTCGATGCATGAAAATCCGTAGCATCCACGCAGATCTTGAGTAGAAACTCCTGGTTTTACATCCTGGCACACAAATTACACGCAAGAGATGAATAAATCTATCTCCTACGCGAAAAAGTTAACGATCACAAAACAACCCAACCGTCCGTCGCCATCTTGAAACCGGAAGTCCCCAACAGAAAGTGTACTGTCTCCCACATTGTCATGATTTATTGGCATATCCTTTCAGACATTGGAACTACAGTGTAATTTTATATCATGTTGTTTGTCCATCAAGAATGATGATGACCATTCATTATAAGAAGCATGTGAATGTATTGACAGACCCAGTGTATGACTATGGCTTACTTGGGCCTCTAATGGAAGCAAACAATATAAAATAACAAGTAATGCTACTTTACAGAACATAATTATGACAAATACAGGACGTTGCGGCGACTAGCCTTCATCAGCAAACAAACACATTCACAAAACACAACATGTAATCATAGAGAAGACCCTCCAGTGACTGCATTAAGGCATAAGAATCCCCTACCCCGGTCCCCATGACCCACAGACTCACACGGCTGTCTATATAAGAGTATCAAGGTGAAATTCATGTTAGTATCACAGCCTGAAATTCTGAGATAAGTAGAATATATTTTATTTTTCAAATTTTAATTCTCTCTTCATTGTTCTAATTTTCTCATTTGTTTTTATTCTTCTCATCCCGTTCTTATGCCTTAATGTAGTCACTAGAGGGTCTTCTTCATGATTATATGTTGTATTTTGTGTATGCATTTGTTTGCTGATGAAGGCCATGAAGATAACATTTCCATAGCTTAACCGCAGTTCCACTAATTGCTGCTTGCGATTTTGAAGCAAACCACCTTGCATTGGTTTTCATACTATGGTATGAATGCCGGTTGTTGAGAAATCAATGTTGATTTAAAACAACGGAATGTAAACTTGCCCAGGAATCACATTAGCCAAAAAATGCTGGAGTTGTCTTCTACGTCCTGTAAAGGATACGCAACTAACTTAACTATTCACTTCATATCATATCTAATTGTAAGTAGTATACACCTGAAGAGATACAGTGAAATAAACCAGGCATACAGTTATTGCAATCTGTGTTTTGTGATGTCTATGCTTAAATTCACTAATAGCATACATTGTTTTGAAAATCTCTGCATGTTAACACAGATCCAGCTGTACAATTGTATTTAATGTTTTGGCAAATTGAATGACCTCCAGAATACACCTTCTTTGCAGCTCTGTTTTCCTGTTCTTTAATTAAATGCTAGTTTGTTTCTTATATAATAGGTGTTATGTGAAATTAACATGTACCTTTCATGTGCTTTAACAGAACACGATAACAAATGCAGAAAAATTGCTGGCAGCTGCAGACGAACTAGCTCAGACTGGTGAATGTGACGCCACAGAGATTTACAGTGAAGCCCATGAGCTTGAGCAGCGTATGCATAGTTTCCTCACCGCTCTGCAGCGACGCAGAGCGGTGCTTGATTTGACTGTGATTTTCTACTCTCATGTGCATGAGGTATGTACTTCAGAATGTATGTGTGTTTTTGTGGATGTTCCATCCATCATGTGCCATGCCGGTAAGCATGGGCGGTCATGGCTCACCATTTCACTTGATCACCAGAGTCGTGGATCAGCTCAGTGTTCCTGTCTCGATCATGCCATGTGGCCAAGCCATCCAGGTATTTACTTCTCTGTTATCCCCTTGTTCTCCTCCCCTCGATCTGCCAGTTGTCACCACGTTCTCCAATTTATTTCTTCTCATAACATGTCCAAACAATTTTGACTGTCTACGTCTAATGTCTCTAATCAGTTTACGATCTTCATTTGTTTCTTGAAGGACTTCATTGGTCTTTCTGGCTGTCCATGGTATTCTTTGCATTTTCCTCAGAAACCATATTTCTACAGCCATCAGATGTTTTTCAGCCTGACTGCTCATTGTCCAAGCTTCACATCCACATAAAAATACAGGTTCTACGTAGCATCTCAACACTCTTTTTCTCGTTTCAATTGACATCTTTTTATTGGTCAGTATGTTTTTCACCTTGCTAAAATCTACTTTCGCCAGGGCGATTCTTGTTCTAATCTCTTCAAGGCATCTCCCACAGATGTTATGACTGTTCCAAGATAATTGTGCCTATTCACTTGTTGAAGAATATTCCCATTTACTTGTATACTACACTGTGGTATTTCTTTCTTCCTAGTGACGACCATAATCTGTCTCTTTTTACAATTTAATTCTAATCCTAGTTGTTCACTGTGTGCAACAACCGCATCTACTAATTGTTGCAGATCCTGCTCATTGTCTGTAATCAGTACTGTATCATCTGCATATCTTATGTTATTGATGTTTCGTCCTCCGATGATGATTCCATTTATATCTTCTACATTTGTGAAAATATTTTCAATGCATAGGAAAAAAAGATATGGAGACATTACACATCCTTGTCTCACACTTCTCTTAAATAGGCTGATATTATCCCACTTCATTATCAATCCTTATGGCAGCTTGTTGTTTCCAATATATGTTTTTTTAAAAATAAGTTTAATGTTTTTCCCATTGATTTGTAGATCTGCAAGCATCTCTACCATGTTGACATGTCTTACTCTATCGAAAGCCTTTGTGTAGTCAATAAAGCAAATATGTATATCTTTGTTTACTTCTATAGAACGTTCAATAACTGATCGCAGCATATACACAGCATTTACTGTACCCTTTCCTTCTACAAACCCTTGTGGATGTTACTATCCCTTTAACCCCCAGTGGAGCATAGGCCTTCAGTCAGCTTCTCTCTTTTGCTGTCTCCTGCGGCTCCTTCCTGTTTCACATTCTCTTCCTCATGTGTTTTTAGGTATCCCTCATCTTTAGACTTGTTCATGTTTGGTTGGGTATTGCAGCTATGGTTGTCCATGGGGAGCGGTTGCCAGTCTAACCAAACCTCTTGCTACATACATGGTAGGTTACAGTGTTACTATTCTTTACTTCCCTTACGGCCTTGGTAACACACGGGCAGGATGAGGTTTTATATATGTCAAATGTATTTTCTGGCTGAAGTTGCAGCTAAAGAGCTGAGTGCATCCAGCAATTCATAGCTTGACTACTTATGTCTGGCTGATTATGACCCTGCTCTGCCTGTAAATGGTGGTCCATCATTGCAGTCTGGCAGACAGAGTAGGGTCAAAGAGGAAAGGTAAGCCTGAACAAACAAAACAAATATTTACTGTGCTGTAGACAGAGAATGTTTCCACTGAAAGGCATGGCTATTACAATTTCACTATAAAATGAGTTGAGTTGAGTCAAGAACCGACATCACAGCACTCGGGATATTCCCATACGTGCTCCATCCTCATCTGCAACAGCCAGCGAAGAGTCCCAATACTAATGGTACCAGTCGCTGTCTGATTATAAGTCTGTCTGACCTTTCCTCAAAGTTTTGAGTGTCGGCCAGATTCTCTGGCCACTCTATGCAGCACCATTCTCTCCAAGCTATGATGATCTACTTAAAAAAGTCGCATAAAAGTCGACAGAGTCGACTTCATTGCATCGGGTTTTATCCCATATCCCATATCCTCAAAGTTTTGAGTGTCAGCCAGATTCTCTGGCCACTATGCAGCACCATTCTCTCCAAGCTATGATGATCTACTTAAAAAAGTCGCATAAAAGTCGACAGGGTCGACTTCATTGCATCGGGTTTTATCCCATATCCCATATCCCATATCCTCAAAGTTTTGAGTGTCGGCCAGATTCTCTGGCCACTCTATGCAGCACCATTCTCTCCAAGCTGTGATGATCTACTTAAAAAAGTCGCATAAAAGTCGACAGGGTCGACTTCATTGCATCGGGTTTTATCCCATATCCCATATCCTCAAAGTTTTGAGTGTCGGCCAGATTCTCTGGCCACTCTATGCAGCACCATTCTCTCCAAGCTATGATGATCTACTTAAAAAAGTCGCATAAAAGTCGACAGGGTCGACTTCATTGCATCGGGTTTTATCCCATATCCCATATCCCATATCCTCAAAGTTTTGAGTGTCGGCCAGATTCTCTGGCCACTCTATGCAGCACCATTCTCTCCAAGCTATGATTATCTACTTAAAAAAGTCGCATAAAAGTCGACAGGGTCGACCCTGTCGACTTCATTGCATCGGGTTTTATCCCATATCCCATATCCTCAAAGTTTTGAGTGTCGGCCAGATTCTCTGGCCACTCTATGCAGCACCATTCTCTCCAAGCTATGATGATCTACTTAAAAAAGTCGCATAAAAGTCGACAGGGTCGACTTCATTGCATCGGGTTTTATCCCATATCCTCAAAGTTTTGAGTGTCGGCCAGATTCTCTGGCCACTCTATGCAGCACCATTCTCTCCAAGCTATGATGATCTACTTAAAAAAGTCGCATAAAAGTCAACAGGGTCGACTTCATTGCATCGGGTTTTATCCCATATCCCATATCCTCAAAGTTTTGAGTGTCGGCCAGATTCTCTGGCCACTCTATGCAGCACCATTCTCTCCAAGCTATGATGATCTACTTAAAAAAGTCGCATAAAAGTCGACAGGGTCGACTTCATTGCACCGGGTTTTATCCCATATGGCTCGGTCTCTTTCCGCAGCATGGAAAGCGTCGCACAAAGCACGAACTCCGTAGCTTTCTTAGCGATGACCCACAGGAGTCTCCGAAACATTTAACTCGTAAACCGAAGGACACAACCCGGAATCGAACCCACAACCTTCGGAGCACGAGTCAAACGGCTTGACCACTTTGCCACAGAGACTCCCGATGATCTACTTGTTCTTCTGCACTATGCACACGATGCAATCTTTCAAGATGAAGAGGAGGAAAAGAAGATAATAATAATAATAATTATTATTATGATTATTGCTATGCCATCTTGACCTAGAAACACTCTAAGGAAATGTAAGGCTGTCCATATCAGTTTTTAATCCATATTACAGATAGCTCAATACAGAGACAATTTGGCTTGTGTGGTCATGTGTCTTCAGCAGCAGATTCAAAACCTTCTATGTCCCTTGTGGCAGAATAAGTTAAACTGCTTATCTTTACTAAGTGAAAGTTTTGTTTTAAATTATGTCTGTTTTTTGTGTGTGTGCTGCTCTGCAATCGAAACACGGCTGTGGGTGATTTGGAAGCAGACTTCTTTGTACTGGTTTTCATACAATGGTATGAGTGCTAATCATTCAGAAAGAAATGGCAAACTACTGAATGTAAGCTTGCCAAGATATCACAAATAGCCAAAAATAGCTGGAGTTGACTGTGATGTCCTGTAAAGGATATGCAGCTAACTATGATGTCATAACTGGCATGTTGGGCACATGTGGCCTGATTTAACTGATCTATTCTGACTTTTCTTTGGTAGTTTAAATGTCAGGTATTTTTGGGTATATTTTAAATACATTTTCTGTTTATTTACAAGTAGGATTTGTGTCACTAAAATAGTATGACAGAACCACTAATATAGAGCTTCAGCAGAGAATTAGACATATCCCAGTGTACCAAGTAGTGGGGGAAAAACACTGATGTTAGATATGATACACATTGAGAGAACCTGGGAATAGTGTAACTAGAAAATCCTTCCACTTGAATCCACAGGATAAATAGAGGGACACATGGAGAAAACAAGAAATAGAAATCAAAAATTTGGGGAGGAGGTGATAGAAGATAGGACAGGATGGCTTGGCATGAGTCGATTGAGGATTTATGTCCTAATAGGGGATGGTGGTCAGAAGAAGAAAGAACAAGTAGGATTGGTGTCCCTGTTAATTCTAGTTACTTTACCTGATGTGAGTTATATATAGTATACAAGTTTGTAAATGTTGTTTCTCAATAGGATTTCAGTGTATCTTTTGTTTTGTTTCTTTTGTAAAAATATACACCTATCTTTCCTGTAAGCTTGGGGATGGAAAAGTTGTGATCAAGGTAATGTGTCATCCTGTCGCATACATATGATTTTGTATATGTGAAATCCATACAATTTTCATATTGCAAATAGTAAGTAATTAAAGGACCTTTTGTTTTACATGCCTTAAGTCATATTGGGCGTATAGTTAGTACTAACCCCATAATTTTTATAGACCAGTGGACACTCAGTGGGTGATGTGGTCAAAATCATGCTTGACCAGCTTTTTCCGCAGACATTTCATTGTACCCAGTCTAGGAACGGTCAGCCTGGGAACCTAGGTCAGTTTAAAACATCCATCTTGATGCAAATTCAAACCCATGATCACCAGGCCAGCAGGCATATGTGCAGGCCACTGCACTACTCCATTCCCACACCATACAGATACTGCTGTGGCATCCACTGTTACCTGGGTGAATTGTAGACAGTTGACAATGTGAACACATTTAAGGAAACATTTTGTATTTAAAGAACGTCACACTGCACTACTCCTTTCCCACATCATGCAGATACTGCTGTGGCATCCACTGTTACCTTGGTGAAGTGTAGACAGTTGACAATGTGAACACGTTTTAAGGAAACGTTTTGTATGTAAAAAACGTCACACTGCACTACTCCTTTCCCACATCATGCAGATACTGCTGTGGCATCCACTGTTACCTTGGTGAAGTGTAGACAGTTGACAATGTGAACACGTTTTAAGGAAACGTTTTGTATGTAAAGAACGTCACACTGCACTACTCCTTTCCCACATCATGCAGATACTGCTGTGGCATCCACTGTTACCTTGGTGAAGTGTAGACAGTTGACAATGTGAACACGTTTTAAGGAAACGTTTTGTATGTAAAGAACGTCACACTGCACTACTCCTTTCCCACATCATGCAGATACTGCTGTGGCATCCACTGTTACCTTGGTGAAGTGTAGGCAGTTGACAATGTGAACACGTTTAAGGAAACATTTTGTATGTAAAGAACGTCACACTGCACTACTCCTTTCCCACATCATGCAGATACTGCTGTGGCATCCACTGTTACCTTGGTGAAGTGTAGGCAGTTGACAATGTGAACACGTTTTAAGGAAACGTTTTGTATGTAAAAAACGTCACACTGCACTACTCCTTTCCCACATCATGCAGATACTGCTGTGGCATCCACTGTTACCTTGGTGAAGTGTAGACAGTTGACAATGTGAACACGTTTTAAGGAAACGTTTTGTATGTAAAAAACGTCACACTGCACTACTCCTTTCCCACATCATGCAGATACTGCTGTGGCATCCACTGTTACCTTGGTGAAGTGTAGACAGTTGACAATGTGAACACGTTTTAAGGAAACATTTTGTATGTAAAGAACGTCACACTGCACTACTCCTTTCCCACATCATGCAGATACTGCTGTGGCATCCACTGTTACCTTGGTGAAGTGTAGACAGTTGACAATGTGAACACGTTTTAAGGAAACGTTTTGTATGTAAAGAACGTCACACTGCACTACTCCTTTCCCACATCATGCAGATACTGCTGTGGCATCCACTGTTACCTTGGTGAAGTGTAGACAGTTGACAATGTGAACACGTTTTAAGGAAACGTTTTGTATGTAAAGAACGTCACATCAAGCAGCGGTATGTTTCTGTATTGAGAAAAGACAGTGGAGTCAAATGTTTGCTTGATCTTGTTGCAGCTGACAAACTGGCTGGAAGATCTGTATACGGAGCTTCAGAGTACAGAGCTGGCTGACAGTGTAGAAGGAGCTGAGCAGTTGATAGCACAGTTCAACCAGCAGAGAGAGACCACTGTGGAAGCAGCCATCAACACTGTTGGGGAAGGGGAGACGCTGCTGGAACAGCTGAGGTTAGTCTTGTGCGTTTGTCTGTGGCAAGTTTTTGTGCAGGTTTCCTGGGCAAGCTTGGTCATTCATACTTGTGGCTCGGGTAGAGCATGTGTCGGCGAACTAATGATTTCTTTAGGCCAGTGTGGTCAAATGGATAAGAGTCAACATGGCTGAATGGGTAAGAAGGCGTGTTCTTAAACATCCAGTGTGCTGATGCCGAGGTAAGGGGTTCATCCCCTACACCAGACAGTTGGACTTAAATGTTGACCTATCGTCCTTGACTTGGGGAAGTAAATTACAAGTACCTCTGAATTCGGAGTGGGTTCGCCTGATGGCGAGGGACACTGTTAATAGGTAAAGCAAATCCACACGCAAAATTCAGTCAAGCACTACTGGAAGTAGTTTGTATGGACTACACTTGAGTTCAAAGCGAGAAAGCGCAAAAAAAAAAAATGGATAAGAGTGCTCGCTCTTAAACTTCCTGTTTGTTGATGGTGGGGTATCCGGTGTGCTGATGGCCGAGGTAAGGGGTTCATCCCCTACACCGGTTAGTTGGACTTAAATGTTGGCTTCTCATTCAGAAAGCAATGGCAGACTACTGAATGTAAACATGGTCTAGTAAATCAACCTGGTGTTGGGGTTGATGGCAACATCCTGCACAGGACATGCATTAAACATTTTGCAATTGAAATTACATATTTGTTGTTTATTTCTCCAGTTTAAGTTAGGATGTTATTAAGCAACTGGTGATTGTGACATTCACACTAATTACTTACAAAACATTTGAAACGTCATGTTTCACATTAAATATCTATCTGATACTCCCTGATTGTGTATTTTAACTATCAACATACATTTTGATAATGAATTATGACTTTTTAGGCCTTGAAAATATTGTAATATTTTAACAGACAGTCTACAGGAGTTTACTTAGATCGGAATACTTTGTTTATACCAACATCCAAACAGTTTTGATAAAAGGACACTGATACAAATGATCAAAACACTGAATCTGTGTAGAGGAACCATACCTTGCACAAATGTGTGCTGAAGTTGGAAATACTGGCTTCCGAGCGTTGTTCATTCCCCTGAAAACAGCAACAAAGAATAAGAGGAAGAATAATATAGCCAAAGGATGTTGACCATTTACCATTTCCTGCTGTCTGTAATGAGCTTCCTTTGCATCTTGACATCTCTTCCAGAATATCATCATAAAGCATATAAAGTATATAGCGGTGATTGTCTTTCTCAGGTTAATCTCCATGGAGACAGAGAAAGCAGGGCACAGTGCTGACTACAAGCATATAGAAGGTAAGCAGTGCTCTTGACGATAAGAGTTAACATCATAGCACTCTAGGTAAGCTCATAACTGCTCCGTCTCCCTAGGCTAGCAGGAGTCTGTGTGATGAAGTGGTTAAGCCATCTATCTCACACTCTGATGATTGCGAGTTTGTTTTCAGACTGCATCGTTCAAACTACAAGTGCATTTTTTTCCCAGAGACCACTGTGTTATTGCTGGAGCTACAGATTTTGTGCTGAGTGCGATACTCAGCAGGTGGCTCGTCATTCTGGGAAGAACGAACAAACAAAAAACCTTTATTTTCAAAGGGTCACAAACTGAGCAAGCAGGCCCATTTGACATTCGACCCTTTCAATCTCCCTGCTTTCGTACATCAATGATCTATTGTGCATGTTACATTCACATAGGAAAATAAAAACTGTCAAGTGAATGTTTTGAACATAAACAATGGATATTACCAATAAAAGGGAGACCCAGCCAGATAGGGCAAAACCGATGCAAGGAAGTTGTTCTTCTTGCCTGTAGCCTTTCACCTCTGCAAATGTTGTAAAGTGTGGATGCTGATCATTCCCAAAACACACTAGTTGTCAGCACGTCAGATTCATTTTGTCACCACATTTAAATCCAAACTCAAGCAACCTTAAATATGTTCTTTCATCCAGTATTGTATCTTCATCTAGCAGTCATTCATTCATTCATAGATCTTCAGAATATCTCCTTTGCCCATTGGGAGTGCTGCAGCTACTTCTGTGTTTGAAGCCAACAGATCTGCTTTCTTGTTTGCTATGCACTCCACCACAACATGGATAGTATCAGTGATCATAATGTGGCTATGTGAGATTTTTCTGGGAAGGTAAAGACAGCTACCTGGGTACAGACCATATCAACTTTTATGTATTGATCACTGGAAATACCAGCCTAACATTGTATTCCCAACATGCTCTAATGATGTCTAAATTAAATTACTACTAGTATATTGAGATGTTAACAATGCGGTTGTTTTTAACATTTCATACATCACTATTGTGATAAATCCATTAAAATTTGTCACATTGTCACTTTCTAGTTAAAGAATTTATATTTATTAACAAAAAGAGGTCACCCCTGTGTTACAGGTCCCCAAAGAGGAAGTAAAGATGTTTACACTCACACTGTAAACCTCCCACATATGTCTTAAAAGACGACTAAAGAGGGTTGGTCTGAGGCTGGCTGTCTGGCACCGTACACAATATCATTCAACATTTAACCAACCATGACTGGCCTGCAAAGGGCTTTGCATGCATGGCTGTGGGTCTATATTCCATTAAGAGTCTTAATGACAAAAGAAGAAGAAGAAGTTAGTCAGTTAGTTGTGAGATTATCCTCACTGCATATCAGACCTTTCAGTTCATGTGTTCAGATGCCCTCCTCAGTATCTCCCTTAGCATATAGCTGTCAATGACACCAGTTCTGTGTTGAGTGACTATTCTTCTTTGTCCCTCAGCATAGTGCTCCTGACTGGCTTAACCCCCTTTCATGTGATGTTCTTGCAGTCTGCTCAAGGTTGTAGATTTGCATTCGTTTCATGAAGAAGGAAAAGGCTTACTGAGAGTATTAGAATTATGAAACAACACCCATTTAAATTTAACATAGACTGTGTTCATTCTCCTAAAGAATGTATTTCTGTTGATTAATGTATTTTTCACCGGTCTCCCTGGTGAAGGGATTATCGATTTTCTCCGTAATCCCGTGTATCCACGTTCTGTAATGCAACTGCGCGAGATTCGGTAGCAGATCGCGCCATGTTGGTTACTTATGGGGGTATGGGAGCTGGTCGCTCAGAAAGCAATGGCAAACTACTGAGCGTAATCTTGCAAGAAATCAATAACAGCGGTAAAATGCTGGTGTTGACAGCAATGTCCTATAAATAGAATATGTGAAAAGAAAACAAAATGTATTTTTCACTGTTTTCATTTTTTTTTCTTCTGCCTTTATTGTGAAGTTTTTCCCTTAAATATTTTCCAGTTTCTAAATCAACACTTGGTTATTCATGATTGCAGGGGTTTTGAGCCAGTTAAATGATAGCCGCAGCCAGCTGGAAGATTTATGGGCAGCCCGGAAGTTGAAACTGGATCTGTGCCTACAGCTGCAGGTCTTTGAAAGGGATGCCATGGAAGTAAGAACTAGTTACATCTGAAAGGAAGGCTATGCAAACATGTATTGAACACTCTTTTGGTACCTTGTCTTCTCACCTCTATCTGTGGTCCATGTTCGCTTTTTGTCTTTTCCATATTTTGTACGGAGCTGATCCACGACTCTGTTGATCGAGTGAGATGGCAGAACATGACCGCCCACGCTTACCGGCATGGCACATGATGGATGGATGGATATTTTGTTTAGGGTTACTCTCATAGGCTGGATTTATATTCTTTTTATCAGTTCTGCAGTCTTTTAGGATATGCTCTGGAGTTTGCTTTGGTGCCTCACAGTTGGGAGTTACAGAGTCTCAGATCCGTTTGGTAAAGGTGTGCCCTGATTTCACATTGGCCCATTCTGAGTCTGAAGTTCTGTTTTTTTTTTTTTTTTTTTTTGGTTTCTGCCTGATGTGTTGATGCTATGATGCTCTGGTCTGTGATTTTCATTTTGTTAACTATGCTTCATTTTCATAGATTGGTTTAGAAATGTCTTTGTCTCTTAAAGTTCTGGGATGGATGGGGGAGCTGGACTTTCCTTTCAGCCTTTGCAAGCTTATCTTCCTTTTCTTTAAAATGTTTTACTCTATCTTCTGATTTTTGTTTCACATAGAGCTTGATGTCTTGACTGACAATAGTTTGTTACATTGTGCTTAAAAAGAAAAAGGCATAAAATCTACAACACATGGCAGTAGCGAATGCAGCTGATAAGACCAATTCGCATGGTAAATGTTTGTCCATAATGGATGTGTATGAACACATGGTCATTTCCACCATCATACACCATCTGATATCTCAGACGCTCAGTGTGTGACCTATCTGCAATCATGTTCTCCTTTGTCTTTATAATGATTACTTAGAAATAAATATAAATTCTTCTATTATAGCCTATATCAAACACACACACACACAAAGATAAAAATATTCAGGTCGTCTCAGTCTTGGAAAAGTCTGGCAACTCTCAGAGTGAGGGGGGTGTCGAGACACTTCTCCTGACTAAAGTACCATCGCTACAGGGGCTGTTACAGAGCTTTCATCCGCTCTCCAAAAAGGGAGTCTTGGTGGCGAATTGGTCAAGCCATCTGCCTCGCTCTCCTAAGGTTGTGGGTTTGATTCCAGATGTCTCTGTTCATGAGTGCATTTTTCTCGGAGACTCCTGGGGATCGTCACTGGAGCTACGGAGTTCGTGCTTTGTGCGACGCTTTCAGCAAGCCACCCCGCGGAAAGAGACTGAGCCATATGGGATAAAACCCAGTGCAATGAAGTCGATCCTCTCAAGTTTTAAGACTTTTTGTTTAAGACTCTCCAAGCCTAGAACACAGCAGGATGTGCAAAACAGATACTGGAGCTTCAAATCTGTGGCGAGGCTTCTTAGAGTGTAACTGGGCCATTATTGAGTACAGCACATATGGACTAGCTGGAGTTTGACCTAGGTTGGTAGTGTTTACTCCAGGGGTGTTAGGTATTTCACAATTCCAACTGAAAGCTTAGGGGAAATCTGTCTTGGTAGTCAAGTACACAACACTGTACTGCTTTAAAACAAAAGTAAAGTAAAGAAAAGACCCTTGTACATGCTTTGAGAAGTATTGGGTATATGGTGCTAACCCCATATTTGTATAGACCTCAATCAGTGATGTGGTCAGTATCACGACAGCCATCTTTGCTCTTTAGGCTGGATCAACCTGGGTGCCCAAGTCAATTTTTTAAAATTCACCTCGGTGGGCATTCAAACACATGACACAGCTTCAGCTCCAAAAACTGAATAGATTATGTTTGCCCATAACTCCTTTGCCATGGAGACCAGCTCTTATTTATTACTACTTGATATTTGTGATATGTTTACAGGTTTCTTTTTTTACATCTTAGTTACCTGAAAAGGCATTGTACCTTGATTATGATTGCTTCTAATGCAGGTGTCCTCCCAGCTGGAGCTTCTGTCTGAGGAGTTGCAGCACATGGAGATGGTGACAGATGGAACCAAGGCTGAACAGTTGCTGCAGATTCACAATGAGAGTGTCATGCATGTACAAAACTGTACTTATGAGGTTATACAGAGGGGCCAGGAACTAGCTCAGGTAGGCTGTCCCCCTGTTAATGTTCTTGTGAGGTTATTTTGTTTTCTGTTTGAGGGAGCTGGGTTAGTGTAGTAGGTAGCATGCTCGCATGCCAATATAATGGTGAAGAGTTCAAATTTGTATTGAGATGAATGTTTAAAATTGACCAGGGCTCCCAGGTTGACACAGTCTAAAGTGTGTACACAGGAAATGTCTTGGGAAGTTATGGCAGCCTACGTGATATTGACCACATCACCCTGCAAATGCTGATTAGTTTATGAAAATAAGGGATTCGCACCGTATGTCCCATAGGGAGAGACAGGCAAGTTGGCCCCTTGACACACACATGCATGCACACACATTGAGAGAGACAGAGAGAGCGATCCTGACAGTCAAGCCTTGTTAACCCTTTAGAGGGCAGAGCGGCCATTAACGGCCGATCGCTTAAACGAGCCGATTACGTCCGATACTATTATGCATTGTAAAAACGCGATCTCTCGGCTTTCCGACACTTCCGACGGCTACTTTCGCTTTTGCCGATAGCTTGACAACGTGGCCGCCATTTGTAAACGCGCTACTATGAATTTGAACGGACTTTTACGGACTTTTTTTTTTATAGGTTTCGGGATTTTTACGCTGTTTTTAAAAATGGATTTCGGCGATTCTTCAAGTGATAGCCGAGATTTCGCTAGGTTCAATTTAAATGACAGTTAAAGGGCACAAAGTTGACTATTAATCGGAGCTAGATATCAGTGCAAAGCATTACTTTGCATTAGCAGTCTGAGTCGGACTTTAAAGAAAGTGATTATGATTCTGAAAATGTGTTTGTAAATTGCCGTATACATGACGGAAAATCACAAACAACATGCTGTATTTCGTAAATATTTGTGTTCATATATGGATTACCGACAACAATCACTTGAGTAACATATTCTGCATGCTTTTCCCTTCATTGTGTTGTTTATTTAACTAAAATCGGTTGACTAACACCTTATTTGTGATGTTTTTACTAACTCGACCCGAAATTTTACCGAACCTGAAAAAATCTTGCCCGTTCAGGGCTAAAAACGGACAAGCGTCTGCCCTGTAAAGGGTTAAAGTAAGGATGTTGACAGGCTCCATGAAATAAATAAAAAAAAAACACCATCATGAGCGCTGAGTGTCATTATTGTAATTTATTCTTTGCTCGTGTGCTTGTAGTAAGTTTTTCTAAAGATAATTGGTAGCAAAGGAGATAGAAAGTTGTCACAACCATTCAGGTTAGTGAATACTGAGCCCTTGAAGGTATTTTACTTAGCTATATGGAAACAAAAGTCATGAAAAGTATTTGTACACTTGTTTGTTTAAAATTTACTGCCATTTCATAAAACAGACTTTATGAATAGACCATTTTCAATGTCATATCACAGTCTTGTGGTTTTTCTGGGCATTGCAGAAGATAACATATTGGCACAGTCACCTGCCTCCCATGTTAGTTTTATAAGTTCTGCATGTCTACCTCCCACCTTGCCAAGTCATTCAGCATTTCTCTCCATTCAGCATTTCTCTCTCCCATACTCTTCTCTTCTCCCCCTCCCCTCTCAGGCAGTTCAACCCTTACACCAGCATTAAGTTGGACTTAAACTTTGACTTTTTTGTTCAGAAAGCAATGGTAAACTACTGAATGTATAATTGCCTATAGAAGCAACTATCTTTGCAACATCCTGGAAAGGGCATGCAACATTTCAGACTTCAACATGGCTGAAGGGATAAGAGCACTCTAGCTCTTAAACGTCCGGTTCACTGATGATGAGGTAGCGGTATCATTTCCTTCACGTGTCAGTTTGGACTTCAACATTAACTTCTTGTTCAGAAAGCAATGGCAAACTACTGAAATTCAAGTTGCCTAGAAAGTCGACCTAGAGTTGGGATTGACCTCATTGGCACCTTTCTGTCTTGACAGACGATAGTTTGGTACACTGTGCTTCAAAAAGGCTTAATAACTACGATCCATGGCGGTGGCGAGTGTGGCTGGTAAAGCCAATTCTTGCTGCAAATGTTTGCCCACAGTAGGTGCATGTGAAAACATGGTCACTTCCACCATTTTGCACCATCTTACGTCTCACGCTCTGTGTGTGCTTTATCTGCAATCATTTTCTCCTTTGTCTTTATTCCATTTCTGATAGTTGCCCTCCATGCAACACGTTCAGCAGCGACTTGCTCCCAATGTGCATCATCAATGCCTGTATCAATCATGTCCCTCTTACACACATCTTTGTATCGTAGTAGAGGCCGACCCTGAGATCTCCTACCCGTCTGTAATTCACCAAAAAAGATGTCCTTTGGTATTCTACCATCATCCATCCTCCTAACGTGTCCTATCCATCTAAGTCTACGAAGACTGAGCATGGAATACACCGTCACACAACCTGATCTTTCAAATACTTCAGTATTTGTGATTTTGTTTTGCCACTTAATACCAAGTATTCTTCGCAGACACCGCATATGAAAGCTGTTTAAACGTTTCTCTTGGCGTGAGTAAGTTGTCCAGGTTTTACTGCTATAAAGAAGAGTACTAAGGACACAGGCTTGGTAGACGAGGACTTTTGTTTTGGCAGTAAGCTTCCTGCTCTCCCAGACTCTTTTTGCTAACATGTTCATTGTTGTTGCTGCCTTGCCAATTCTGATGTTGATTTCCTGATCGAGGGATAATTTGCTATTTACCTCTGATCCTAGATATGTAAAATGGTCCACTATCTCCAGTTCGGCGTCGTCAATAAAGATTGATGGTACCCCATGTGCACCTTGTGACATAATCTGTGTCTTCTTTTTGTTAATTGTTAAACCAAATTCATAACAAGCATTGGAGAATGCAGATAGTAGATGTTGTAATTCTTCCTCAGAGTGGGTCGTAATCGCAGCATCATCCGCAAAAAGCAACTCTCTGATTAGTACCCTGCTAATTTTGGTCTTGGCCTTCAATCTCTGAGCATTATAGAGGCCACCATCTGAGCGTGAGTGAATGTATATACCGTCATCCTGATCACGAAAGGCATATTTCAGTAGAAGTGAAAAGTATATCCCAAAGAGGGTGGGGGATAATACACAACCTTGCTTAACTCCACTCTTGATTTCAAACTCTTCTGAAGTTGAGCCATCAAACTTGATTATACCTTTCATGCCTATGTGGAATGATTCCACAATGGACAGAAGAGTTGGTGGGCAGCCAATCTTCTTTAGTGCTTTGAACAGACCCTCACGACTGACCAAATCGAATGCCTTTGTGAGGTCAATTAAGGCAATAAACAGTGGCTGATTTTGTTCCCGGCATTTTCCTTGCATCTGTCGCAATGAGAATATCATATCAATGGTAGACCGGTTCTGACGGAAGCCGCACTGTGATTCGGGGTAGACTTGATCTCCCAGGACTTGAAGTCTGTGCAGGACAATTCTGGCAAATACTTTCCCAACAAAACACAGAAGTGAGATACCCCTATAGTTGTTACAGTCGCTCCGATCTCCCTTGTTCTTGTACAGCGTTATGATGTTTGAATCTTTGAATTCCTGTGGGACTTGTCCTTCTCGCCAGCATAGCTCTATTAGCTGGTGGATCTGTAGAGCGAGTGTGTCTTGCCCACTCCTGATTACCTCTGTTGGAATCCCATCCTTACCTGCAGCCTAGCCAGATGCAAGCTCATTTATAGCACACTTAACTTCTGTTATAGTGAGAAGTGTGTCCAGGTGGTCAAGAGTTAGCAGAGCCTCTATGGTGTTGAGGGCATCATCCGCTAGCTTGGTCTCACTTGAGTAAAGCTCTAAATAGTGCTCGACCCATCTATCCATCTGCTGTTTCTTATCAGTGATGATTTCTCCAGTCAAGGTTTTCAACGGTGCACTTCTTTTGATCATTGGACCACAGGCTTGCTTTATCTCTTCATACATGCTTCTGAAGTTTCCCTTATCACTTGCGATTTGAATGGACTCACATAACTTGATCCAATAGTCATTCGCACACTGCCTGGCAGCCTTTTGTACATCCTTCCTCACTTGCTTCAGCTCACTCAGAGTGTTACGCGTTGGTCTTTCCTTGTTTCTTAAGAGAGCCATCTTCTTTTTATCAATCAAGGGCTGCAGTATCTGGCTGTTTGCCACAAACCAGTCCTGCCTCTTATGATCCACAGTGCCGTAAACCCCTACCGCTGTTTTATAAATAGTTTCCTTAAGTTTACTCCATTTATCATTTACTATACAATTTTCTGATGTATCATTGAAAGCGTCTTCAAGTTGCTGTTGAAATTCAAAGCACTTTCCAGGATCGTGAGTGTTAGTAATATTAATCCTGGGGCTAGACTTGTGTTTAGCTGTGCAGATTCTCTTTGGTCTCAGTCTAACCCTTGCAACAACCAAAGAATGATCTGTATCACAGTCAGCACTGTGGTAACTTTGAGTTAATGATGTATGGTTCAGATGTTGTCTCCGTGTGATAATGAAGTCCAGCTGATGCTAATGGCTGGATCTTGGATGTTTCCATGTGACCTTATGCATCTCTTTTGTTTTAAAAAAGGAGTTTGTAATACATAGGTCATTTCTAGTGCAATGCTCCAGCAGCCTTTGCCCATTATCATTCATGTGACCGATGTTGTATATTCCAAGGCACACTGGCCATGAACTCGAGTCCTTGCCCACACGAGCATTGAAATCACAGAGCATATAAATGTAGTCGGATTTTGGAACTGCCTTGATCGCAGAGTCTAGCTGCTCATAGAACGTATCTTTCACATCATCAGAGGAAGCGAGTGTCGGTGCATATGCAGTGAGAATTGTGGCAAATCCACAAGAGGTTGCCAAGCGCAGTGATAATAATCTTTCATTACCTCCAGCTGGGATATCAATCATTCCCAGTAGCGAATTCTTCACTGCAAAGCCCACACCATGTTGCCTTTTTTTTGCCTGCCCTCTTCCCTTCCAAAAAAAGGTGTAATTGTTTTCCCTGAGTGACCCTTCCTCAGCGAGGCGAGTCTCCTGCAGGCCAGCAATATCAATGTTAAGCATCAATCACAGCCGTTTTTCTCACATCGTCAATATTTGTCAAGTCAGTGGAAAATCCTGGACACATGGTTCTCAC
This sequence comes from Cepaea hortensis, assembly GCA_963921405.1. Classification (NCBI taxonomy): domain Eukaryota; kingdom Metazoa; phylum Mollusca; class Gastropoda; order Stylommatophora; family Helicidae; genus Cepaea; species Cepaea hortensis. The sequence continues at coordinate 55,451,627 of OY992892.1, read as the reverse complement.
ATTCCAGGTTGCAAGCCTTAGCTTGAGGTTTCTATTCTTTTTAGTAGTACCTGGTGCATTGGTTTTACAGCCTGCGATTCAGATTTTGTCCTAGCCCCAAGCACCCATTGAAGCAGGCAGGCTGTGGCGGATCAGCACCCAATTGGCTGGGGGCTGCCCAGCTTGAGGCGGGCGGTAGCTGATCAGTGACACCTGTAGGTGTCTCCCACCGTTAGAGGCAACGCGTGGCTCCCCATGTCTACGCCAACTGACAAGGACTTATAACCCGTAACAGTTGCCTCTCGCTTTGATTCCGAGACCGGTTAAGACCAGGGATGGAGTTATTGCCTCTCCATAGCACAAAGCCTGGGCTAAAATAAAGAAACCATGTGTTGCCCATGCAGCATGATCCCTCTCTCGGCCTGCCTAGTTCACTCCAGAGGAAAGTTGTCACCTATAATCTGGAACAAGACAAGCTGCAGAAGCTGCCGGATCAGCAAAGCAATGCTCTAACTGTCCGCCTGTCGGAGCTTCGATCCTAGACCAGCTGCCAACCAAGGCTTAGGGCCTGGGCTTAGGGCCCATGACTTATGTTGTCTTTGGGTTGCATTTCCTCGCACCAGGATAAGGCTAGTACCCTCCCAATTGCGCTCTTCCGCCCGAAGCCGTTGGCACAATGTGGGGTGTCAGGTTTGGTAAGCGCCGCCCAACATTCGGCGCAGACAGAAAGCAGGTAGTATCGTCTACTGTCATACGGTAGCTCAGTCATATCTGACTAAGACCTGACTCACTTTGACCTCAGCATCCCACAAAGTACATGCAATTTTTAAAAGTATGTAATCATTAGCCCTTTAAGGTAACCAGGAAATTCTTGTCAGTCTTTCAAGGAATCACATTCTATTAGTTGGCTTTCTTCTTGTTCTTCGTTGTTCACCCTGAAAAGGACGTTGATTGTATGGTGCCAGTGTACAGTGAAGCTGCAATATTTGTTCCGTCTTCTTAAATATGTCACTTCTGTGCAGCATTTGTGAAACTAGGTGTGCTTTTCTCTGTGGGATCCCAATGGTCTCCGCCAGACTGCAGTGATGCAACCTGTTTTAAGGACCACCAATTGGAGGTGAAGTAGGATCTTAATCAGCTGTGTTCTCCTGAGCTGGCTCCGTAGCGAAGTGGTTATGGATGCAGTTTGTAATCCTGCATACCCGCATTTGAAACACAACTACGGGCGATTTGGCAGCAGACTGCCTTACGTTGGTTTTTAAAAAAATGGTATGGGCGCCGGTCATTCAGAAAGCAATGGCAAACTACTGAACGTAAACTTGCCGAGAGATCACAACAGCAGAAAGAAATTGCTGGTGTTGACTGATACATCCTGTAAAGGATATGCAACTAACTCTCCTGACCCTGATCTAAGCCGTGAAGCCATGAATTGTTGACTGCATCCTCTTTTCATATATCTTCGGTCCCTAATAGTTATTCATTATCATCTCATCACAGCTCATACTTCTTGTACCTTGCGGCATCAAGGTAAAGCAAAAATAGCGGAGAGTGCCTGTTTATGGGCTTCATATATTGAGATTCCTATAGACTGTTATTCTCTCTGTCCATCGTTTACATGGTGAGCCTTTTCTTCTGTTTCCATTGTTTCATTACTTGTGGTAGGTATACTGTCAGTAATAATTATTATTTGAAATTAGATTATTTTAGACTTAATAGTATTGTTCATATTAATTCTCTTTGATTGAATTTAGGTGATGAGTGAACATGATAATGATGCCACCAACCGCATCAGTGTCTTGTTAGAATATCTGAATGAGAGACAAGTTGATTTGGAGGGCTTGGCTGAGCAGAAGAGAGTCCGACTGCAACAGTGTATACATCTGCGCAATTTTGAGATAGAAGCTAGACAGGTAAATTTCATGCTGATGAACAGTTGTGAGAAGATATAACTTGAACATTGTCAAAAAGAATCCTGTTTGTAAATGTGACCGCCTAAGTTTGTTGGTTAGCCGAGAATTAATTTGTATTAATTTGTTCACTCCAGTGGAAATGAATGGAATTGGGGACTTATGATGATTTTGCTCTATTCTGATAGGCAAGCAACACTCTAATTCCCAGCACACTTGTGAGGTCTTCACACAGAGTGTGCAAAAAGTGGTTCATGGTTGTCCACTATCATCATGAGAAATTACTATGACTTTCTTGCAGAATTCAAAGTTTGTAGTCCTTGACATATTAACTTACAGTGGAGATGCCTTATAGAGATAAGGGCAATTTCAGTCAGTGGATACCTATCCTTAGTACAATAGCATTTCTACATACCTAGTGACTGCCTACAATATCAAAGTCTAGAGACTTGAATTATGTACATAATACTAGAATAGGCAATTACGAGTTGCATTTACTTTAATGAAAATCTTGCATGCTGAATGTAAAGAATTCAAGAAGCTTATTGTATGGTAAATAGATGAGGGTGCACCTATTTAGGCAGCAATGTAGACAAAGATGGGGGAACAGATAGAGATGTCAAAATAAGAATACAAAAAGCAAGAGGAGCTATCATAGAGCTAAGAATTAGTGTTAGAAGTCATAAGAAATTAAACTTATTTCCAAACTTAGAATATTTAACCCCAGTGTTACATAAGTACTACTATATGGATCAAACACATAGCGGATGATTGATAGAGTCATTAATAATACACAAACCTTCATTAATTGGTACCTGTGCAGAATATTGAGACTAAATTGGCATGACATACATCAGCAATGTAGAGCTAGTGGGGAGACCTAAACAAATTTTGTGGCAATGAATAGGACACACATTGAGACAACCTAAGGATGGTATACCTGGACACTCCCTTGCCTGGAAGCCACAGGGCAAAGGCAATAGTGGGAGACCTTAAAACACTTCCAGAAGAGATGTACAGACAGAGATGAGTAATATTTGGGGAACATGGGAGAAGCTGCAGGAGATAGCAAAAGCTAGGACGGCTTGGTGTGTGTTGGTTGAGGGTTCCAGTGGGGGGTAAAGGGCAATAGAAGAAAGCTAGGACGGCTTGGTGTGTGTTGGTTGAGGGTTCCAGTGGGGGGTAAAGGGCAATAGAAGAAAGCTAGGACGGCTTGGTGTGTGTTGGTTGAGGGTTCCAGTGGGGGGTAAAGGGCAATAGAAGAAAGCTAGGACGGCTTGGTGTGTGTTGGTTGAGGGTTCCAGTGGGGGGTAAAGGGCAATAGAAGAAAGCTAGGACGGCTTGGTGTGTGTTGGTTGAGGGTTCCAGTGGGGGGTAAAGGGCAAAAGAAGAAAGCTAGGACGGCTTGGTGTGTGTTGGTTGAGGGTTCCAGTGGGGGGTAAAGGGCAATAGAAGAAAGCTAGGACGGCTTGGTGTGTGTTGGTTGAGGGTTCCAGTGGGGGGTAAAGGGCAATAGAAGAAAGCTAGGACGGCTTGGTGTGTGTTGGTTGAGGGTTCCAGTGGGGGGTAAAGGGCAATAGAAGAAGACATGCAAATTAGGGAAAGATGGACTCTATCTGACCGGCCATGATGTTCTGCCACATGATAATGATGTTATTGTAGAGTATCATAGAGTGTGAGTTGTGTTTATGTTTCTATTATTGGGCAATGCATTTTTGTGTTGGCATATGTTTAATCTATTGTAGGACTGCCTTGAATTATCGCTGTTACTTGTCATCTTCAACCTAATTTTCATTATTTTTTACAGACAGTGGTTATTTAGATGCATCTGAATCTGAAAACAAATTCCATGGAAACCATTGTCCATTTACCATTGAATAACTTTATCTTTCAGGTGATTCTGTGGGTGCGCAACGGAGAATCGATGCTCACAGACAGCTTCATGTGTCCAAATTCTTTAGTAGAAGCTGAACAGTTGAAAAAGGAGCATGAGCAGTTTATGATTGCCATTGAGGTGAGAGCTGTTATTGTTTGTATTTGCTTACTCCATCAAAGTTCAGTGTCTTAAGTGTAAGCTTTTATTTTTGTGTATTAATTAATACAGTTGGAAATTCATGTTTCAGTGTAAAATGAGCAGAAAGCTTTTAAAAGACCATCATCATCATCATCATGTGCCATGCCGGTAAGCATGGGCCAACTCACTCGATCACCAGAGTTGTGTATCAGCTCTATGTTCTTGTCTCGACCATGCCACGTGGCCAAGCCATCCATGTATTTACTTCTCTGCCCTCCCCTTGTTCTCTTCTCCTCGATCTTGCCAGTTGTCACCAAGTTCTCCAATTTATTTCTTCTCAAAACGTGACCAAATCATTGTGATTGTCTACGTCTAATTTCTTACGATTTTCATGTGTTTCTTGTAGGACTTGGTCATTGGTTTTTCTGTCTGTCCATGGTCCTTTAAAAAACCTACAGTAGAGAACTTATAAAACACATACAATTCCAGCATTTTATGATGAGAGTAAAGAAACAAACATGTAAAGGGCACTTTGACATACCTTGAGGTGTCTTGGACATACAGTGCCAGCCACATATGATTATAGACCAGTCCGTATCTGAGGGAAGATGTGGTTAGTAACACACCAGCCATCTTTGCTTCCCAGGACACATTTTCTAACACCCAGGTTAGGCTGAGTCAACCTGGAACCCAGGGCAATTTGAAGCCTGCCTCCATGCAAATTTGAACCCATGACCACCAGCTCGGCAGGCAGTTGTGCTAGCCATTGTGCTAGCGTGACTCCCATGACTAAAATCTGTAGGCGGTAATGGTTAGTGTGAGTTAGTTCACATTCCATTAGTTAGTTAGTGTGGTTAGTTCACATTTCATAAGTTAGTTAGTGTGGTTAGTTCACATTCCATTAGTTAGTTAGTGTGGTTAGTTCACATTCCATTAGTTAGTTAGTGTGGTTAGTTCACATTCCATTAGTTAGCAAGTGTGGTTAGTTCACATTCCATTAGTTAGTGTGGTTAGTTCACATTCCATTAGTTAGTTAGTGTGGTTAGTTCACATTCCATTAGTTAGCTAGTGTGGTTAGTTCACATTCCATTAGTTAGTTAGTGTGAGTTAGTTCACATTCCATTAGTTAGTTAGTGTGAGTTAGTTCACATTCCATTAGTTAGTTAGTGTGGTTAGTTCACATTCCATTAGTTAGTTAGTGTGGTTAGTTCACATTCCATTAGTTAGTTAGTGTGGTTAGTTCACATTCCATTAGTTAGTGTGGTTAGTTCACATTCCATTAGTTAGTTAGTGTGGTTAGTTCACATTCCATTAGTTAGCTAGTGTGGTTAGTTCACATTCCATTAGTTAGTTAGTGTGAGTTAGTTCACATTCCATTAGTTAGTTAGTGTGAGTTAGTTCACATTCCATTAGTTGGTTAGTGTGGTTAGTTCACATTCCATTAGTTAGTTAATGTGAGTTAGTTCACATTCCATTTGTTAGTTAATGTGAGTTAGTTCACATTCCATTTGTTAGTTAGTGTGGTTAGTTCACATTCCATTAGTTAGTTAGTGTGAGTTAGTTCACATTCCATTAGTGTGAGTTAGTTCACATTCCATTAGTGTGAGTTAGTTCACATTCCATTAGTTAGTTAGTTCACATTCCATTAGTTAGTTAGTATGAGTTAGTTCACATTCCATTAGTTAGTTAGTGTGAGTTAGTTCACATTCCATTAGTTAGTTAGTGTGGTTAGTTCACATTCCATTAGTTAGTTAGTTCACATTCCATTAGTTAGTTAGTTCACATTCCATTAGTTAGTTAGTTCACATTCCATTAGTTAGTTAGTTCACATTCCATTAGTTAGTTAGTTCACATTCCATTAGTTAGTTAGTTCACATTCCATTAGTTAGTTAGTTCACATTCCATTAGTTAGTTAGTTCACATTCCATTAGTTAGTTAGTTCACATTCCATTAGTTAGTTAGTTCACATTCCATTAGTTAGTTAGTTCACATTCCATTAGTTAGTTAGTTCACATTCCATTAGTTAGTTAGTTCACATTCCATTAGTTAGTTAGTTCACATTCCATTAGTTAGTTAGTTCACATTCCATTAGTTAGTTAGTTCACATTCCATTAGTTAGTTAGTTCACATTCCATTAGTTAGTTAGTTCACATTCCATTAGTTGGTTAGTTCACATTCCATTAGTTAGTTAGTGTGGTTAGTTCACATTCCATTAGTTAGTTAGTGTGAGTTAGTTCACATTCCATTAGTTAGTTAGTGTGAGTTAGTTCACATTCCATTAGTTAGTTAGTGTGGTTAGTTCACATTCCATTAGTTATTTAGTGTGAGTTAGTTCACATTCCATTAGTTAGTTAGTGTGAGTTAGTTCACATTCCATTAGTTAGCTAGTGTGGTTAGTTCACATTCCATTAGTTAGCTAGTGTGGTTAGTTCACATTCCATTAGTTAGTTAGTGTGAGTTAGTTCACATTCCATTAGTTAGTGTGGTTAGTTCACATTCCATTAGTTAGTTAGTGTGGTTAGTTCACATTCCATTAGTTAGTTAGTGTGGTTAGTTCACATTCCATTAGTTAGTGTGGTTAGTTCACATTCCATTAGTTAGTTAGTGTGGTTAGTTCACATTCCATTAGTTAGCTAGTGTGGTTAGTTCACATTCCATTAGTTAGTTAGTGTGAGTTAGTTCACATTCCATTAGTTAGTTAGTGTGAGTTAGTTCACATTCCATTAGTTAGTTAGTGTGGTTAGTTCACATTCCATTTGTTAGTTAGTGTGGTTAGTTCACATTCCATTAGTTAGTTAGTGTGAGTTAGTTCACATTCCATTTGTTAGTTAGTGTGGTTAGTTCACATTCCATTAGTTAGTTAATGTGAGTTAGTTCACATTCCATTTGTTAGTTAATGTGAGTTAGTTCACATTCCATTTGTTAGTTAGTGTGGTTAGTTCACATTCCATTAGTTAGTTAGTGTGGTTAGTTCACATTCCATTAGTTAGTTAGTGTGAGTTAGTTCACATTCCATTAGTGTGAGTTAGTTCACATTCCATTAGTTAGTTAGTTCACATTCCATTAGTTAGTTAGTATGAGTTAGTTCACATTCCATTAGTTAGTTAGTGTGAGTTAGTTCACATTCCATTAGTTAGTTAGTGTGGTTAGTTCACATTCCATTAGTTAGTTAGTTCACATTCCATTAGTTAGTTAGTTCACATTCCATTAGTTAGTTAGTTCACATTCCATTAGTTAGTTAGTTCACATTCCATTAGTTAGTTAGTTCACATTCCATTAGTTAGTTAGTTCACATTCCATTAGTTAGTTAGTTCACATTCCATTAGTTAGTTAGTTCACATTCCATTAGTTAGTTAGTTCACATTCCATTAGTTAGTTAGTTCACATTCCATTAGTTAGTTAGTTCACATTCCATTAGTTGGTTAGTTCACATTCCATTAGTTAGTTAGTTCACATTCCATTAGTTGGTTAGTTCACATTCCATTAGTTAGTTAGTGTGGTTAGTTCACATTCCATTAGTTAGTTAGTGTGGTTAGTTCACATTCCATTAGTTAGTTAGTGTGAGTTAGTTCACATTCCATTTGTTAGTTAGTGTGGTTAGTTCACATTCCATTAGTTAGTTAATGTGAGTTAGTTCACATTCCATTTGTTAGTTAATGTGAGTTAGTTCACATTCCATTTGTTAGTTAGTGTGGTTAGTTCACATTCCATTAGTTAGTTAGTGTGGTTAGTTCACATTCCATTAGTTAGTTAGTGTGAGTTAGTTCACATTCCATTAGTGTGAGTTAGTTCACATTCCATTAGTTAGTTAGTTCACATTCCATTAGTTAGTTAGTATGAGTTAGTTCACATTCCATTAGTTAGTTAGTGTGAGTTAGTTCACATTCCATTAGTTAGTTAGTGTGGTTAGTTCACATTCCATTAGTTAGTTAGTTCACATTCCATTAGTTAGTTAGTTCACATTCCATTAGTTAGTTAGTTCACATTCCATTAGTTAGTTAGTTCACATTCCATTAGTTAGTTAGTTCACATTCCATTAGTTAGTTAGTTCACATTCCATTAGTTAGTTAGTTCACATTCCATTAGTTAGTTAGTTCACATTCCATTAGTTAGTTAGTTCACATTCCATTAGTTAGTTAGTTCACATTCCATTAGTTAGTTAGTTCACATTCCATTAGTTAGTTAGTTCACATTCCATTAGTTAGTTAGTTCACATTCCATTAGTTAGTTAGTTCACATTCCATTAGTTAGTTAGTTCACATTCCATTAGTTAGTTAGTTCACATTCCATTAGTTAGTGTGAGTTAGTTCACATTCCATTAGTTAGTTAGTGTGGTTAGTTCACATTCCATTAGTTAGTTAGTGTGGTTAGTTCACATTCCATTAGTTAGTTAGTGTGAGTTAGTTCACATTCCATTAGTTAGTTAGTGTGAGTTAGTTCACATTCCATTAGTTAGTTAGTGTGGTTAGTTCACATTCCATTAGTTAGTTAGTGTGGTTAGTTCACATTCCATTAGTTAGTTAGTGTGAGTTAGTTCACATTCCATTAGTTAGTGTGAGTTAGTTCACATTCCATTAGTTAGTTAGTTCACATTCCATTAGTTAGTTAGTATGAGTTAGTTCACATTCCATTAGTTAGTTAGTGTGGTTAGTTCACATTCCATTAGTTAGTTAGTGTGGTTAGTTCACATTCCATCCATGGCCACCAGCTCGGCAGGCAGTTGTGCTAGCCATTGTGCTAGCGTGACTCCCATGACTATAATCTGTAGGCTGTAATGGTTAGTGTGAAAGTGATGTGTTGTTGCAAATCAAAGAATAGATCAAGAAAGCTGGGCCAAGTTACTAGTGAAGACCTAGGTAGCAGCCAGCTGTTGTCACATTTTCTGATGCTCTATTGTTTAGCTTGCACTCAAGGATTTTTAAAGTACTTCAATGGTTTTGAGTAGATTGCTGTTAATTGCCGCCTGCTGTGACTTTATATATGTATGTGTCTTAAAGTGCCTGTCCTCTAAATCCCACGGGACCGTACACTAAAAGCAACTCAAATTGAACTCGTCAAGAACAGATCAGAACAACAAAACATGTTCTATCTTACCAACAGGATCATGAACATATGGCAGACTCAAATCGAGCAAGCGAAAGACGTACTTTTATTCCGCCGCAGGACACAAGATATAACTCTTGTAGAAACGTGAGCTGATCCCTATACGCAGGATCGGCGCTCACTTAAATAACATCTACTTACAAGCTCTAAGTCCAGCTCGCTGCCTTTGAGGCTTAATTATCCAAATCCTCAGTTCAACTGATTAAATAAAAGTCTAGGTATCCGCACCCGGTCTTTCTACTGTTGTGTTGTCTTTAATATATTCCTCTCCGGACTCCCAGCTGCTTCATCACGAAATTACCGCCTCCAGGTGTCACCTTCACACGGAGCCTTTTATAAACACATCCTTTAGAATCCACGAATTCACAGCGTCCCCGTTGCCGTCCAATGACGTTGTTTTACTTTCCTTGGTTTCTCATATTTGTCGTCCAGTTTTGTGACTGTCTGGGAAAATCCAGTAAGGTCTCTTCTTTATACTTGGTGGCGCATGTTCCGTTATGTGGCATAATGCCCCCTCCCAGATAAAAAAAATTATTTATAATTTTTTTCTTTATATCTGTATATCTGTACGACTATCACAACAATTTTTTTTTTCTTTTAACTACAACTGAATAGCACTTGGTTTTACCCCCTTATCTACCCTTAAAAAAAAATAAAGCTACATAACGGGCACGCCCACCTGTCCAAACCCTCCGTTGGACGTCGTGTGGCTGATCATGGGCAATCAGACCACTAATAAACATATTAGTCCCTACCTTGTCATAATAGACAAGTGTGTCCTAACTCTAGGTTTTACCATAAGTTTAGGACGAGGGTAATAATGAGGTTTTCCATGTAACCATTTTTGTTGTAGTTGATCCTTGTTGTCCTTGTTTGGTACCATACATCTATTTCTTTTCCTGAAATTTATCTCCATGGGTAGGGTGACTTATACGCTTTCTGCCTTGAGAATCCATTGATCCTTTTCCTGTGGATATTTTAAGAATGTCGCTTGATTGTATCTATTCTTTTGCTCCTTCTGTGCAGCTTAATCCATCTAATATAATATTAATTAATCTAACAACATTGTTAATGCAAGTAAATAATTAATATCATAGAATTCACTATTTATATTAATACCAATACCATATTAATACTAATTTACAATTACTTATTAATAATTTAACAATCAACTAATGAATAACTATTATTAACACAATCATATACTGTTCAAAGTTAGTGTGACAATACAAAACAAAATACTTGGCTTGGCCATTGAATGCACAATGAATGTTCCAATCACGCGTCTCTTGTGACGTTCTTATTCCGAGTATTGCCTTCACTCAAGCTGTCAATGGAAAATCGGTAACATATGTACCTAATTGACTAAATTCTATTTGTAATAATAATCTATTAATATTTAGTTGATTCTTATAGCATTGCTCCCTCAATTAGGCGCCATCTGAATATATCTTTATCGACTTTCTTAATAACTTATGAAAGAACAGAACATTAATATATATAACTAATTAACTTATAACAAAGATCTGCCCTTCTATTCAACTATAATCGACTGAGAATGTCAGCAAGATTATTATCCTTTCCAGGAATGTGACAGATGTCAAATTCATAGTCTTGTAATAGTAATGACCATCTATGTATTCTAGAATTCTTCGGATGACCCGATTTGAAAATTTGTAACGGTTTGTTATCCGACAGAACCAGAAATTTCCTACCTAGTAAGTATCTCGAGAACTTCTCAATACTTTCAATTAAAGCTAGAGCCTCTAATTCAGTAACAGCATAATTTCTTTGAGTTTCAGATAGCTTTTTACTGAAATAAAGAATAGGATGTAGTTTCCCTTCATGCAATTGAAGTAATACAGCTGAAATAGCATGTAAACTAGCATCTGTTTGTAAAACAAAATCTTTTGAAATATCAGGTAATTTCAAAATAGGATATGTACTAAATAGAGTTTTTATTTGTTGTAATAACTTCTCGTGATCCTCTGTCCAAACTATCTTTGTTGGTTGACCTTTTTTTAAAAGTTCCGAGAATGTTGCTGTCATATGTGCAAAATTAGGGATAAACTTTTGATAATAATTAATCAACCCTAATACACTCCTAAGCTCCTTCTTGGATGTTGGAGGTTTGATATTAAGAATCTTTGTCACAACCAATGGATCTGTTTTCCTAAATCCGTTAGAGATTCTATGACCCAGAAATTGTATCTCAGTAAACCCTATCTCAATTTTACTTGGTTTAGCTTTCAATCCATGTTCTTGTATTTTCTGGAAAACTTGTTTTAGAATTTTAACATGTGTGTCAATATCACAAGTATGAATACAAATATCATCCATATACGATGCTACGTTGGTAATTCCATGAAGTAATCTTCTCATCATTCTCATGAATGTACTTGGTGCATTTTGTAAACCAAATGGAAGATATTCCCATTCATATAAACCTAACGGCGTGCTAAAAGCTGTAATATGCTTTGAATCTTCTTCCATCGGAATTTGCCAATATCCTTTTGTAAGGTCAATTTTCCAAAATATTTTCGAGTTTGCCATGGTTTCAATTAATTCATCAATATTTGGCATAGGTTCTGCATCTAGTAACGTTAATTCATTAACTTTCCTATAATCAACGCATAAACGTAATGACCCATCTTTTTTCTTAACAATTACAACTGGTGAACAGTAATTTGAAATTGATTTTTTTATAATTCCAGTCTTATCTAGATCTGAAATTTCTGCAGTAACTTTTTCCAAATAATGTATTGGAATAGGATATGGTTTCACTTTAACTGGGACATTTGATAATAAAGTTATTTTATGTTTAATCAGTGATGTCTGCCCCGGTTTATCTGAAAAAATTGAACTATATTCCTTTATTGCAGTAATAAGCTTTTCTCTATCTTGTACTGATAAATCTTTACTTATCTGAATCGCTTGCCAATTACTGTCGCTATTAACTATGGGTGTTGGAATCTGTTGTTCTATAGCATCTTCTTGTTGTTCCTTAATTACCCAACAAGCTGTTGCTATCCTATGAGGAATTTGTTGTGTCACTTGACCTGAGTTATCCTCACGTGGAATATATGGCTTCAACATATTAATATGAAAAATCTTATGTTTGCCATTCACATCAATACGATAATCAACATCGCTAATTTTCTTAATTACTTTAAATGGACCTTGCCATGAAGTAACCAGACAATCTCGAGGATCAGGTAATAATAACCAAACCTCTTCTTCTTCTTTCAAGACTATTGTCTTGGCGTTCCTATTACCATACTGTCTGTATCTTTCTCCAGCTTTATCCAGTGCAGATTTTGCAATCTGACAAGCTGTGATAATTTTATCTCTTAACTGTGTTACTATTTCATATGCATCTCTTTTCGGATGATCATATGTTTTATTTGTGAGTAGGTCATTATATATTAATAATGGACCTCGTGGATTTGCTCCATATACCAACTCGAATGGAGAAAACCCTGTACTAAATTGTGGTACCTCTCGGTATGCAAATAGTACGGCTGGTAATAAAATATCCCAATCTTCGGGCCTTTCCGCAGCAACTTTCGCCAGGGTTCGTTTAAGAACTCCGTTGTAGTTCTCATTCACACCATTTGTCATTGGGTGCCAAGGTGAACTAAACACCTGTGGAATCCCAAGTATCTTCATTGCCTCTTGAGTAGCCGTTGATATAAACTGACTACCTCTATCTGATAATATGCAGCTAGGGAATCCTATTCTGCTAAAAATTATCAACAATGAATCTAGAATGGATCTACTCGTGATACATTTTAAGGGAATAGCCTCTGGCCAACGAGTACAAAGATCAATCATAGTTAATATGAATCTATTGCCTCGATCAGTAGTTGTATTTAGCGGACCCACAATATCTATAGCTATTTTCTGAAATGGTCGTGATGCCAAATCAGTTTTCTGAACATGTGCTTTGGGATGTTTGCCTTTTTGCGTGGTCATCTGACATAATGTACATGAACGTACATGTGTGGTAATGTCTTTGTTATATCCAGGCCAATAGAATTGCGTTAGCAATCTATTAGTGGTTTTAGCAATCCCCATATGACCAGCGAATGGAGAATCATGTGCCAATTTTAATGCCTCAGTACGATATTTCGATGGAAGTACTGTCTGAAAATAACGTGATGTACCTCTATCATATCGTCTTGATAAAATATTATTGTCTAGGAAAAATCTCCAATTACCTCTTTTACCTTGTTTTATTGGTTCAGTCAGTTTCTTAAAACAAGATTTTAGAGTTGGGTCTTGTTTTTGATCTTCTGGTAAATCAGTCACTAGTCTGATATTATTTTCTAATTTGTCACTGTCTTTATCCCTTTTGTCTTGAGCTCTTGTAATTGCATTAGCTCTTGCATGATCAATTTCCCATTGCTTTGCTTCATCATGCATTAATTGTTTCGCATCTGGTATGTTACCAATCAGTAATCCGGCACATGGATTTGGTAATACAGCTGCATTTATTGTGCCTTCGTAATATGGTGACATAATTGTAATCGTGGCAATCTTATATCTTTCTATTGTGCCACCGAATGTTCTGCACTCTACAGTTTCGCCTGTATAATCTTCTTCTTTTATCAGCTTTCGATCTACTCCGACAATCGAAGCTCCTGAATCACGAATGCAAGTAGTGGGTTCACCATTTACCCATGCATGATGGATTTTTAGTTTGCCATTTTGTATGCTAACGGCATTAGCTTCATGAATTGTTTCTATACCTTCATTACTAATATTGTCAGTTATACCTTTATTTAACTTGTCAGTCTGATCATCATACTGTTGTATGATAGCTGCGTGTGTCTCTTCTAAATCGTCTGAGTCACTACTGGAGTATATGTATGCTGTACTAGCTTCCTTCCAGGAATTTCTCATCGGACAAGACCTACTAGTGTGTCCGTACGCCCTACATGAGAAACATTTTATACTTCTTTTAAAAGAGTCATACTTATTTATCTTCTTTGCCGTAATATCTTTTAGATATGCGGAATAACCTGGATGTTTATCACACATCTCTAAATTTCCATGCGATAATCTACAATATTGGCATTTGGTGAATTGGCCTTTTCTTGGTCTTTCACCTTCTCTATTGTACGGACTATTTCTATTGCTACCACTACTAAACTTTCTAAACTTACTATTTCCTCTTTGAAATTTTGCACTTGCTCCTATCACTAATTCAGGTTGTGTACAGTTAGCAAAAATATCCCTATGTGCATTGAAATAAGATTCACCCTTAGTTTCCATCTCATTTAAACTTTTACATTTGTTTTCCATAAGAAATACCGACATAGGTTCTGGTATTGCAGACAACATTCTATCTCTGATAATTAAGTCTCTCACTTTCTCATAACTATCATTAATATCCGCAGCCTTACACCACTTATCAAAACTAGAAGACATTTCCGAAGCGAAATCCAGGAATGTTTGATTCGATTTCGGTGTAAGTGTTTTAAACTTAGTCCGTAAACCAGATTCATCCAAAGAAAAATGTGATAGCACCCGATCGCGCATATATTTGTAGTTCGTACGTAAATCCTCAGGAATTAACTCTATCACTTTCAACGGCTCTAACGCGAGGTGACGATGAAACAAAATCGGTACGTCCTTCTCCGGTACCTTGTAATACTTTACGAGCACTTCAAAGTTGGTTAACCATGAACTAACTGAATCACCTTGTTGAAAATTCCTGAATAAACCTTGGTACTTTTTCACAGGATCGTTCTGTTTAGCCAGCATTTTCTCTCGTTCGATTTCAGCTCCACGTTCCATCTCAAGCGTCTTGACCTTTATGTTACCTTCAACCTCCTTGTCCTTCCAGAGTGTTTCTGTAGCAAGTCGCTCTTTATCAAACGCCAATTGTTTTTCTTTCAATTGCATTTCCATAATTAACTTCTCTTTTTCTGCTGCAATTTTTTCGCGTTCCAAAACTATCTCATTTTGTCTGATAGCCATCTCTTTTTCTTTCAGTTCTCTCTCAAGAGCCATCTGAAGTTGTTTGGTTTCCTTTTCCGATGCCAATCTTTCTTGTCTTTCCTCCTTCTCACGTGTGGCTTGAAGTTGTCTTTCCTCCTTGTCACGTTTCTGTTGTTCACTGAACTCAAGCTTTGCCCAATTTCGAAGCTCAGCACCAGTTAGACCAGACTTCTCACCCATTTCAAAAAAATATTGCAGCGTAGACATCTTCTCTTAATGTCCTACCTGTAAAATGAGCTATCTGGGTGAAATAAATATGGTCGTAGGCAAGAGAAGAAAAGAATCGACAAAATTGTAATATTGTCTCAGATCACTATCACTCGGATAGTACAGTAAATGTTGTATCACAATTGAGCAAATACAACTCAAATAAATTTGTAGTGTCAACTCGAACACCACAAAAAAAAAATCAATCAAATATCTCTATAATAAACTAAATAAATATACTAGAGAAATAAATATGAAGAAATATATTGAATATACAATATATATGTAACGCAAGACAATTAACAATCATCAAAGATGAATGACGAGTGACTCGAATACATATTATTGTTTACAAACAATAACAAATTTTTGTATCCACATTTTAACGGGTAACGCACATACTATACTACTACAGTTATGACAAGACAATAGTATTGTGGTGACGCCCGCAAGATCAGAACAAAAAAAAAATTTGATAAATAGTGCCTTATTACTAGGATCAATGCTATAATACATCAACAATACAATTGCTACTGGCCTTTAGTGCATCTCCCGAACGTAGAGTAATATTTGAATCGCTCGAGAATTGATATAATTTGAGACTCTCAATTACGTGTTGATACGTTCCAAACTATACTGATCCGTAATTGGCAATCGATTAGTGGTATCCTGGCTGCATGAAATAACGATTGTTGCTCCTGCCTTGAGATGATAGTACAATTAACTTGTACCGGTACCCTGGACCGACGTGGTCCGTCACCGACTCATAAGAACACGTAGTTGGCTGAGGTATATCGACGAAACTTGAGTTTATTTCAGCCTTAGTATTTATACTTTAGGCTGAATGTGCGCTGTAGGTATTTGAGTGAATGATGTCCACAGTGAAGTAAGTACAGTTGAATGACGTGATTCGACTTCTGGTAAGTAAGGTCCAATGAGTGAACAGGCTGTGCGCCCGTTATCACGATGATAAACGATAGTGTAGTCTTGTTATCGATCCGTGTGACAGTGTTCGTATGTCCTGGCGTCAGCGTATTAGAGTACGTTCGTAAATTCAGTTCATAAATGTCGACGTGAGGAGTTCGTGTTCGGTCCCGATTGACCGCGTTGA
This sequence comes from Cepaea hortensis, assembly GCA_963921405.1. Taxonomy (NCBI): domain Eukaryota; kingdom Metazoa; phylum Mollusca; class Gastropoda; order Stylommatophora; family Helicidae; genus Cepaea; species Cepaea hortensis. The sequence goes on along the minus strand of OY992892.1, from coordinate 55,435,300 downwards.
CTTGCTCGATGGTAGAGAAATCCTCGACAATTTCAACAATAATATGTCATAGTGTACGTGTGCGTGTCGTCCTGACGTGTGATGAAGTGTCCGGTATGTGACTAATGTAATGTCCTCAATGACGTAATAAATATGTGTACACTGACCTGGTTGTCATTATGCGTTGATGTATGTAACGTCCAAATAACGCAACATCTTCCTTGTTAATTATGGTGGAGATGAGTGTCCGTGGTGTACGTGCTATCCATCTTGACACATGACGAAGTGTGCATATAAAATGTCGTAATATGTACTAACTCACTTATGCGCCGATAATTCAGACATAAAGTAGTGTCGGCAGAAGATATAATGAACGTATGATGTATATGTCCCACAAATGTAGGTAGTTAAATGCTTTGGCGTTCTGAACCAACAAGTCAAAACTTTCTGTGCTGCTCCAATCGATCACAGATTCTTGAATACAGATTGTCAATCGTTGTGCTATAGTATAATAGGTTACTGTGGTGTAGAATTGTGGCAGCGCAGTGTTTCTTCAGATCTCACTGCCTACTCACATCGACATAATTCTTTTCAATGTCGACCATGGTGTCCATTGTTTCGTATATCTCTTATGTAACTACCATCTTCTTTTCTCACGTAGACTTATAGTTGTAACTGTATATTCTTTAAATAAATACTGTTCTTAAATAAGTTACACTATTACTAAATGTTCGTTGTTTCTAATATTTCATAGCGCTGTGGTGTGTTCAATAAGGTGGAATGTTTTTGCGCATCTGGTGCAAACTTGATATGATTAATAGATCGCACTTCTTGAACATGATTGAGTTATTACGTATTAATTTTTTTTCCGTACTTACAGTTTTTATGATGTTTTCATTTCACCTGTTATTACTTTATCACAAAATGCTTTTCACTTCATTTATTCTGGGTGATCTTCCGGCATTTTGGTGACGCGGGTTTTCATGTGCTCCTTCTTTCTTTCTGTGTAGCACGGTGTGGAATGTGCCGCTGGCGCGTAATTTCTTTTATGTTCAGCTATGGAAACTGGCGGGGAATCTGTGTTGACAAACAAACAGTCCAGAGACGACCCCCATGTGTCTTAAAGTGCCTGTCCTCTAAATCCCACGGGACCGTACACTAAAAGCAACTCAAATTGAACTCGTCAAGAACAGATCAGAACAACAAAACATGTTCTATCTTACCAACAGGATCATGAACATATGGCAGACTCAAATCGAGCAAGCGAAAGACGTACTTTTATTCCGCCGCAGGACACAAGATATAACTCTTGTAGAAACGTGAGCTGATCCCTATACGCAGGATCGGCGCTCACTTAAATAACATCTACTTACAAGCTCTAAGTCCAGCTCGCTGCCTTTGAGGCTTAATTATCCAAATCCTCAGTTCAACTGATTAAATAAAAGTCTAGGTATCCGCACCCGGTCTTTCTACTGTTGTGTTGTCTTTAATATATTCCTCTCCGGACTCCCAGCTGCTTCATCACGAAATTACCGCCTCCAGGTGTCACCTTCACACGGAGCCTTTTATAAACACATCCTTTAGAATCCACGAATTCACAGCGTCCCCGTTGCCGTCCAATGACGTTGTTTTACTTTCCTTGGTTTCTCATATTTGTCGTCCAGTTTTGTGACTGTCTGGGAAAATCCAGTAAGGTCTCTTCTTTATACTTGGTGGCGCATGTTCCGTTATGTGGCAGTATGTGTGTGTGTATATGTATATATATATATATATAAAATGTTGATGTAAATTTCATGTTAGCTGTGCAAATAACTCACTACAGAAGAAAATTTAGGCTTTTGAATTTAAATGTTGCAGAAAAATTATTAGAATACTGTGGGTCAAAATGAAAACAAACAAACAATACTGAAATTCTGCAAGATCTAAACATGAAAGAAAACTGTGCCAGAGACAGCATGTAGCCTCAGACACTGAAACACTCTAGCTATGTTAATTGTCACAGTGATGGAAAAAACAGTAATGGATAGCATGCTTCCAGGAAGAACAGACGGGTCGATCTACAAGAAGGTGAAAACAGGACATTATAGACACCCTGGGCATGAGAATGCGTGAGGCATGGGAACTGAAGAAATATTGAGAGTATTTCTGTTTGGCCATGATGCAAGTGACGTTCTACATAAGATCTACCACATGATGATGATCTTTCTGTGTAGTTCCATATCTTTGCTGTTATTTCTTTCTTCTTAGGTTGTTTTCTACTTGCTGCCATTTGTCTTTTTTCAGTGTTTAGTATCTTTTGAATTGTAAATATATAATGGTTTTGAAATTGAAAATGTTTTCCCCATTTGATTTGACTGAGATTTATATATAGAAGTCAGTCATTTGATACAATATATACTGTTAATTGTGATGCTTGGCATTTATCATGAAAATTAACAAGATATTGATTGCCGATTATTTCTGAACTCTTTATCAGAAAACACATTTTAGTGTGGTAACGGTGACCCAGCGAGCAGAAGTCATGCTCCAACAGCAGCATTACAACGGTGAGCTTGTACGGGCAATAGCTGAGAACGTGACCTTGGCCTGGCAACAGCTCATGTATCACGCAGAAGAACGGCAAAAACTAGTCATGGCATCTACAAATTGGTACAAAACTGCTGAACAGGTCAGTAGTATCATCATAAACTTCAGAATTGACATCATTGCTCTCAGGGCATTCCCACACATGCTCTATCTCTCTCTTCTCAGGACATTCTCACAGAGGCTCTATCTCTCTCTTCTCAGGACATTCTCACACAAGCTCAACCTCTCTCTTCTCAGGACATTCTCACACAAGCTCTATCTCTCTCTTCTCAGGACATTCTCACACATGCTCTATCTCTCTCTGCAAAATCCATCAGGGTTCCCATGCCGATTATTCCAGTAGCAATTTGATTAACAGCCAGCCTGGCTTTCTGACATGGGCCTGTCTGGCTCACTGTTGTGGTTCAATATTGCTTGTTGCTGAACAGCTTTGGTATTGAGTGGACTGAGTTATCAGGGCTCGATACAGTTTTGCTTGCTGAGTGTCGGTGGCCTAAGTCAATTGCTTATTATCAATGGACTGACTCATCTTGTAATCAAGTGGTTGGTTAAACCACAATATTATATTAGCACTACATTTTGGTGTCATTAAGTATGTGGCTGGTTAGACATATATTTGAACTCTATTTCACATCTTCCATCTTGTGATCACAAATAACAGAACTGTATGACTATAATTATTTAACAGGAGGCCAAACAGTTTTAAAATCTCCATTATGTCCTTGAATTCACATTTACATCACATTATTTCAGGTTTCACTCATAATAAAATACATATCAACACGAGTGATTAAAACTATCACATAATGGCGGCAGGTGAATGGAGCCAATGCCACAACGAACCTGACCTGGTCTAACTTCGTCCATGATCATCCTCCCAATTCCTGGCTTAAGAGAGACTTTTCTCTCCTGGCCATCGTCAAAGTGTGCTTCTCGCCATTGTGCCGTAAGGCCGTGCACACACTTTGATGTGATCAGAGCTCACATTTCAACTCATGACAACTTAGGGAATTAGCATCATTGCTCTCAGAACATCCCCACACATGCTACATCTCTCTATGAAGTTCACCAAAGAGTTCCCATGCTGATTATTCATTCCAGTAGCAATTTGATTGAAAGTCCATCTGACTTTCCCTCGATGCTTTGAGTATTTCTAAACCATTTCCTTATACCCTTGTGAGACAGTCTTTCCAGACATGGATGTTCCGTCTGTTCAGAGGCACTGTCCACCTCATCCCAGAGAGCCTTCACCACATCACCTTTGTCATAAAGTAGTTCTCTTCCCAGAGGGACAGAATCAACTAACCTTTCAGCCTATTCATTGTCCCACACACCTGCATGCCCTGGACAGAACATCTATGATATGCTTGCAATCTCTATCTTGTCTAGCGATGTTAGCCACCACACCTGCAACATGCCAGTCTTTGTGTTCTGAAGCACACTCTGTGAGTCCGTTACAAACGTAATATGCACATGTTATATGAGGGGTCTTCAAATGAACACCTTAAATTATTTTTTGGGTGATTATATTCTGAAAAAGTAAAGAACAAATAGGTACATTTTTTATGTAGTCGCCACTGCGTTCAATGCAAGTCCTCCAAAGCTGATAAATTGCTTGGATTCCTGTAGAAAAATCGACTCAGGGGTCACCACTCCCGACCCGGTCGTAAACAGTCTGTAAACTTCCTACTCCACTCATACACTTGCTGGACTGACAGGCATGCATCACCATATTGGACCTTCATTAGCCTATGAATGTATATAGGTTTCACCTAGCCACCGATTGAAAAAAAATGGATAATGGAATGCTGCTCCTCTTTGGTGCACGTCAAAAGTGGGGCGGTTATTTTTAAACTCTCCTTATGACGTCACAGTGTTTGTCTACACCGTGATTTCATGTTCTTAACACTTGACATCCTTAACAACAATATTGACAGGTTACAAGACAGACAATGGCTTGGTTATTGTAATTTCTATCACACTTTTAAGGTTTTCATTTGAAGCCCTTGTATGTTAGATAGGGTGACTAAAGTGAGGTTGTGCAGGGTGGTTTCATATTCAAAAGTGTACTTCCATTTTTTCAATGCTCATAGGTCTGTTTGTAGCCAGCCACAGTTGGTTAATTTCTCGTCTCTCGATCCATCTATTTTCTTTGGCACTTGTGTATGGTCTTTGTATAAGACTTCATTTATTCACTGTGACTTTGCCAGTTCAGTCTGCATTATTTACTTGTTGTTGATGACTGCAGGTATGCTAAAACTATTTATTTATTCTTATAACCAACCATTAGTGCACATTCTATAGCATAATAACCTATGGGAAGTGATAAGTTAATCCTCAAAAATCAAACATTTCATTTTTTTGACCCATCCTGTACCCTACACATGATCAAGTATTGATTGAATCCAGAACTGTAGATTAATAATTGTAGGATTATTTGTTTGCTTCCGATTACTTGCTTGGTTGATTGATTAATTGGTCTAGTGCTATCTTCATTGCATTTGAAACGTTTTGTTAATAATCTGATCACTTCTATAGATCACAGTAGGTGGATTCCTTGTGAATACTTTGACTGCCAGAGTGTCTAACAACAGTTTCCTGGAAGAGGCTAATTAAAGTAGAACGTTATACACAACATTCAGAAATAGGGAGAGACTGATCTTTGGTCACATAATGAGAAGAGGGGTATTGGAGATGACTGGAAAGATCAGTGGTGAAAGAGGTAGAACATGACAATGATACAGGATGGTCTAAGATGGTAGCATGGAGAAATATCTTCAATAACTGATCCAGAACATGGGGGACCATGAAGAAACAGGATCTGAGAAGAAACAGGAACACCTATGTCATTTTGGTACAACCCATGATGATGAGGGGGATCCCAGCTCTGTGCATTTTCTCCACTGCACCAGAGATGATCCCAGTGTTTATGAACCAGAATAACAGATACTCTAAATATTTTGTTGTGGACCGATCAATCAGTCAATCAATCAGGTGCCGTCTCTACAATCAAGGATGGCTGCAATGGATCTCCAACACTGTCTGTCTCTTGTCTTAATTGTACATTCTGTCAGATTGCTGTTCATCCATCTTTAGATGTTTTCTTCCCACTTGTATCTTTGTCTACCTCTTGCTCGCTTGCCTTCAACCTTACCCTCCAGTATGGTTTTTATAAGAGTATGTTTTTTAACATGACCAAAATATTTTACTTGCCTCTTTATTATTTCTTTCATCAACTCTCTTTTCATTCCCAGTTTTTCAGTTATTATTTCTTTCATCAACTCTCTTTTCATTCCCAGTATTTCTGGAAACTCTGATTTGATTGTTTTAGTTTCCGTGAAATACGACATGTTCTTCTGTACACCCACATCTCCAGGGCCTCTATTCCACTTTCTAATTGCTTATTCAATGTCCAGGCTTCCACACCTTATAATAGTGTTTGAATATACATAACATTTGACAGTTCTCAGTTCTTGTGGATAGATTTCTTCATTTTGAAATTGTGCTAGTACAGTGTCAATCTGTGGCTTTCTCTTTGTGATTCCTGCTGTTTCACATATACTGTGTGCTCTTGGAACCTGCTGTTTGTTTTGTTCTTACCTGAGAAGGTCAGGCTCTTTTTTAAAATATCAAAAATAATTTTAACATCCTCAGGTTCCTTGTTTGTTGTCGAAAAAAATCGTTCACAACTGGATTTGGACCGAACATGTTTTTAATTAGAGACATGTGCCATGCCTCTAAGCTACTCTAACCTCAATATGGAATGAGTTCATTAAGTGTGTATATTATTTTTTTTAAACCATCAGCTTGTAATGCGTTCTGTACCCAGCTTAAAATATTCTTTACCAAGCTTAAAACATTCTTTACCAAGCTTAACACAAACTTTATCAACCTGGATACATACTGTACCAAACTTAACACATACTGTACCAACACATACTGTACCAAGCTTAACACATTCTATATCAAATTCTATACCAAGCTTAACACATTCTGTACCAAGCTTTACATATTCTGTATCAAACTTAACTCATTCTGTATCAAATGTAACACATTCTGTACCAACCTTAGCTCATTCTAGCCACTTTAGTAACTTTTTCTGAATTGCTTTTTAATTATATAACCTGCATAGTTGGATAGCTCTTGAAAAAAACAAATCCAACGATACCCTATTCAAGTCTGTGGGTCAATTTTAAACCGAGATAGTAATGTTTGTGTGTAAGTTTATAATTTACAAGGAAAATATAAAGAAAACGGTTTTGACCTTTCCACTTTTTGTGACCCAACCTACACACTCACACAACTGTTGGTTGCACTGTTGTCAAGGAGATTAACACATGCACAAGGGCTTATAACTCTGCCAGTTTATATATATACTCCCAGACACTCAGACATATACATCACGCCATGCCATGATGACGTCAGACCGCAGGCAGACTGCGCGTGGTGAGACTTGTCAGCCAGCGTAGATTGCCGTAGATAGATGCATTTTGACAAAAGATGTTCCTTTGGAAAGATTAAAAATTACCATGCAGAGTGATGAATATTTATACACAAATACTAAATTTGACGTTGAATGCAATCATGCATTCATTGGCATTCAAATCGCTGTGAATATTCCATAACAATATTAAATAGTCATCGCTGACAAGGAAATGGCTATTTCCAGCCATTGAAATATCACATCAGAGCATGCAATTTTCATCATTTTCATTTGGGATGAGCATCCCAACTTTAATAGTTGAAAATGACAAGATTTACATAAAAATGGACGATACATCTAATAACACATACTAGAACAAACAAATACATCTACATAAAACGTGATTTGTGGGTATACTTACGTCTGAAAAGATCACTCTGTATCTCTGTGTGAGAAACGAATTTCAGAAACACGAGATGTACACACGTAAACCGAGGAGGGAAAAACTATATAAAGTATTTGGTCCCTTTTTTAATGCGATCTTGAAATAATTGGGGAATTTAATGTCATGAGTACTCTATATATCCTTAAATGGAGGACTCAATAACAAGAAAACGAAAATCGCCGCAAGTGCTTCTCTGGTAAAGTTCGGCAACGCTGAAACGTAGTGGCTAGCTCATTCTATACTAAGCTTAACACATACTGTCTAATCTTAACACATTCTTTACCAAGCTGAACTTGTTCTGTACCAAGCAACACAGCATATGTTCTTTTTATAATCCTACACTTCTTGTTTCTGTCCAAGACAGTGACTATTTTACAACAATAAATGCCTTGGTCACAGTAGGTTAAACTTATAATTGTCTGGGGCAGTAGGAACTGATTGGTACTGTGGGATTAAATGAATAACTTTGACAGATTGCCTGAATATGACTGTCTGATATAGACTGAAATATTTGCTGTATTTTTTGCTCCCATGTATCACAGGTGTGGTCTGTCCTGGAGTCTTTAGATAGGGACTACAAGCGGGATGAAGACTGGTGCAATAGTGAAAAGGCTGGTACCACCAACACACAGGCAAAGGCAGCCTATCTAGTCCAACTTATTAACAAACACAATGAACAGAAAGAGGCCTTTCTCAGGGTGAGTTAACAGACTTGAAACTAGATGAGTTCTTATCAGTGCCTGTAATGCTGTGGCGTCATGCTGCATGGGCAACACATGGTCTCTATATTTCAGTCCAGGCTTTGTGCTATGGAGAGATCTGAATTGGTCTGGTCAATCACATTCGCTACCACCATGGGTTGTAGTTATTATGGCTTGTTTGAAGCACAATGTAACAAACTATCGTATCTCAAGACGGAAAGGTGCCAATGAATGAATGCTGTGGCAGCTTGGTTGTTAGTATACTTTCTTACTAGGGCAAACAGCCGTCTTCATGTTGAATGGGTAGATAACTTTTGAAAATCTTGCTTCATGTAACTCACTTAGATGTACTTACCTGGACATGTCGGCGTAAAGGACATTGAATGTGCAGACCAGCTGACAATAAAGCACCAATACAAGCAGGAAGAAGCATGGACAGGGCTGACATTGTCTGTGCAGTACGGCCCCAGCTGGAGGATACTGCCTAGTCTCTGATGCCAGATTGCATGACCTGGGAGTTAAGCCTGGCCAAGCACTTCAAAAGGTGAGAGAGGAGATATTACAACAAGCTCTTCATGGAAACAGTGTAGAGATATTTTCAGATGGCTTCTGCATTGGAGGACTGAAGAAACATATGGAAGCCCAATTGAGGACTGAACACACATGGGAAAGCCCAATGTCCATTGAGGACGATCATCATAACATCACTAGTGCAGTACTCAATCCCCCAGGAGTGGTAAGCTCTTGTAATAAATATGGCTCTGTTCACAAACAATCCAGAAAAAGAGGGTTTCTGTTATTAGAAACTGCAAAGAAGAATGGGTGACCAAGTGATTGTGATATGGTTTCTTCCATCTGGGGATATAAGTTCTAATACTGAGTAAGGCAAACATTTTAAACTATTGGAGATAAAGTGAGCAACAAAAAAGCACAAGCCTGGACACCATGTGATGACTGCCAGGGAAGTGACCTGTTATTTCTCAGGCCTCAAGAAAATCCTTCTTTCAGGCTTCAGCGATAGTACTCAAAAGTCACAGTCATACTTTAAAACGTAGTAAACCTACAAAAACTAATGAATTCAAATGCAGGCTACCCTTGTTGGTGTCTCAAGGATCCCCAGTATGTCTAAGGATCTCCTATGGGTCTGAGGACCCCACTTTGAGAAATGCTGGTCTACAGCCAGCCATGACTGTGTATGAAAGTAATTCTACCAAGAATGTCATGTTTTACGCCAGCACTATACCAAGAATGTCATGTTTTACGCCAGCACTATACCAAGAATGTCATGTTTTACACCAGCACTATACCAAGAATGTCATGTTTTACACCAGCGCTATACCAAGAATGTCATGTTTTACACCAGCACTAGAAAATGTTCATTAATTTGTCACATTTCATTTTGTAAAAGTTTGATTAATATATCTCTCCATCATTCAGGCATGCACATTAGCCAGAAGAACTGCTGAAACATTCCTTAAGTATGTAACCAGAAACCTTCATTTTCTGGGCGTGCAAATGAAGTTTGGTAACCCGGAGCAACGGGTGAAAGGTGAGTTCTTACATGTGAACTGTTCTCACACAGCTGGTATGACTGCAGTTTTAGGGAATCTGTTGCTTGGCTTCCTGCTTTGTATCTATAAATAAATAAACACTCATGTATTGTTTGGCATTCATTATAAGTGAGAAGAAGGAAGTAGAGACCAGAGGATGCACAAGACAACATAAAAATTGAAAGCTATAGTTACTGACCGGGATTCTAACCTGTCACCTCCAAATGACGACTGCGCCTCGCTGCAGGAAAAAGTGTACTTTGACGCATGACCAGCTAAAGACCCCTAAATAATGATTTCTTCATTAGCCAGGTCACATTGAAATATAGACAGAATTTGTATCTAACCATTGAAATAGCATCATAGGTCTCAAAATTGTATATTTAACCTGCATAGGTCAAATAACAAACGCACAAACACATCGAACAATACTGCTAGATATTTCATATTGGTAAATGCACTTTGCATTTATTATAGTTCAGGATTATGTGGTAAATACTGATATTCATAGTAAGTATGTGGGTAAGTAGCTGGCCGCCTTGCGTTGGTTTTTTATGAAAATAGTATGAGTGCCGGTCGTTCAGAAAGTAATGGCAAACTACTGAACGTAAACTTGCTAAGAAATCACAAACAGCCAGAAAATGCTGGAATTGACTGCTACGTCCTGTAAAGGATATGCAACTAACTTTTTAAAGTAGGTAAGTAGTAAGTAAGTAACTAAACTGATAAGAAAAGGACTCATTTACATGCCTGAAGGTGTATTTGTTATATGGTCCTAGACTGCAAGACATTTCCTGGTACTCATTCAGGTGGTCGAGACAGAAACACAGAGCTGATCCACAACTCTGGTGATCAACTGAGATGGCAGAACATGACCGCCCATGCTTACCGGCATGGCACATGATGGATGGATGGATTCAGGTTGGGTCGACCTGGGAGGCAAGCTTAATATTCAAAATCTGACTTGATGTGTGTTTGAACCCACGACTGGAAAAAAGGCAATAACGGAAGTAACACAAGGCTATGTAGTGGGAGGATTCTGCTTTAAGGCTGCATTGTGATCAGAAACAACCAACAGAGGTTATGTGTGTGTTTATGTGTATGTGTGTGTGGAGAGAGAGATAAAGAGGCAGGCAGGTACACACCATGATGGACACACAAATACACACACATACAGGCACACTAAGAGAGAGAGAGAGAGAGAGAATGAAACAAAACTTTAAAAAAAGACCGGACAGTTGTCAGAGAGATGGAACAAGAGTGAGAGAAAGAAAGAGGAAGAAAGGCATGCAGGTACATACCTTGACAGACACACAAGTAAACACACATATGTACTGAGAGAGAGAATTTAAAAAAAAAACTTTAGAAAGACCGGACAGTTATAAACATATTTTCTAAAGAACGTAAACCCAAAAGTTCTTCCATTAAACAGAGCGGAGACGTCTAAAGATTCATAGGTACACTTAGCTTATTTGAAAACTGACTGAATCTTGTAAATGCTTCTCGTGTGTCCTCAGCTACCTTAGCCAAGCTATTGCAGCAGGAGAATCTGGTGTTAGAATACTGGACAATGAAGAAAAGGAAACTAGAGCAGTGTCACCAATTTGTTTTGTTTGAACAGAGTGCCAAACAGGTAAATTAACTGCTTTTGGTGTGTCATTTCTTCTGCCCTAAACAATTGTTCCTTTTTTTTCCGTTCACTCGCTTTGAACTCAAATGTAGTCCGTACATGTGCTACTATTTCTAATACACTGGACTGATTTTTCCGTGTGGATTAGCTTTCCCCATTACCTGTGTTCCTTGCTATCTTTTAAACCCACTGCGACCTCAGAGGTCAGTTGTTACTTTAATTCCTTCATTCTCAGATTTGTTATTGTTACTCATTCTTTGTCATTTGTTACTTGAAGCCATTCGGTCCCATTCTTTTTTAAGCTGTTACTTGAATTAATTCTATTCCAGCTGCTACTTGAATTAATCCTATCCCAGCTGTTACTTGAATTAATTCTATCCCAGCTGTTGCTTGAATTAATTCTTTCCCAGCTTTTACTTGAATTAATTCAAGCTGTTACTTGAATTAATTCTATCCCAACTGTTACTTGAAGCCATTCTGTTGCATTCCTTACCCCCAGAGCTACTCCCATTTGTAAAATTGTTTACATTAGGACACCAAGTTAGCATGCTTGCGGTCATGTGTTCGAATCTCCATTAAGGCAGGGATTCTAAAATATTTAACTGGGTTTCCAGGTCAAGCCAGCTTAAAATGGGTTCTAGGATATGTCTGGGATTTAAAGGTGGCTGGCATGATATTGACCACATCACCCATTGTGATACCAGTGCTAACGTATGGATGTGAAAATTGGAAGTCAACGGTAGCTTTAGATCAGTGGTTCTCAACCGGTGGGGAATTTTAGGTTTCCAGGGGGGTAATTAAGTTTATTTCAAGATCACGTTAATACAAGAACCGATTACTTGATATTGTTTTTCCCTTCATACCGTACAGTTCTGTACGACTCACCCTTCTAACATTCAATTTATGAAGTAAGTAGACCCACAAATCAAAGGAAAGACTAACTAACCCATTCAGAGCTGATTGGTTTCTAAAAATATGGGCCTAGCATCATATACTCAATATGCCTCATGGTGTGTACTTCTACTTTATTTACATTTTCTGAGGTCAGCATGGCAGAATGGATAAGCACACTGTTTCTTAAACATTTGGCGTACTGATGCTAAGGTAAGTGGTTCAACCCCTACACCGGACAGTTGGACTAAAATGTTGACCTCTCGTCCTTGACTTGGGGACGTAAATTACAAGTACCACTGAAGTCGGAGTGGGTTTGCCTGAAGGCAAGGGGCACTGTTAATAGGGAAAGGTAATCCACACGCAAAATTCAGTCCATCACTACAAGAAGTAGTGTGTGTGGACTACGCATGAGTTCAAAGCGAGCAAGCGCCAAAAAAGAAAAAAAAAATTAATTGTCTTTATATTTTTATTTATAGGCACTTTACATTTTTTCTTCATACATTCATGTTTGTCAATGTCAATGTTGTTAAAGTAGACAGGCTGTCATCAAAACCTGCAATCTACCATAATTTTCAAGCAATGAATATGTTGTTTATTGCATCTGTTTGCTTCTCATTAATATGTCTCTGTCTTTCTGTTAACTTTATTCTTTAAGTTTAGATTCACAGTATTGGTGTAGCATTATTCAGTTAACTTGTTATTTATTGCTGCAAGTATTGTTATTCTTATGTATTGCTGCTGATGTTCTTATCCTTATTAGTTGCTGCTGGTATTCTTATTAATTTACTGCTGGTTTTCTTATCTTTATTAATTGTTGATAGTATTCTTATCCTTATGTATTGCTGCTGGTATTCTTATCCTTATGTATTGATGCTAGCATTCATATCCATCATCGCCAGGCATCTGAGGTTGCCAGACTAGAACATGGTCTCACACTGGCCACAACCTTGGGGCACCTCTTTGTTGTGTGGTCAATGCCAAGACTGGACACCAGTCTTGCCAACATCCAAAGGGTCTCCATACCTCTCCAGGTTCCAGTACCAGTTTTGCACACCTCGCTCGTTTCTGTGATGGGGAGGGGGGGGGGGGGGGGAGTACAGCTCTGCAATACTGCCACAGGGAAGATGGTCATTTGGTACAGTGTTGGAATGAAAGTTTCTACACCAACCCTTTTTTTTTAGGGGGCTGAGTGGTCTCGAGGTGTGGTGTCTGCCTCGAGTGCTGGAGGTCCCGGGTTCAAGCCCCGGTGAGGGCCGGGATTTTTTCACGCGGACTTCTAGTAACAAAATTGCCCCTGGTCTCTGGGTAGTGAGATCGGACGCCCGTATGTATTGTTGTGCACGTAAAAAATCCTTTGGCAGTTGGAGATCGAAAAAGAGTAGCCTAACGGCACAGCCTGGGCAAAATTCGAGTTAAAAATCTACCCAAAGTATTTCAGGAAACTCGACGGTGCTACAGAGTTCGTGCACTGAGCTGAGATTCTCCGGACTCAAGCTTGAGTTAGGAGTAGAACGGGGCACTCATGGGTTACATCCGTGTGCCGTGATGTTGATCCGTCGACTAAACTAAACTAAACTAATCCTTTTTAGGGCTGAGGTGACTTCAATGTCAGTGCTTCAGACTTAAAATCTAGAACTTACAGTTGTCCAAAGGATTCAAACCGACCCAACTCAACCAGCTAACCATTATGTTCACCTTTGACAGTGGCTCTCTCATTCTCACCAACTCCTGCATGACCAGGATAGTGAATCCACTTCAGTTTATGTATGAATATCTAGATGAAACAATTTCAGCTTAAACTCTTTGTCTTTTCTATAGTATACTAGCTGACCCGGCCCGGCTTCGCCCAGACTCTGGTGGGGAGCATCTCATTTAATTCATATAAGTAGTCATATAAGTTCTCGTTCCCGTTACCGACTATCTGTCTGTCTGTCTGTCTGTCTGTCTATCTGTCTGTCTGTCTGTCTGTCTGTCTGTCTGTCTGTCTGACCCGGCCCGTCTTCGCCCAGACCCTGATGGGGAGCATCTCATTTAATTCATATAAGTAGTCATATAAGTTCCCGTTCCGACTATCTATCTGTCTGTCTGTCTGACCCGGCCCGGCATCGCCCAACTCCTGGTGGGGAGCATCTAATTTAATTCATATAAGTAGTCATATAAGTTCCCGTTCCCGACTGTCTGTCTGTCTGTCTGTCTGTGTCTGTCTGTCTGTCTGTCTGTCTGTCTGTCTGTCTGTCTGTCTGTCTGTCTGTCTGTCTATCTGTCTGTCTGACCCGGCCCAGCCCATGGTGGAGAGCATCTCATTTAAATTATATAAGTAGTCATATAAGATCCCGTTCCCGACTATCTGTCTGACTGTCTGTCTGTCTTGGGTAAATGTAGGAGGGAGGAGGAAGAGGGAGGTGGAGGAGGGAAGAGGAGGGAGGAGACAGGAGGAGTAGGGAGGAATAGGAGGGAGGAGGAGGGATTAGAAGGAGGAGGGAGGAGTAGGGTGGAGGAGGAGGCGAGGAGGAGGAGGGAGAAGGAGGGAGGAGGAGAACGCAGGAGGAGAAGGGAGGAGGAGGGAGAGGGAGGAGGAGAGAGTAGGAGGAGGGAGGAGGCGGAGGGAGAAGGAAGAGGGAGAAGGAGGAAGAGGGAGAAGGAGGAGGGAGAAGGAGGGGGAGGAGGGAAGAGGAAGAGGGGAGGAGGAGGAGGTAGAGGGAAGAGGAGGGAGGCGGAGAGAGGAGGAGGGAGGAGGAGGAATGTGAAGGGAGGAGGGGGGAGGAGGTGGAGGGAGGAGGAGGAGGTAGAGGGAGGAGGAGGGAGGAGGCAGAGAGGGAGGAGGAGGAAGGAGGAGGGGGAGGAGGGAGGAAGAAGGAGGAGGAGGGAGGAGGAGTGATGAGGAGGAGGGAGGAGGAGGAATGTGAAGGGAGGAGGAGGAATGTGAAGGGAGGAGGAGGGAGGAGGTAGAATGAGGAGGAGGAGGAGGAGGGAGGAAGAAGGAGAAGGAGGGATGAGGAGGAGGAGGGAGGAGGAGGAATGTGAAGGGAGGAGGAGGTAGAGGGAGGAGGAGGAGGGAGGAGGAGAAGGGAGGAGGAGGGATGAGGAGGAGGAATGTGAAGGGAGGAGGAGGGAGGAGGTAGAGGGAGGAGGAGGAGGGAGGAGGAGGAGGGAGGAGGAGGAGTGAGGAGGAGGAGAGGGAGGAGGAGGAAGGAGGGAGAATGAGGAGGGGAGGAAGGAAAGAGAGGTGGAAGGGGAGGAGGAGGAAAGAGGTAGGGGGAGGAGGAGGTAGAGGGAGGAGGAGGAGGAAGGAAAGGGAGGAGAAGGGAGGAGGAGGAGGTAGGAGGAGGAAGAGGGAAAAGAAGGGAGAAGGAGGAGGGAGGATGATGAGGGAGAAGGAGGCAGGAGGAGGAGGAGGGAGGCAGGAGGAGGAGGGATGAGGAGGGAGAGGGAGGAGGAGGGAAGATGAGGGAGGAGGCGGAGGGAGTAGGAGGGTGGAGGATGGAGGAGGAGGGGAGAGGAAGAGGGAGAAGGAGGAGCTAGGAGGGAGAGGGATGAGAGGGAGGAGGAAGAGGAGAAGGGTGGAGGGAGGAGAAGAGAGGGGGAGAGAGTTCGCCATTCCGAATTCATACTCGTCTAGTTCTTCCCTTCTACACGACTGTAGATAACTTCCTTACACATAAAAAGATGAATTGTTATTGATATTGCCGTGGCATGGAGGAATATCAGCAGCAGAGTTGATCCAAAAAACCAAAGACTGAGATCTACGGAGAGCCATGAACGCCTACGCCAGCCGGCACGGCACTTGATGATGATGATTGCCGTGTGACGATTCTGTGTAGTCACGTCATTTTCTTCCCTTTCCCTAGCGTTTTGGTTCGGGGATTCTTTCATCATCATCATCATATATTTACGTATGTATTTTGGGAGGGGGAGGAGGGAGGAGGAGGAAGAAGAAAAAAAAACTATGACAGTTGACAGCTCTGGAATGAAAGGAAGGCGTGTAGAAAATTTCATCTCAATCGGATGGGCCGTTCGCGAACAAATAAAGGACATACATATTTACATACATACATATATACATACATATTTACATACATACACTTTGTTTTATAAATATAGATTATCTAGCCCCAGATAGCTAATGTCTCTTTCCCTAAAAGCACTTGTTGTTAAGCATAGGATTGTGGGGAGCTTAAGCCTCCATTCCAGGGCCAGATGTGTTGCCTTGTATATGTGTTTGTTTAGAGTACCTTTGATGTCTGTCCATAATTTTCTTGGTGTTCCTCTGGCTCTACATCCATGTCTTTTTTTGTTGTTGTTGGTTGTATGCTCTTGTTAGTAGTAGATCAGGTTCTCATTTTCAAAAGATGTCCAAGCCACTTTATGCGTCCTGTCAATTAAATTGAGGCATTATGTTACACCATTCCTGTTTCTGATGTTATTGTTTCACATCCTATCTCTTCTGAAAACTCCAGCAGCCTTAGACTTTGTGTTGATGTTAATTATGTAATGAAATATATAAATATTATCGTTAGAACACTTAATAGGTGTCTGCAGTGTCCTACGTCCATCTTCATGCTGGACAATCTGGTATTTTCTTCCAGGAACCATGCCTACCATCACTGTTCTTTCAAAGTCACTGGTAATATTTAATATGGTCAAAGTATTTGTTTCCGAGTCATGACGCTGTATATGGGTCAATTTTCTTCTAAGCTCGGATCTCATAGAATTTCAGTATTTTTCTTCTTCTTTGTGCATTATATTCAATGAACTTTTATGTAGCATTTAAGTTAAGAAACCCAGCTTTTCTTCTTCTGTGACTGCACAACGGTTCATGACTTACATCTGTATATTGCCACAGGGAAGATTCGCACATTTCACAGACTAGGATTTGTATTTTACTTGTGATAAATGAAAATACCAGGCTTCACTGAGGATGAAAACTCGGGTCCTGTGATGTTAATTATATTGCCACTTAATTAATCTGTTGCTTGTACATGTTTCAGGCTCTAGAGTGGATCCATGACTATGGTGAAGCTTATTTGACTTCTCATACAAATCTCGGATCTGACAAGAATGAGACAGAAGCTTTGCTGAAGGAGCATTACGAGTTCAGAAACCGAGCTAAGGTAATTATGATTATGCGTATGTAGGATTTAGTAGTCACCTGTATATTACCCAGGTCCATAAAGGAAGCAAAGAATAGTAACACTGTAACCCACCATGCATGTCACAAGAGGCAACTAAGGAGGGTTGGCATGATCATGGCTGCTTCATCTCTTTAGCTGTAAAATTCAACCAGTTATGAACAAGTCTACAAAGGGCTTGGTATGAGTTAGTTGAAGGCCTATGCTTCATTGGGAGAGGAAAGTCAGAAGAGGAAGGAATTAGGAGTAGTGAGTAATTTCTTCCAGAATTTTTTAATCAATTTATTTTACTTGTACCTTTAATCAGAAACATGGACTCAAGAAAAAGAAAAAGACCTTAGAAGCTGTTGTGATGTGTTACTGTAGGATGTATTACACATAAATATCAAATGGGGAACCGTCTGAGGCCACTAAGACAGTTCATAAATAAACACACATGTATTGTTGGGCACTCATAGAAGTAGAAGAAAGAAGTAGAGACAATAGGACGCACGAAACAGCATAAGCAATTGAAAGCTTGCAGCGCGGCACTGTCATCTTTTGCAGGTGATAGGTACTAATCCCGGTTGGTAACTATAGCTTTCAATTGTTATGTTGTCTAGTGTGTCCTATAGTCTCTTCTTCTTTCTTATACTTCTATGAGTAGAAACAATATGTGTGTTTTCATTCCTGAACTATTATTGCAGAATGTAGAGTGAGCTGAACAGAACATTGACCAGACAAACAAGTTCTTAAAGACAACTATTGTAATACAAAAAAGTATGCTGTCTTGGAATAATGTGAGATGTGGAGTCTGCTGTTGAAAATACTGAAAGGCAACATCCAGAGGCAAAGAAGAAAAAGACATCAAAGAAATAAGTAAATGCTTCAGGCATACAATATCAACAGATTTAAGAATGTTATGAGCTGAAGAGGATTCCTGAGAAAAGGGGAAAGTGGGGTGACACGAGATGACTTCAACAGCAGCCTTCTAACCTGATGATGATGATGATGATGTTGATGATGACGAAGATGAAATTAAATAGCATAACTAACTGCATGCATAATTCACATGTATTTGCTGGCAGGAAACAAAGGAAAATGTCAAGTTGCTTCTCCAGCTGGCAGATGACTTTGTCACAAAAGGAAACATTCATGCCACAAGCATCATGGAGTGGTGCTCCATGGTGGACAAACGCTACAAACTGTTCTCAAGCCGCATGGAAAAATACAGAGTACAGCTCCAAGGAAAGCTAGGAGTGACTCCTCAAGAGGTAAGTCTTTTATGTTTGTACTGTATATCAAGCCTGCTAAAGAAATATGACCTTGTGTATTTATACAAGCATGTTTTACTCATGCAAGAGTAATACATTTCTGTTGTTGTTATTATTGGTCCTCCTGTCAGCAACTGTGACCTTATAGCACTGGTATAGTTCAAGTAATAAATATCTGGGTCAGGGGGAGGTTCAGCAACAACTGCATTACATTAATAGCTATGGTAGCAGAGAGTGACTTAACAACTGTCTGAAACTGGAAGTGTTAAACTAGTTCTAAATATATCAATATGTCTTGTTTTAAAAAAAATAACCTTTTCCAATTTCTGCATTGCTGCATGAGAAGAGAAAAAATAGAAAATGTTATGACAACTGGAAAGATTTTTGGAAAGCCAGATAGAGAAAGACAGTTAAAGAAGATTTTTTGACAGCTTTTTGTTTTGGCTTAGAAAGGTGTCAGCAAATAAATTTATACAATTTGTTGGAGAAAGCAGTATATGGAGAAGCCTTATTGCCTACACCAGTCGCCAAGGCACTAGATGATACATTCTTTTGTGGTGTTAACTCTTAGATGAGCAAACAGTTGTTTTAAATTAGCCTGGTTGTTGTAGATGTAGCACAGTTTAGACTACTGTTCTCTACTTTTCCTCTGACATCCTTGAATGTTGACATGAATATGTTGCTTTGATTTCTAGCAAAATGAGAAAGATGAGCAGAGACAGAGTGATTCCTCAATAGAAGAGAAATTAGAACAGACTGGTACAGCCAAAGAAATAACAGAAGAAAAGAGAAAGTCCGCAAGGAGAAGAGAGTAAGTTTCAACCGTGAAAGTTAAAATGACAAGTATTATCTCCATGTATTATTATAAATCAAGTTTTGTTGCACTGTTTTGCCAAACCTGTGGCACAGTAGATGTGACTTCAAGAAGCATTTTTTCAAGTTTCCTTTCCCTAGTCTATGTAAAAGACAGCAAGTTTGTGTCTCACTTCATTTGGTCCCTTTCTTTTGACCTCTCCAACGTGCGAGACCCTACCAATAGTTATGCTACCATTGGCTTAGTTCTTGGGGTCACTAGAACATGCTAGTCCCTCTGTCATTTCATGGTGGAGACACAACAAAGTTGGTGTCTTCATGCATGGGATGATTTTTTTTTGGTTTTGTATGTGATCACCTTCATTGCTTTTGGATAACTCCATACGAAAGAAATACTCCGATGTAACATCCAAGTATAAAAGGGAGTAATTTTATGCAAGTGAATCTGTAAAGCTATCTTGGAACAGTCATAACATCTGATGGAAGATGCCTTTAAGAGAATAGAACAAGAATATAGAACCCATATTGTTGTAAGCATGTGAAACATGGGCAATAAGCAGAACAGCTGAGAAACATATAATGGCATGGAAATGTAGTTTATGAGGAAAATGCAAAGAATACCAAGGGCGAACAGAAAAAAATTATGAAACGTGAAACAAATAAAAACACTAAATTTATTAAAGAAATTAGACATAGATGGGCAAGATTTTTTGGGCACGTTATGATGAGAAATAAACATGAAAACTTTGTGACAGCTGGCAAACTTAATGAAAAAAAAACAAGGAAAAGACAAAGAGATGAATATCTGGATGGCTTGACCACTTGATATCATCGGGACAAAACACAGACTTGACCCAAGACTGGTGATCGTGTGTGATGGCAATCAGTGACCGCACAAGCCTGTCAGCAAGGTACACGATGATGACCTCCATAAGCATTCTAGTATCCTTTCATAGATCACACAAGGAGAATCACACTACAGCACACAAACTCTGTAGCACCAGCAAGGATACAAATGTGTGTATAATAATCAGACTTATTGTAAATGCTCTATTTTGGATTAGGTATTTTAATGTGAAATCTCACCTGGGCTGTAGCCTATTTGACCTGCTACTTTCAATGTTCAAGTACTGAGGAATTTTGTAACAGCCACAACTATCACTTGGGGTCTCCTAGTTTTTTTGCCCTAGTCTGAGAAGGGTAGAGTTTGAGTTGAACGAATAATGAGATGTGGCTGGAAGGATTAATAGCACTTTTAAGTTTGCGGTGCGCTGATGACATAGTAGGAGTTTCAACTCCAACATCAGTATTAAGTTGGATATTCAACATTTAAAAAAACACTTTGCTACAGCAAGCAATAATTGGGAAGAAATAAACTAGTCACTTTATCTCACAAAAGTCATTATTTGTGTAACTGCATCATGAAACTGCCTAAGGAAGCAAAGAGAGGAAGAGAAAAGGACTGGTTATTCTACCTCAGAAAGAGTATGATATTATTTAAATAGAACCAATTAAAACTGCTCAAATTTTGAAAGTTGTCATTTAATGAATTTTACAGGTTCATCATGGCGGAGTTGTTGCAGACTGAAAGAACTTACGTGAAAGATTTAGAGACGTGTATCAATGTAAGTGAATGTGTTATTTTTCAACAAAGAAGCCGCAGATTGCACAGTTTATTGCTTGATATTTTGCACTTTCTCATCAGGTGCTTACCACAGAATTACATACGATATGAAGGGAGTCTCTGAGCGAAAATGGTTACACTGTCTGCCTCACATTCTGAAGCCTGTGGGTTTGATTCCGGACCAAGTCGTATGGTTCACGGGTGCAGTTTTCTCGGAGACTGCTGGGAATTGTTGCTGAAGCTATGGAGTTCTGACTTTGTGCGACACTTTTGGCAGGCCTTTCTCCAGAAAGAGACAGAGCCATATGGGATAAAGCCCGGTGCAATGAAGTCGATATAGTATGCAGTGAATAGATTAATCCTTTTTTTTGTGTGTGGCTGAAATACATAACACTTTGTGTATATATATATATTCCTGAATATATAATTTATTTGCAGCTTGTCAAATTGCAGTTTGTAAAAAAAAACAGTTACATTAAACGCATAAATTTTTGAAAAGCATGTCCAAAGCACCCCTGCTAAAAAGAGAGGTTAGACTAAATATTGAAACTGCTAATATTTTGACCAATGAGCTTAAAGGGGATCTGCAGAAAACATGTAGCTGGTCGGGATAGCCATGGAATCAAAAGGTTGAAAACCACTGCCACAGATGTTCATTCTCCTACCAGTAAAGTAAGTAGAGTACCTATTTATATGCATTACGGCACAATCAGCATATGATGCTAGACCCATATTTGTATAGACACATCAGCACTCAGTGTGTGATGTGGTCAGTACCCTGCTGGCCACCTTTGCCTCTCAAGACATTTCCTGGTACTTATATTACACTGCATTAACTTGAGAGCCCAGGTCACGTTTTAAATATGTGAATCTGTCCGGATGCAGATCAAACTCATGACCACTGACCTGGCAGGTGAGCATCTAGCCACTATGCCACCGTGGCTAACATTCTAGCAGTTTTAAAGCCTAACTAATTTTCTGCATTGTTTTTGGTGATAGTTGTATAAGATTTTCTGTCCTTTATCCTCTGTATGAGATATTTGACACTAAGCAATGTATTAACATATTTGACACTTTTTTGTTGTTGCATATCCTATTTACAGGACATTGCAGTCAACACCAGCATTTTTCAGCTGCTGTTGATGTCTTGGCAAGTTTTACATTCAGTAGTTTGCCATTGCTTTCTGAATGACCGGCTCACATACCTTTCCATAAGACACCAATGCGATGTGATCCGCCGCTGAATCTCGCACAGCTGTGTTTCGTGCGTGGGTATACAGGATTACAAACAGCGTCCTTAACCCTTTCGCTAGGGAGACTGGCATATTTGACACTAAGCAATGTATTATTATATTTGACACTAAACAATTACTCTGGCAAGTCCTTGGACTGCCGAAGTAACTAACAACAATTGCTTGAATGAACCTAAGAACATAATGAAACTAGAACATTATATACAACAATAAGAAAGAGACAAGGAGCTTTCTTTGGTCATGTGATGAGAAGTGAAGCATTGGAGAACATCGTGACAACTGCAAAGATCAAAGGGAAGAGAGGCAGAGGCTGACCAAGAGAAATGAAGCTGGATGGATTGAGGTGGTGACATGGAGGAAAATCATCAGCAGAACACCAAAGCTCGAGATCTGTGGAGAGCCATGAACACCTATGCCAGCTGGTAGGGCACTTGATGATGATGAAATAATGTATAAACGTGGCTAATCATTTCCGTGTGTCCTACCTGGTATAGCTACTTGCCTGTTGACCCTGTCTGGGCTCCCGATCAACCCACGCTAAAATGGGTATCAGAAAATATCCCAGGGAGTAAAGGCAACATTTCTGGTTAACACCACATGCCATTTGAAAACGGTGTCTTTTACTTTTACTTTACATAGTATAGTGTCATCAGCAATTCTTTTATTCATTTTCCCCCACACCTTCATCTATTTATTACTTTTGTTCCCCTTCATCTTCATGAAATGGTCATTATTTGTCATCTTCACTTTCATCCATTGATTATTTTTTTTCTACTTAACCTTCATCCACTGATTATATTTTCTTCTTCACCTTCGTCTATTGATTATTTTTTCTTCTTCACCTCCATCCATTTAATACATTTTTCTTCTTCGCCTTCATCCATTTATTACTTTTTTCTCCTTCGCCTTCATCCATTTATTACTTTTTTCTCCTTCACCTTCCAATTTATTACTGTTTTCTCCTTCACCTTCATCCATTGATTGCTAGCATTGTTGATGTCACATGATGCACCCGTACGATGTTTGTATTTCACTGATGCACCTGTAAGATGTGTGTATTTCGCTTGTCTCCAGTGCTACATGAAGCCGATGTCCCAGCCCAATGTTAATGTTCCTCCTGGCATTTTAAACAAAGAAAATGTTGTCTTTAGCAACATGGATGAGATATATGAATTCCATAAAGAGTGAGTACCTGTATATGCTGTCTATAATCTGTAACTTACATATACAGTAAATCTTTTATTTAATACCCCAGTATAATGGATCTTGTATTTAACCCTACCAGACCTGAAGCCCTGAACCTGTCCCCTACACCTGGGCTCCTGAGCATTAAAGAGAAAAGACCAACATGATATAGAAAAATATTAGTTACATGCAAACAAGTGGTTAGATGGAACTTGGAGACATTGTAGAAAATAGGTCTACCTTTCATCTAGCGCCAATATTTCACCTGTGTATGCCAATCAACCCAGCAGGATGAGCCTTGTTTCACACAGAGGTACTTCTTGCAAAGTGAGCATCAGATGTTGCTCTTCACCTTCTTGCATGGATTGTCTTTGTAAGACACTCCTGGATTTTGCTTGTTGTACCTGGAGTGCTTTTCCATGCACACAACACAGATATGATTAGACCATGTCCCAGGGGGAATCTCTGCAAAATGATTGCCAGGGGTCATCCGTTGAGGGCAGGGTTCCTTTTGTGGGTGGCGGTGAGCTGATATCCTGTATCTACCAATAAGTTGGAGTGAATATATCTGGTGAAATAATCTGGCTTTTTTGAAGCAGCTTGCTGCTTTGAAGCATACAAGATATAAGAATTATAAATGGCCCACATAAAAAATGTTTATAAAAAGCCGCCAGGGCCAGTGGTAATGACGACGAGACCGGTGAAGGCGGGTCATCTGGTCATTTTTGTCACAGCCATCCATATATTTATTATAGTCTTTCGCCAGCTGTGGCATCTGTATTTCTTGCACACTGCTATCTTTATTTCTTCTCTTTATTACATCATTTTGGGTTGGATCGTGGTAGTTTGAAATAAATGTGATGGGCTTTCTATCCTGCCAAACTAAACATGTTACACTTTCTTGACATAGATAGCAACTGTCACCCCTAGCAAGGTTCTTTACACTTTTCAGCGACTTAGGAAACTGCTTCCTATTTTGCTGCAGGGTTCCCACATGGGGGCAGACATTTGCAATTACTAACCATGAGATTTGACCACCATTGGTTGGTTATTTTTAGTTTGTGACACATTTTTTTCATGTACTAGGCAAAATACCGAAAATTAGGTTCAGCGGTCTAGCGGCAGAATAGGAAATTCCCGAAAAATGGGTACAGCAGTCTGGTAGGGGTAATGAACAAATAATAATGCAGTGAATTATGTGATGTGGTTTTATAGAAGAATTAGAGCACCATATATGGATAAAAAGAATAATGAAGATATCTTGAAAGAAGATAACTCACAAAGAGAACTGGTAACTCACATCAGAAGAAAACAGTCCACATTCTTCGAGTGTGTCATGAGAAGGGACACGCTGGAGTATGTCATGACAACACGAAAGTTGAAGGAGGGGAAGGCATGGAGATACCAAGAGTGAAGATGCTGGACAGTTCTACATTGTGGCTTAGAAGAACATCAGTAAAGAAATGATTGGCAGTACATGAGACAGAAGGCCATGGACAGACATGATCACGGCATGGACTATGAGAAGAAGAAGAAGAAGAACGAGAAGAACAAGCATGCAATACATTCATTAGTGATAATTGTACCTAGGGTGCTGGAGGTCCTGGGTTCAAGTCCTGGTGAGGGCCGGGATTTTTTCACGTGGGCTTCTAGTAACAAACTTTCCCCTGGTCTCTGGGTAGTGAGATTGGATGCCCATGTGTACTGTTGCGCATGTAAAAAATCCCTTGGCAGTTGGAAATCGAAAAAGAGTAGCCTAACGGCGCTGCCCGGACAAAATTTTGAGTTAAAAATCTACCCAAAGTATTTCAGAATGCTTGCCGGTGCTACGGAGGTCGTGCACTGAGCTGAGATTCTCCGGACTCAGGCTTGAGTTAGGATTAGAATGAAGCACTTATGGGTTACACCCGTGTGCCGTGATGTAGATCCGTCGACTAAACTAAACTAAACTAAACAACTAGTTTTAATTATAGACTTGTGTTTTTGCATTTCATTCTCTATTAGTTCATATTAATAAACAGATTATTGACTTTGGGAGCACATTGATAATATGATCATATATTATTTTCTTATTTTACTTGCAGTATTTATGTTATATTTGCTAACAGTTTGTTAAATTTAAGATAATATACAGTCATGGCAGTATTCAGATATACATATTAGGTCACATCATGAGGTCAGTTATGCCGCTGTTTAGTAGCTTTAGTTCATTGCATGTACATGTAGTTACAATTGACTGAATGCGTTTGATGATGTATTTCGACATTTTAATCAACATTTGGTGTTGGAATTCAACATTTTATTCAATATTTGGTGATAGAATTTAATATTTTAATCAATATGTGATAAAGGATTTCAACACTTTTAACCTCAATGTGATGATCATGCTGGTTCAGCACAGTGTGTAATGGCAGCAGGCATAAAGGGCACAAAACTTCAGTTATACATCATGAAATCTGATTACCTCATCATGACAGGCCTCTGGAATAAGTACAGAAATTCGCTGCACTCACTTGCAGAGGCCAAATACTGTGATACTTTTTTATCCTGGTTTATCATTATGAACTAACATCCAGTTTCACATCGGGATTTGCAGTGTTTAGTTCTGTGACATAACGTGAATTATATTGCACTGTTTCATTAAGCCTGGTGCTTAGTACATCTGATTTTGACAAGCATTTTCTTGGGTTTGCTTTCCTTAGCCTTTATCTGTGCCCATTCTACCTGTACGGCAGAAGGTTTGTGTATCACTTCATCTGGTCCCTACCTTGTTGACCTGTCTGACATGGGAGACTCTACCAGTAGCAGCACTACTGCCAGCATAGCTCTTGAGATTGCTGGAGCAATTTCCTCTACCGAAACTAGTGGATACATGGCATAGTGGGTGTCTAGTTCAATCAATCAACCAGGTGCTGTCTCCACAATGAAGGTTGGCTGCAATGGATCTCCAACACGGTCTGTCTCTTGCCCTGACTGTACATTCGTCAGACTGATGTTTGTCCATCTCTTGATGTTATCTTCCCACTTTTATCGTTGTCTGCCTCTTGCTCACTTGCCCTCAACCTTGCCCTCGGGTATGGTTTTTAAAAGAGTATTATGTCTTTTAACATGGCTGAAATATTTAACTTGCCTCTTTTTTATTTCTTTCAACTTTATTTTAATTCCCAGTTTTTCTAGAACTTCTGTATTTGATTGTTTTTGTTTCCATGAAATATGACATATTCGTCTGTATATTCATATCTCCAGGGCCTCTACTCGATTGTCTAGTTGCTTGTTCAATGTCCAGGCTTCTGCGCCATATAGTAATGTTGAATATACGTAACATTTGACAATTCTCATCTTTAATTCCTTGTTAATCAAATGAACTAACTTTATTTTCAAAGGGTCACAAATTGGGCACATGGGCCTGTCTTACATTCGACTCTTCCAATCACTTTCTTTCGTTATCAGTTGTGCATGTTAATTCACATTTTAAAAAAAACATTGTCAAATATTGCAAACATGAACAATGCATAATACCATAACCCATCACTGCCCACAATACAAATGAGGAAAAAGGCTCCTGACAGTTGGTATACCAGAAGTGATTTATTCATATTGTTTGGGGCATTCGTTTGCTTTGAACTTAACCCTTTACCGGGCAGACGCTTGTCCATTGTTTAGCCCTGAACGGGCAAGATTTTTTCAGGTTCGGTAAAATTTTAGGTTGCGTTAGTAAAAACATCACAAATAAGGTGTTAGTCAACCGATTTTAGTTAAATAAACAACACAATGAAGGGAAAAGCATGCAGAATATGTTACTTACGTGATTGTTGTCGGTAATCCATATCTTCTTCTTCAGCATTCCGAGCCATTGAGGTTCTTTGCTGCAAATACAATCCGTCTCCATTCTTCTCTCTGGTGGACCTTCTCTTGCCAGTCGTTGATTCCAAGTGCTTGTAGGTCTGTACATGTATTATCTCTCCACCGCCTTCTTGGTCTACCTCGGGGTCTACGGTCATTTATTTCCTGAGTGTAAGCGAGTTTTGTTTCCCTATTATCTTCCATTCTTTCTATATGCCCCAGCCATTGTAGTCTATTAGTCTTCATGATACCAGTGATTAGCGGGGACTTAAGGCAATGCTAACCTTAAAAAATTTAATTCCATAATACTTAATTTCTATGTTCTTTTATGGGATAGGGTTTGATATTAAAGACTGCTGATCGATAAAATATTGTCAAATTGACTTTGCACTTAACGATTGCTATGGAAACCAAGATAAACAGCGGCCATCTTGAATTTCTTAATGTACCTCTAAAACATTTATTTTTTAATGTACAGGCTAAATTCTTTGTTTTATGTGTAAATAAATAGACCCTTTACAAGTTGAGTAGAAAATTTTAATGATATCTCTTTGCAGTTTTTTTTTTCAAAATGTGAAAATGGTAATGACATTTTTCATGACATTTTTTTTTTTTTTTTAGTGTAGCACAAAAACTAAAATGTAATTTTCAAGATTAATCTACTCACAATGTAAGTGATATAATAAAGAATATCTCTGCAAAGTTTGAGTGAAATATAACGAATAGTTTTTAAAACAATTGTACTTATGTATAAAAAAATTGGCAAAATGAGAAAACGGGGAAAAACTAATTATTTTTTTGTTTTTTATTACTAATGCACTCTTTTACGGAGAAAAAAAATGTAAAACTGAACCTTGAGTGTTAAAATTGTCCTGCTGAATATGCAGGACCTCTCTCCAGGGCATGCAGCTCACCTTGTCTCTTCAGTTTGGCCGCTCGTACAGTGTCGCGTCTTTTAGTTTGTTTGTCCTTCTTGTACTTCAGACTATTTCTTACTTGCTTCTGCATCCTAAATGTTCCTAGTCTCTGCATATGCAGGCCTGTAGAAAGTCCATAAAACTGGGCAGTGTCTTGGGCAGCAGCAGCTCCAAAGTTGAACTCTCTTGCTGCAGTTACAACTGCAAACTGAACGCGCTTGCGAGAGGCAAAGTTGTCTTTAGTGCATCGAGCCCATATCAAGCTGTGTAAACACTCATTTGAATTCTGAGTTTGTCCTGACACACATCTACTAAGTAGTTTAGTTTAGTTTGCGCAGTGCTGTTCCAAGGCGTTTACTGACATGGTTGATACACTCCTCTTTGTCTATCTGAATGTCATCCCCATATGGTTTGATCTTGGTAAGTTCCGCAAATGTTTTTATGTCACCATCAGAAAGTATTGACGTGTAGCGAAGTTTATGACGGGCCACAGACCGTCGCCACAGCACCCTTCACCTCCATCATTCCAGCAGATCCTTTGAAATTGTTGTCACAGTTTAGAAGATGTTCTGCCTTCCATGCTGCAAATTAATCTGCTTTGTCCCTGGAAAGTGTCTTACAAGTGGTTTCACACACCTGGCAATATGTGGACATAACATGGGCATCTATGCAAACTCCTGTAAGAACATCCACTGCACAGCCAACTCCAATGTGGGATGTGTGGCCTCTAGTCAGCCAAGTGCCATCAAAGCTGACACTAATATCTAGCACATCATTGTCATGTAGAGTTATGCGTGACTGTTGTGCATGAGCCTGTAGAACATACTTTACAGTTTGAGAAAAAACAGTGTCCTCCAGATCTTCTATCTTTGAATATAGTTTATTCGCTTTGCTGTGAAA
Source organism: Cepaea hortensis (assembly GCA_963921405.1). Classification (NCBI taxonomy): domain Eukaryota; kingdom Metazoa; phylum Mollusca; class Gastropoda; order Stylommatophora; family Helicidae; genus Cepaea; species Cepaea hortensis. The sequence continues at coordinate 55,406,175 of OY992892.1, read as the reverse complement.
TGTTTTCTGATGAATACCTTGCAGGTTCATATTTTCACAAAAATTATTAAATGATTGATTGATTGATTTAGGAACCGACATCACAAAATTATTAAATGTTGTTGCACCCATCCCACAAACTAATGCTGAATATACTGACTGGCTGTTGACAGCAAAAGATCCATTACTTTTTTCAGATAGGTATCTTCCACACACTACTTCTTCACAACAAGAGCAGTAAACCTCTGCATACACAGCTAATCCCTTGGCTTTCTTGCTGTCAGTTTTCAAAATAAGACTATCATTTTTACAAACTGGACAACATAATTTGATTATTGCCTCAATTTCTGAACAATCAACTCTGATTACTCTGTGTTCCCGTTTTTGATATCCATTGTCGTCACCAGAATCATACTTGCTGCTAGTGGATGTTGTGTATTTATACGTATCTCTTTTAAATTGGCTTCGGGTAATAAAAGAATCACTTCTACAACTTTGAGAAGAACACGATAGCACTGATTCATTCAGATTCACTGTCAAAACACTTGGATTTGGAAGAAGTGGCATGGGTTGCTTACTTTCAGTAGTTTCAGAATTATCTGTATCGTTTACGATGTTCTGATAGGCTTTTCGCTGCTTACGAGCATTTGCGAGGTGTAGTCTGAGAGATTACTTACGTTGACTAGATGACTGGATGTTAAATTTCTTAGAACGAGGCATATTTCAATGCGTGTCAGTCTGTCGTCAACAATGAACTTTCGGCACGTCGCCAGGTGTAAACAACACAAAGCTGCCATTTTGGAAACCCACGTGATCAATTTCAGCCATCGGCGAACGCGGATTGCTTACGATGTTCCATATATGGAAGTTTCCGGAAGATGATAGACACGAATAAACCCGATGTACACAGAAGAGCTTCCGATTAGACGAACACGGAGTATCACGAACAGTTACGGAAGTTCACGACCTTTCCAGGGGATACCTTACACGCGCGTGTCGTGTTTTCCTGAGATATCGTTGCTAGGATTTGAAAACCGTCAATTTTTCAACAATTGTCAATAATTAGACAATTTGACACAGAGGGTGGGTTCAGTAAATTATGAATATTGCATAAAAATAACAGTTTTTAAACAAAAACAAGTACAGAATCTGACAGAAGACATGATAAGGTGTCTAAAAATGAACTATTCCAAAAATAGCTAAGTTGACCAAAAATCGATGTTTTTACTGCCGCACATCGCCTTAAACAGATCATAAATGTCTTTGTTACTTCTTCTTTTCCACTCTCCACTTTGTGTATCCCTAATGGGTCCAAAGATGTGTCTTAAAATTTTGTTCTCAAAGGTTTGTAACAAGGCTTCGTCTCCTTTCGTTGTACTCCAGGTTTCAGAGCCATACAGCACAACTGGTCTGATCAGTGTTTTGTATATTGTGATTTTGGTGTTACGAGATAACGCCTTTGATTTTAGTAGATGTTGTAGTGCATAGTATATCTTATTTCCAGAGTTGATTCTAGTTTGTATTTCTTCCCTTATGATGTTGGAGCAGTTGAAGATCGTACCCAGGTATTTGTATGTTTCCGTTCTTTTAATGGTCATATTATCTATTTGTATGTGGCCAGAGTTTCTAGCCATTCCGTCTCTTGAAATTACCATATATTCTGTCTTATCTTGGTTGATAACCAGCCCCATCTGTTGGGCTTTTTCCTTTAAGTGAGTCAATATTTCCAATGTCTTTTGTTCACTTTGCCCTATAATATCTATATCATCTGCATAACCAAGCAGCTTGGATGTTCCTCCAATATCACATTCCTCCTTTACCTTCCTTACAACTTTCTCTAGAGCCAGATTGAAGAGTAGCGGCGATAGTGCATCACCCTGTTTCAAGCCAGATGTTATTTGGAAGGGGTCTGATTTCCTGCCTTTATATGTTACTATATTATAAGTATCTTCCATGCATAGTCTGGTCATGTTGATTAACTTCCTTGGTATTCCAAATTCCTGCATAGCATTCCATAGACTATTCCTATGGACACTATCATAAGCCTTTTTAAAATCCACAAAAATGTTATGGAGATCTCTTTTATATTCCCAATGTTTCTCGGCTATTTGTCGTAAGATAAATATCTGATCTATTGTTGATCTGTTTTGTAATCCATATATGAACACAAATATTTACGAAATACAGTTATTGTTTATGATTTTCAGTCATCTATACGGCAATTTACAAACATATTTTCAGAATCATAATCACTTTCTTTAAAGTCCAACTCACGACTGCTAATGCAAAGTAACGCTTTTCACTGATATCTAGCTCGATTAATAGTCAACTTTGTGCCCTTTAATGTCACTTAAATTGAACCTAGCGAAATCTCGGCTATCACTTGAAGAATCGCCAAAATCCATTTTGAAAAGCAGAGTTAAAAACCCCGAAAACTATCAAAAAAAAAAGTCAGTTCAAATTCATAGTACTTATTAGTAGGCGCTTGAAAATGGCGGCCACGTTGTCAAGCTATCGGCGAAAGCGAAAGTAGCTGTCGGAAGTATCGGAAACCCAAAAGATCGCATTTTTACAATGCATAATAGTATCGGGCGCGTTCGGCCGATCTGCCCGTTTAAGGGATCCGACGGAAATGGACGTTCCACCCTGTAAAGGGTTAAGCGTAGTCCATACAGGTGCTACTACTAAGGAGTGCACTGGATTGATTTTTGCATGTGGATTAGCTTTCCCTGTTACCAGTGTCCCTCGCCATCAGGTGAACCCACTGTGACTTCCGAGGTACTTGTGATTTACATTCCAAAGTCAAGGACGAGATGTCAACATTTTAGAGTCCAACTGACCAGTGTAGGGGTTGAACCCGCTACCTCAGCTTCAGCACACCGGAAGTTTAAGAACTAGAGGTTTTATCCACTCGACCATGCCGACCTCAATTGATCTGTTAGCAGAAATAACAAAAACTAATTCTGTATATTTTGTAAAACTGTATGGACTTTTACGTAGTTTTTATGATTAAATGCTGGTTCTTTTGCTTTTGCAGTGTGTTTCTAAAAGAGTTAGAGAAATATGAAACAATACCAGAGGATGTGGGTCATTGTTTTGTCACATGGGTAAGTATGGGTGAGCACATAAGTCGTTAGGCCTAATCCTGTCAGTGCTTGTAATGTCAGATATAACAGGGTTTGACCTTGGCAGAGGTTACAATATTGATCACAACTGGTCTTTGGGGCCGATCATGGCAGAGATTATAATATTGATGACAACTGGTCTTTAGGAATAACCATGGCAGAGCTTATAATATATATTATAACACATCATTGAACTGATCTAGTTAGAGGTTATAATGTGAATATAACATATCTTTGAGCTGATCTTGTCAGGGGTTATAATGTAGAAAATGACTGATGTTTGAACTGATCTTATCAGGAGTTATAATGTAGAAAATAACTGATGTTTGAAGTGATCTTGTCAGGGGTTGTAATGTAGACAATAACATATCTTTGAGCTGATCTTGTCAGAGATTGTAATCTAGAATATAACTGATGTTTGAACTGATCTTGTCAGAGGTTATAATGTAGACAATAACATATCTTTGAGCTGATCTTGTCAGAGATTGTAATCTAGAATATAACTGATGTTTGAACTTATCTTGTCAGAGGTTATAATGTAGAAAATAACATATCTTTGAGCTGATCTTGTCAGAGGTTATAATGTAGAATTATAACTGGTCTTTGAGCTGATCTTGCCAGAGGTTATCATCATCAAGTGCCATACCGATAAGCGTGGGCGGTCATGTTTCTCACTCTATCACCAGCGTTGTGGATCAGCTCCGTGTTCCTGTCTCGACCATGCTACGTGGCCTAGCCATCCAGGAATTTACTTCTGTGCCTTCCCCTCGATCTTGCCAGTTGTCATCAAGTTCTCCAATTTATTTCTTCTCATAACGTGACCAAAAATGTTGACTGTCTACGTCTAATTTCTCTAATCAGTTTACAATTTTCATTTGTTTGTTGTAGACTTGGTCATTGATTTTTCTGTCTGCCCATGGTATTCTTTGCATTTTCCTCAGAAACCACATTTCCACAGCCATCAGATGGTTTTCAGCCTGTTTGTTCATTGTCAATGCTTCACATCCAAACGAAAGCACAGGTTCTATAGAACACCTCAACACACTTTTTCTTGTTGCAAATGATGTTTTTCATCTTGCAAAAGGCTGCCTTCACCTTGGTGATTCTTGTTCTAATCTCTTCAAGGCATCTTCCATCAGATGTTATGACTGTTCTGAGATAATTGTGCCGATTCACTTGTTTAAGAATATAACTTGTCTTTGAGCTGATCGTGTCATGGGTTATAATGTAGAATATAACTTGCCTTTGAGCTGATTGTGTCATGGGTTATAATGTAGAATATAACTTGCCTTTGGCCTGATCGTGTCATGGGTTATAATGTAGAATATAACTTATCTTTGGCCTGATCTTGTCAGAGGTTAGAATGTCAATTAAAGCATATCTTTGGTCTATTCATGCCTGGGGTTATAATGTAGTAAATATAATTTAAGAAAAACACAGTTATACAGACAGAAATGACTAATATGGGCAGACATGGAGGGAACTGCAAGAGACAGTAAAAGAGGACAGCTTGACATGCATTGGCTGAGGAATTATACACTGTGGGGGATAAAAAACAGAAGAAAAGAAGAAGAGTCAGCGATGGATGCTTGCATGGCTCAGCAATCATGTGTTCGAATCCCCATCAAAGTATATTTTATTACAAAATTGACCTGGGCTCCCAGTTGTACCCAGCCTTAAATGGCTACCAGGAAGCTGGGAAGTCAAGATGGCTGGCAGGATATTGACCACATCACCCATTGGGTGCCCCTTGGACTATAACAATATGGGGCACCATGTACCCAATATGGCCGAATGGGTGTAAAAGGGTCTTTTACTATACTTGCACAGAGATTGGGGGGGGGGGGGATGTATTAGGACAAGAATGTATTCGTTTACACAGAGTAATGCCTTCTTTCCACAGGCTGAGAAATTTTCCATTTACGTGACGTACTGTAAGAACAAACCAGATTCTAATGCCTTGTTGGTGGAACAGGCAGGGTCCTTCTTTGAGGTGAGTATTTTCTGTATTTGAGTGTATTCCAAGGCAGAGTCTTATTGTTTGTTTGTTAAAACTGTCATGTCACATGTCCCTCGTAGGATGTCGTGATCAACCTTAGGTTGATTTTCAAGGAGATTTTACGTCCAGTAGTTTGCCATTGCTGGTCTCTGTGGCAAAGGGCTTGCAGACGTGATTTGTAAGCCCGCTTACCCACGTTCGAAACACAGCTGCGACTGATTTGGCAGCAGACCGCGCTGCACTGGGTTTTAGCGAGTTGGTATGGGGGACGGTCGTTCAGAAAGCAGTCGCAAACTACTGAACATAAAACTTGCCAAGACATCAACAACAGCAGTAAAATGCTGGTCTTGACCATGATGTCCTGTAAAAAGGATGTGCACAAAAATTTTTTGCCATTGCTTTCTGAATGAGAAGTTGACCAGCGTGTGGTATGAACCAACTACCCTGGCATCAGCTCGCAGCAAGGTTTAAGCGCGAGTGTCTTAAACCTCTCATTATGCTGACCTATGAATAAAACTCTGATGCCACACCAAAAGACTGATACTGTCTAAATTGCAGGAGAGGAAACGTATCACGTGTAAGAATGCCAGCTTTACTACAAGAGAAAGAATTAGAAATAATGACCTTAGAAATCCCTGCATTGATTTATAGACAGACAACAACTAAAGCGGTTTGGGCATCTTGTGAAAGTGAGTTCTAGTCATCTAAAGCTTTGGGCCTACAACTGAAGAGCTAGAGGAAGACCAAGAAACACATGGATAGATTTGATCAAGTGCTTATTGCACAAACTCCTTGCAACCCATTCAAGACACTTGGCTCAAGATTGAAAACTTCACTTCCTTCCTAAGTTCAACAGCAAGTGTGGACTAAAAGTCACTGTTCATATGAGGATGGAAAATAGAGTAGATTGGTTGCTTGCTTGCTGAACAGTCTGGAAAACTGAGTTTTAATTCTGAAGTCCAATGCATTGATGATCAGGTTATTTAAGCCCTGAAAGGAGTTGTGCATCTCTGAGAGTAAGGTTGATGTATAGACTTTTCTCCAGACCATGTTCTTAGGTACCATCTTTATGGAGATTGTGTTGCAGTGCTCTCCTTCCCCTCATACATACATATCAACACCTTCATATTCCTCATTGGTTTAATAAAATAATACATTGCAATAGCTTCATATTCCTCATTGGTTTAATAAAATAATACATTGCAACTGCTTCATATTCCTCATTGGTTTAATAAAATAATACATTGCAACAGCTTTATATTCCTCATTGGTTTAATAAAATAATACATTGTAACACCTTTATATTCCTCATTGGTTTAATAAAATAATACATTGCAACTGCTTCATATTGCTCATTGGTTTAATAAAATAATACATTGCAACTGCTTCATATTTCTCATTGGTTTAATAAAATAATACATTGCAACAGCTTCATATTCCTCATTGGTTTAATAAAATAATACATTGCAATAGCTTCATACTCATGATTCACAACATAATAATTGAATGTTTCCTTCAAACAGGAGATGCAGCACAAAAGCAAGTTGAATGAACCAATTGCCTCATATTTAATTAAACCAGTCCAGCGGGTGACCAAATATCAACTGCTTCTCAAGGATTTGCTGACGTACTGCGAGGAGCATACCGGTGAAATCAAGGTCAGCATTGTGATCTTTCTTGTGGAGTTCTCATCTGTTTAGCTCAGTGTTGTTGTTGTTGTTGTAGCTAGTGATGGTGCTGCTGCAGTTATATAACAGATAATTTTTTAATACTTTTGAACCCCGGTCTTCTTGGCTTTCAGATTCGCGGTACCTGAAATTCTCTGGGAGAAAGGCTGACATTTTACATCATCTTTCAGCCACTTTTCTTGTTAGGAAATAATGTCAAATAAACTTTATATATAAAATGTAAATGACAGTAATGGAAGGTGTGATTCTTGGAAGAAAAGTCAAGGGGTTAACCAACATGAAAGTGGAGACAGGACATTGAAGACACTGCACATATTGCCACAGTAGATTTAAGTAAAAGGATATTCTGGGAACCTAATCAGTAGAGAATGGTCTGAATTGTCCATCGCGTGCCATTTGCTGGACTCTCGGCATATGACTGAAAAAGACAGGGTATTTTGTGTAATGTACACAACATAAAACAGACTGTTGAAATTAGCAGAGGCTGCCGTGATACACATGTATAAAGCCCAACTATGTCAACAAAAACACACGATAGTGTAAAAGACAGTTTAAAACTACTATGGTAACACATAGAAACACTATATATTGTGTATTTCAGCTATAATAATTCATCACATTGCTTTATTCTATGTTGATTTACTCCTGTGGTTTGCACCTGATGAAATACAGCAAAATGTGCCAGGCAGTAAATCATGTAACCGATTGTTTGCATTTTAATTATTCAAATTTACAACCAAAACACATTGCTTTGAATATCTTAAGTCCCAGGAACGCTAACCTGGTCAACAAACGCCCGCAGAAGTCGAATGTGTCAGCTTAGCTGTGTAAAAACGCAGCTCTGCTGTAAACAGGCACAATGCAATTACGTCTGAGTGAGAGTCGAATGTTCTTTGAAACACCCGGGAAGACTAACCTGGTCAATAAACACCCGCAGAAGTTAGATGTGTCGGCCTAATGGCGCAAGAAGGCAGCTCTGCTGTAAACAGACACATCGCAATCACGTCCAAAAAAACTCTCTGGATGAACACAGAAGAAGAAGAAGATCTTAAGTAGTTGGTTTATAAAATCCTATATTAAAATGCCCCACACTACAGTTGGCCATTGTTTACATATAATGAAAGATATAGCAAACGACTAAACATACTTCATGTCCATAAACTTACTATGGTCTTATACAAAACAAGCTTAGTGTATTTTGCAGCTCAGTTGTGGAACAATCTTCCACAAGAAATCAAAGACGCCACCAATCCCTATATATACAATCACAACTTATCTTAACACTATCTCAGGACAGACTACATGTCCCCCTAAGAAAGAAAACACTTAAAATACTAATAATTATCACAAATGACACCTAGTAAAATAAATATTCCCCTGACTGTGGTACGTTACATCTACCTTAGGTAATTATAATTTCCATGTCAAACATTAGTTTTAGTGAGACATGTAATATTGATTATTGCACACTTTCCTTGCATTTTAATGTATATTGTTTCTGTTGTTCTCGTTGTTGTCTAAGATTAGCTTCATTAGTAATGTATGAATGAAATAATGTATGAGAGCTGAGAGATAAGAAGGCCAGAATGTCAGACCAATTCTTAACACTTTGAAAATAAAATTTGTTTGTTTGTTTGTTCGTTTGTTTGGTTTGTAAAATAAAAGTCAACATGATTTTATATTTTTCTGCACAGGAAGCACTTGAGGTCATGATGAATGTTCCTAAAAAAGCCAACGACGCCATGCATCTCAGCATGTTAGAGGGACTTGAAGACAGCATCCAGGCCTATGGGGAAGTTCTTTTACAGGATAACTTCACTGTTTGGGACCCTAAGCAGCTGATCAAGAAAGGCCGTGATCGACACTTGTTCTTGTTTGATGTCTGCCTAGTCTTCTCCAAGGAGGTGAAGGACAGCAGTGGGAAATCTAAATATATTTATAAATTTAAGCTTATGGTAAGTTGATTTTTCTGAATGGAACCTTTGGGAAAATAGCTATCTTTATGAACATGCTTTATGTTGTTTAGTCTTAAGCTTCTGGCACAAATGTCTGCTTTTGAAATACAGGTTTGCTTGATAATCTGAAAAGATTATTTGCTATAGTTTCTGTGGAAACAGAATAGTTTATAAAATTGTTTTGTTATAGTTTATGTGGAAATACAGAATAGATGTTTTATAATTTATGTGGAAATACAGAATAGTTAATAAAAACATTATGTTATAGTTTATGTGGAGCCACAGAATACTGTAGAAAAATTTTTTTGTTGTTGTTGAAAGCACAGAATAATATAGAAACCATCTTTTGCTGCCAGTTTCTGTAGAACCACAGAAGAGGGCAGAAGATATATTTTTTTTTTTTTTTTTTTTTTTTTAAATATATTATAGCATATCCTTTACAGGACTTAGCTGTCAACACCAGCATCTTTCAGCTGTATGTTGATCTCTTGGCAAGATTACGCTCAGTATATTTTATTACAGTGTGTATATAAACAGATTTTACACCCCCACGACAGCATAGACCAAGGGGCTACAGTTACCTTTACCCTTGTACATGTCTGTTTTTTAGACTAAAGTTATCTTTGTGTAGTTTTGTTACATATAAAGCTAGGATATTAGTTTGCATATAAAGTATTTCAAGTTGCTGACTGTGTGCTGTGATTAAAAGAAGAGCGGGAGGAGTCAAGAACAATGTGGAGATTCTTGTAGTTAATGAACACATTTTCCTCCTTTCTTTTATTAGATCTCAGAAATCAACGTCACAGAACATATAGAAGGTGATGAGACCAAATTTGCCTTGTGGACAGGAAGAGCTCCTATTTCAGATTACAGAATCATTCTCAAGGTTTGTATAGGCTTTATGTTTTATTCCAGACAATTGTCTCATGTTTTTTATTCATTAAACCCTTTACTTATTTAGCCTTGTATTCTCTTGTGTTTTGGGTGAAAAAACAATTGAAATAATCAGTACTTGTAATGTAGTTCTACATTCTCTATTTTTAAAGTAAATTTGCATTATTTATTTTCATTTAATACAAAATTGACTTTTAAAATAATAAAATATGTTATCAATTTCTGAAGTTGTTGAAAAGTTTTCTAAATAAAAATCCATCCATCCATCCATCCATCATGTGCCATGCCGGTAAGCGTGGGCGGTCATGTTCTGCCATCTCACTCGATCACCAGAGTTGTGGATCAGTTCCGTGTTTCTGTCTCGACCATGCCACAAGGCCAAGCCATCCAGATACTTGTTTCTAGGTCTTCCCCTTGGTCTGTTTCCCTCGATCTTACCAGTTGTCACCAAGTTCTCCAAATCATTTCTTCTCATAACATGTCCAAAATATTGTGACTGTCTACGTCTAATGTCTCTGATCAGTTTACGATCTTCATTTGTTTCTTGAAGGACTTGTTCATTGGTCTTTCTGGCTGTCCATGGTATTCTTTGCATTTTCCTCAGAAACCACATTTCTACAGCCATCAGATGTTTTTCAGCCTGGCTGCTCATTGTCCAAGCTTCACATCCATATAAAAGTACAGGTTCTATGTAGCACCTCAACACTCTTTTTCTCGTTTCAATTGACATATTTTTATTGGTCAGTATGTTTTTCATCTTGCTAAAGGCTACTTTTGCCATGGCGATTCTTGTTCTAATCTCTTCCAGGCATCTCCCATCAGATGTTATCACTGTTCCGAGATAATTGTACCTATTCACTTGTTGAAGAATATTCCCATTTACTTGTATATTACACTGTGGTATTTCGTTCTTCCTAGTGACGACCATAATCTGTGTCTTTTTACAATTTAATTCTAACCCTTGTTGTTCACTGTGTGTAACAACCGCATCTACTAAATTTTGCAGGTCCTGTTCATTGTCTGCAATTAATACTGTATCATCTGCATATCTAATGTTATTGATGCATCGTCCCCCAATGTTGATTCCTTCCATATCTTCAATATTTCTGAAAATATTTTCACTGTACAGGGAAAACAGATCTGGAGACATTACACATCCCTGTCTCACACCTCTCTTAATAGGCTGATATTGGCTTACTTCATTATCAACTCTTATGGCAGCTTGTTGTTTCCAATATATGTTTTTTACAAGTCTAAGGTCTTTCCCATCAATTTGTAGATCTTCAAGCATCCTTATCATGTTGACATGTCTCACTTTATCAAAAGCCTTTGTGTAGTCAATAAAGCAAAGGTGTAGATCTTTGTTTACTTCTATAGAACGTTCGATTACGGTTCTCAGTATATACACAGCATTTACTGTACCCTTGCCTTCTACAAACCCACATTGTTCTTCTCCTATTTCAGGTTGTATTTTCCTCCTAACTCTTTGCAATATAATTCTTAGCAAAATCTTCGTGATGTGACTCATTATACTAATTGTTCGATGTTGATCACATTCCAAGGCTCCTGATTTCTTTGGGATTGCAATAAATACAGAATTACATAACTCATGAGGTATACTTCCAGTATCATATATTGTATTAAGCAGACTGGTAACTTTATCTATTCCATATTCGTCTAAAGCATTAATCATTTCTGTTGTGACCGGGGGTCTTGCCAGATTTCATATGATTAAGAGCATTCTGAACCTCCATCTTCAAAATTGTTGGCCCTTCATTATTATTCTGAACATCATACTGTTCGTCTCTGTTATCGTCATAAAGGTTTTTCACGTAATCTAACCATTCATGTAAGATCTGATCTTTTTCTATTATGACTCTTCCATCTTTTGTCTTTAGGCAGCCTGCTGATGTACATGTTCTTTGATTGGTAAGCTCCTGAATTCTTTTGTGCATTAGTTTCGCATTTTTACTGTTGTGTTGTTTTTCAATTTCTCTGCAATTTTTCTCAAGCCATGTTTCTTTTGCCTCCTTACATAAGGTTCTGACTTTTCTGTGAATTTCTTCATATTTGGCAGGATTATTTTTGTTCTGTCTTCTTGTTTCCATTAGTTGCAAAATTTCTTCAGTCATCCATGTCTTACTGCCCACTTTCTTTACTTTTGGAATAGTTTTTTCTGCTGCACAACTGATTGAATTCTTCAGCATTTCCCATTGATCATCTACATCTCGAAATAGGATCTCTAGATCAGACAATAAATCAAATTTGTTCTTTACTTCTATGTTAAAATTATCTTGTATTTCTTTGTCAGTTTTCAATTTGCACAAGTCATATTTAGGGTTTCCTGCTGTATACTTGACTTTCTTTAACTTAACCCTCAATGTGCCAGTAATTAATCTGTGATCACTGTAACAGTCTGCATTTGGAACTGTTTTTACAACTGTTAACTCATTTCGAAACCTTTTGCTGATCAGGATGTAATCTATCTGGTTTTTAATCCTGCTGTCTGGACTCCTCCATGTCCATAATCTTCTAGGATGTTGTTTAAACCAGGTGTTTCCTACCACCATTTCTTGTTCTTTTGCCCATTCTACAAGTCTGTAACCTCTTTCATTTCTCTCTCCCAAACCATGGTTGCCTACACTGCATCCATCGCTTTGCTTTCCTATTTTTGCGTTGAAATCACCCATTATGATATTTATTTCTGATTTTTTACAGTTCTTCAAAGCAGATTCAATGTCATTATAAAATTCCTCTATGCTTTCTTCACTGCTTTCACTTGTTGGGGCATATACTTGAATGACATTTATTTTAAAAGGTCTTCCGTTTAATTTTACTAATATAACTCTGTCTGACACAGCCCAGTATCCTTTGACAGAATTTGATGTTTGCTTATCTAACATAATGGCTACACCTCTTTGCTGTTCTTCTCCCCCAGAGAATAATAAAAATATCAAATGTTAAATAAATTACTTAAAATAATATTCACAAGAAACAGCCAGGTCATTGAAAAAACAAAACAAAACCCTTCCTCAATAGGATATAAACATATGACAACTGAGCCAACAGGCAAGCATTCTACATAAATGGATGACTGTATTCAAATGGATCAGTTAAAAACTGCATCCAAATAGATAATTTAGGTGCTGCATCCAATGTATCAATTAAGGACTGCATTCAAATGAATTAGTTAAGGACTGCATCCAAATAGATCATTTAGGTGCTGCATCCAATTGATTAAGGACTGCATTCAAATGAATTAGTTAAGGTCTGCATTCAAATCAATTAGTTAAGAACTGCATCCAAATAGATATTTAGGTGCTGCATTCAAATGAATTAGTTAAGGACTGCATCCAAATAGATCATTTAGGTGCTCCAAATAATTAAGGACTGCATTCAAATGAATTAGTTAAGGTCTGCATCCAAACAGATCATTTTAGGTGCTGCATTTTGTGGATCAATTAACCCTTTACAGGGCACACGTTTTTTCAATTTTTAACTCTGCATCCAAACAGATCATTTTAGGTGCTGCATTTTGTGGATCAATTAACCCTTTACAGGGCACACGTTTTTTCAATTTTTAACTCTGAACGGGCAAGATTTTTCAGGTGTTTAGTAAGATTTAGGGTTACGTTAGTAAAAACATCAAATCTAAGGTGTTAGTGAACAGATTTTTGTGAAATAAAAAACAAAATGAATGCAAATTATTTTACTCACATGTGAAATAAATTATCCAATGTTGCCAGTAATCCAAACGTGAACACAAATATTTACAAAATACAACATATTGTTTGTGATTGTCAGTCATCTATACACTATTTACAAACACATGTTCAGAATCAGAATAACTTTCTTCAAAGTCCGAGAGATCCGAAGTGTGTACACTGCTTACGCTGATATCACTTATATTTAGCTCCGATTCATAGTCAACTTCGTGCACTTCAATGTCACTTAAATTGAACCCAGTGAAATCTCCGCTATCACTTGAAGAATCGTCAAAATCCATTTTGAAAAACAAAGCAAAAAAAAACCTTGAAAACTATAAATAAAAATCTGTTCAAATTTAAAGAAAACACTTGCAAATGGCGTTCACATTGTCAAGTTATCAGCAAAACCGGACGTAAACAATGGGAAGTCTCGCAAAGTCTCGAGATTGCGTGTTTTTTATCCTTAGTTTTCACTGACAATTTCAGACGTTTTGCCCATTCCGTAGTAAAGATGTTTTCGGCCGCTGTGCACTGTAAAGGGTTAAGGACTGCATTAAAATGAATTAGTTAAGGACTGCATTCAAATAGACCAGTTACAGGCATTGGCGTGTCATGCCATGTAGGTTTCATTTCTTGGTCTATTCCAATGATGGATAAACATCATCATATACATAAGTAACTTATGTACATTTATATGATAGATGTATCAATGTCTGTTTGTTTATGTGCTGATGAAGACTCTAGCCACACCACAATGCCCATTCTGTCAATTGTAATTGTGTTCTTAAAAACTGACTAATGGCACTTCTCATTTTCATTGATTTACTCATCTCCCATATAGGGTGACACAGGCAGTCTGTCTTTCCATGGTAGTCAGTTTTTTTGGTAGTTTTTATGCTCACCACTGACAACCATAGTGTTGCTACCCAATTTATCTTACTTTATCACTCTCCTGTCTCTGACATCCTCAGTCTGCCAATTGTCACATAATTTATGATTTTCAGTTTCCAGAGATAAGATGGGTTGTTTGTTAGAATGTTTCATATTTTGTGGAATACAACTTTGGTCATTCTGATTCTTTTCTTTGTGTCATTTTCACATCAAGATATGAGACATTTTTAATGTGATTGAGACTGTTTTCATTTGTTTCTATGTTACCCATACGCTTCAAATGTTCATTTGTGAGCAGGATTCCTAATTTTGAAATTTAGCCTGGACAGCAACATCTTTGGCCAGATCTCTTTAATTTCAACTGCCGAGGATTTTGCACCCTTGACTGTGAAGACACCTTTGACATCTGATACACTACCCAAGGATCAGAAGAAAGTATAGCATCTTTTTCTTATTGCTAAAATCCACGATTCGAACCAAGGCTTCGCAAGCTAGTGGCAGACTTTGTAACCTCAGAGTTTGTCCCTGCAAATCCACCCCCCCCCCCCCCCCCACGAGCGATTATAAACATGCTCATCTTTTCCTGTAGAAATAAGCACAGATTTGTCACTCCAACAATGCACACAAGGTAACCAGATGATCATCTTTCTTTCAGGCTTCATCATTAGATACAAAGCAGCAGTGGGTGAAGAAGATGAGAGAGTTGATTCAGGAGAGAGTCTTGTATCTGAATGATGCTTTGAAAGACAAGCAGGCAACCATGTTCAAACCACCGCCCAAGTTCTTCAACACCAGCCGTGTTAGCCGGTAAGTTTTTCTATTCAGGGACAGTGTGTTAGACATCAAATATATCCCTGTTTAAGGCACAGGTCTATTGTCTGTCACACATTTAGCCGGTAAGTTTGTCTATTCAGTGACAGTGTGTTAGACATCAAATATATCCCTGTTTAAGGCACAGGTCTGTTGTCTGTCACACATTTAGCCGGTAAGTTTTTCTATTCAGGGATAGTGTGTTAGACATCAAATATATCCCTGTTTAAGGCACAGGTCTGTTGTCTGTCACACATTTAGCCGGTAAGTTTTTCTATTCAGGGACAGTGTGTTAGACATCAAATATATCCCTGTTTAAGGCACAGGTCTATTGTCTGTCACACATTTAGCCGGTAAGTTTGTCTATTCAGTGACAGTGTGTTAGACATCAAATATATCCCTGTTTAAGGCACAGGTCTGTTGTCTGTCACACATTTAGCCGGTAAGTTTTTCTATTCAGGGACATGAATGAATCACCCAAATAAACGAGAAGTAGATTGTGAGCTTTACTAAAACACGACTACAAGAGACACTATTCAGGGACAGTGTGTTAGACATCAAATATATCCCTGTTTAAGGCACAGGTCTATTGTCTGTCACACATTTAGCCGGTGTGTACAGTGATTGTGTTTGTTGATATTATGGGTGGATGTGTGCCAAGTGTTGTTTATCAGTCGAGATGGAAACAAGGCTGTTTTGTGGACTGATGTGTAGTTATAGGGAATCTACTCAATAGATGTTTAGTTAGTTCACAGATAGCTCCAGACAGTCTATACTGTTGATATTGTGGGTGACATGTAACAGCACCCTTTGTTTAATGTCCTAATAGAGACACTTGAATTTGCTCTGGCCAAGAAAACTGGTGAATAAGAAAGCCTGTCATCCCAACTTATTATGCCATTACCTAGAATACGTTAGTTTGTTAGTAGCTGTTCCAACTTCACAGCAAAGGGTCACCTCATAATGCTCCGTTCCTGTGCCAGTGAATATCAGATAAAATGCTCCTCACTGCCTGCCCCATGTGAAAAGTGAAACAGTCACCTAGAATACGTGAAGACTTAACACTTCATTCCCCTACAGCAGTGTGCCTCTGAGATCATAATTTGTGACAAGATAAGTTAGATGGCCAGACCAGGCAAGCTTTTAGCATTCCACTGCTGGCAAGAGTTGCCCGTGTGTTACTGGTGCCCTAACAGGAAGCAAAGAATAATAGCACAGTAGTAACCTAGCCTGCATGTCATAAGAGCTGACTAAGGAGGGTTGGTGTGAGACTAGCTACCTCATCCTGTAGAAAACTGTAGCTACACACTCCAACCTATCATGAACACATCTACTAAGGGCTTGGCATGAGTTGGATGTCCTGGGCTCTATTGGGAGATGGAAGACACAGGAAGAAGACTGTCAAGAGTGATTGTAACAGTATGACTGTTACAAGGTAATATGCTTGTTGTCAGAAGGTTGAGGCTGATTAAAGAGAGCAGGCTACTAGATAGATTTTCCCGTAAAATGAACGCCAGACAAAAGTGCACCAAATAGTCACCACCCTGACGTAAACTAAAGAATACATAGGGTGGTAACCACAACAAGCGGGGCAGTTACGTTCTGAAAGTTATTGGAGAACCATCTAGCCTTTTATATTTTTTGGATACCACCTAAGAAGCTAGAGAATTTCCATCTAGGATAAGAAAGTTAATCATCAGTATCGGGACACTATACAAGAAGAAGAAAAGAATTGTTGATTTGAATAATGATTTGAAATACCCTATGAAGTAATTATCCAACAGAACAAACTTGTTTAGCGATGTTGAACTATGTAAAGGAAAGGATGGACCGAGAGGGAAGCTCAATTATGCACTTTGTAATTTGTTATCTTTTTGATACAACGTGAGGCATGAAGCTGTATAATTTTTGTGTTGCCTGAAAATACTATCTCCCGGGAAGATTTTATGCTCAATAAAATATAGAAAAACTCTACCACAATCTTGATTGACTGTGTACAGGTTTGTTGGATTCCAAGTTTTCTGTTTGCTTTACAAGTTGGTTACAATGACACGGTACCCTGTGGAGACACACATTCACGAAGGAAAGCTTCAGCCACATATGATCTAGACCTAACCTGTAGCATTACCATGCACACTCTTGTTGCAACGGCTGGACCGCATTGGAGCGGTGAAGCTGTACATTGTGACATGATTCTTAGTGGACTCTGTATATATTTATCTGTTTGTTAGCAAAGCCAATTGTTATTATGCTGTATGTACACTGTGTACTTGTAACATGATTGATGTTTCTCTTATTATGTATACTACAGGGAAATGGAAGGAGAAGGAGTGGAAGGTTTGACGGCTTTAGAAAGGAGAGGCTCTTTGATATCAATAACTTCCAATGCCACTACAGGCACCAATGACAGTAGCAGTAGTGGAGGTGGAGTGCAAGCTAACAGGGTAAGTGGCTGTGCTGTACACCAGGGCTTCTCACAGTGTGATGTCTGGGCCCTCAGGGGATCCCTGAGACACCTTCAAGAAGTCCTTGGACATATTGAGACTCCATTATGTTTAAACATTGTTAGTGTGGCCAACATGAGCAAAAGCTCAATCTTCCTTTTTAAAGAAATAAATCAAGAGTTCATGAAAGAAAAAAAATGTTTAAGAACCATAATATAGATGTGAGACCAGTAGGTGCCAAATCTCTGGACAAACAGCTCAGATGTTCTTAACAACCTGTTACATCACACATTCAGAATGTACACATCCTTCTTAGTATAACATGAAACAGATATTTGTAAATCCTGCAGAGAAACGGCAAGCATAGACACATGCACATACAGTACAACAATCTCAGGGCATGTGAATAGACAGCACAGTAGGGAAAATGAATTAGATGAATAAACAATAATAGTAGTAAAAAAATCATGGTAAGGGAATATGTAGAGCCGGCTCTGTGGTGAAGGGGTTACGAATGCAATTCGTAATCTCGCATACCGTGTTCGAAACCCTGTTGCTGGAAATTAGGACGCAGACTGTCTTGCATTGGTTTCCTTACAATGGTATGAATGCCGGTCATTCAGAAAGCAATGGCAAACTACTGAACGTAAACTCACCCAGGAATCACAAACAAGCAAGAAATGCCGGAGTTGACTGCTACGTCCTGTAAGGGATATGCACCTAACTTTAACTTTAATAAATAAGTGAAGCCACAAAACATAAATCTGATGTTTCATCCTAATGATCTTCTTCAAGAACACATAGCAAGTTCAAGCTTCGGGAATTGTTTTTAAAAAATTTTGTTTTAACTCATGCCTCTGTGCTAAGAGATGGAGTTTTTACAATTTGTTTGTTTCTATTTGTTTCTATTCATTATGACATCTTTACCATTGCTGGTATGTGTCTGGAGAAGTTTTTATTTTTCAGTCTGAGGAGTTGAGGCCGCTTGCCCAATCAGTTGCCATGTCATGTATAGGCCAGGATAAACCCTGAACCCTTCTGAGGATCGAACACACTTGCTTCAGTTAAATAAAAATTAGGAGATACTGAGGAATGTAGCCGTGGAATTAGTAAAATGACGGCTAAACATTTGCTGTCCAACAAGTGCTGAACAAAGCACAATAGATTGCTTTGGTCTACTCCTGCACCGTTTGAGGACAAACTATCTAGATGTCAGCAACCTCAGGTTGACAGCTGCTTTCTTTAAATTACTCTCTGAAGCCGTACGCAGAAACTTTAGAAATTAGAAAAAAATGACTTGGAATATAAATATTTATAGGACACTAGGCTCAATGTATAGACTTCTTTTGAGGGCAAAGTCCAAACAGCAAAATAAGACATCAAGAGGAGCTTTCGCTGTGTTAGGAAATATGTGGAAATCATAAGTAATTATACGCTTGTTCCAAACTGACATTGAACTAACATTGCTACCAGAGCAATTTAAATTCCACTAACCTTTGATCTCGTTTTTTGTTACATTTTAGCAAATATTTAATTAATTCTGGTGATCGAGTGAAATGGCGAGTCATGACCGCCCACGCTTTCCGGCATGGCACAGGATTGATTGATTAATTAATTCTTGTGATGGACATTTGTATACATATATGAAAGAATACTCTCTATTTAATAAGCTATGTACACAAAAATCATACTCTATTTAAGAAGCTATGTACACAAACATCACTCTGTTCAATAAGCTATGTCCACAAAAATCATACTCTATTTAATAAGTTATATGGCCGACGATGGGAGAACAGATACAGATGATAAACTAAGAAAGCAAAAAGCAAGAGGAACTTTCATAGCACTGTGAAATGTGTGGACGTCAGAAGACATTCCAAACTTAGAATATTCAACTCTAACGATAAATCTGTACTCTATGGATCAGAAACATGTAGAACGACCTAAACAATTACTACTTCACTCATCATTATCATGTGCCGTGTCGATAAGCGTGGGTGGTCATGTTCCCCCATCTCACACAATCACCAGAGTCATGGATCAGGTCTGTGTTCTTGTCTTGACCATACCACATGGCCAAGCTATCCAGGTATTTACTTCTTTGCCTTCACCTTGTTCTTTTCCCCTCAATCTTGCAGGTGTCACCAAGTTCTCCAATTTATTTTTTCTCATAACATGCCCAAAAAATGTTGACTGTCTACGTCAAATTTCTCTAATCAATTTACGATTTTCATCTATTTCTTGTAGGACTTCGTCATTGGTTTTTCTGTCTGTCCACAGTATTCTTTGCATTTTCCTCAGAAACCACATTTCCACAGCCATTAAATGTTTTTCAGCTTGTTTGCTTATTGTTCACGCTTCACATACATACAAAAGTACATGTTCTATGTAAGCACGTCAACACTCTTTTTATTGGTTAATATGTTTTCCATTAGGGGTTAGCGACTTTCTCTGTAATCCTGTTTTATCCACGTGAGCAAACGCAGCTGCGCAAGAATCGGTAGCGGTTCTCACCGCGCCTCTTCCTTACGGGATATGTGAGCCGGCCGTTCAGAAAGCAATGGCAAACTACTGAGCGTAATCTTGCCAAGAAATCAAAAACAGCGGTAAAATGCTGGTGTTGACAGTGATATCCTGTAATCCATCCATCCATCATGTGCCATGCCAGTAAGCGTGGGCGGTCATGTTCTGCCATCTCACTCGATCACCAGAGTCGTGGATCAGCTCCGTGTTTCTGTCTCGACCATGCCACAAGGCCAAGCCATCCATGTACTTGCTTCTAGGTCTTCCCCTTGGTCTGTTCCCCTCGATCTTACCAGTTGTCACCAAATTCTCCAATCCATTTCTTCTCATAACATGCCCAAAAAATTTTGACTGTCTACGTCTAATTTCTCTAATCAATTTACGATCTTCATTTGTTTCTTGAAGGACTTGTTCATTGGTCTTTCTGGCTGTCCATGGTATTCTTTGCATTTTCCTCAGAAACCACATCTCTACAGCCATCAGATGTTTCTCAGCCTGACTGCTCATTGTCCACGCTTCACATCCATACAAAAGTACAGGTTCAATGTAGCATCTCAACACTCTTTTTCTCGTTTCAATTGACATATTTTTATTGGTCAATATGTTTTTCATCTTGCTAAAGGCTACTTTTGCCATGGCGATTCTTGTTCTAATCTCTTCAAGGCATCTCCCATCAGATGTTATTAATGTTCCGAGATAATTGTACCTGCTAACTTGTTGAAGAATATTCCCATTTACTTGTATATTACATTGTGGTATTTCGTCCTTCCTAGTGACGACCATAATCTGTGTCTTTTTACAATTTAATTCTAACCCTAGTTGTTCACTGTGTGTAACAATCGCATCTACTAAATTTTGCAGGTCCTGTTCATTGTCTGCAATCAAGACTGTATCATCTGCATATCTAATGTTATTGATGCATCATCCTGTAATAGGATATGCACAAAAAAAAATGTTTTCCATCTTGCAAAAGGCTGCCTTCGCCATGGCGATTCTGATTCTAATATCGTCAAGGTATCTCTCGTCAGATGTTATGACTGTTCCAAGATAATTTTCCAGATTCACTACTAAACGACAAACATTCATTAACTGATGCCTGTGTAGAACAGAATAAAATGATATGACAGATTCACTAGTGTGGAGCTTAGGGCGAGAACTAGACAGATCCAGGAAACCAAGATGTGGGTGAGAGAGACTGATGCTGCAAAGGACACACATTGAAATAAACCTGAAGTCCTGGCTCTGGATTCCACAGGGCAAACACAATAGTGAGACGACCTAAAAACACATGGAGAAGAAAGCTGAAGACTGAGATGAGTAATGTGGGGAGGACAGGAGTGAAGGCAAGCAACTGGTATTTCTAACCTTTTCAGCTATAGGAAATAAACACAAGCTTTGCTTCATTTATGGGAAAATCTAACCCTCAGCATTAGTTTCATAACACGAAGACATAATAAATAACCATTCTCTCTTTTACATTCGCCTATGCATTTATATTAATAGAAGAGTCAAAGAGCTTTCATAATGAACAAGGCATTACTTGTTTTATCCTTTTGTGTACAGTTGGCATATGTGATATATATGTAATGTTAGAATGTGTAGGGTTGTTATTGTAATTTAATGTGAGACAGTGATTTATATCTAAAAGCGCATATTATTCTTCTTCTCCTTCTGTACTCAACCCTCCCTCTTTCCTACACAATGATCTTTTACATTTCTCTTATCCCTATTCTTATGTTGTACATTATGCCAGGAGATATCTGGTGCAGTTGCTATTTTCACCGAGATCACATTTCTGGCCCTTGCAAAATTTAGCTCTGTAATTGCCCAACCATAAAAGCAACAGATAATCAGTAGTGTGTGCTAGCTGGTATAGATTACATCGACAGCAAGAGTTTGTGTTTGAATATCTGGTGCACAGAAGAAATAATCTCCATTTAGTTTGGTTGCCACTGCGCAGGTTCATCAAAGTAGATTGGGCAATTATTCCTAGCTCTTCCTTTGTCTCTTTCTTGATCTATATCATTATCTCCTTTCTTCTTTTTCTTATATATCCTTTCTTTTCAGTTTTTTGTTCGTAATGTTTACATTTTGCTGTCCACCCTTCTGTCTTCCCATGCTTCCATTCCTTCTATGAGCGTATATTGCATTCTCTTATTTGTTTACTTTCTTTCTGCTTCACTTATTCAATCCTGTCTATATTTCTATCTTTGTTTACCTACTAGTTCTGAACTCTTTTCGTGCATATGGCTCATGGTGAAGGGGTGCATGGGCCAAAAAAGGTTGAGAACCACTGATCTAGACAGTGTGTCCATGTGAGTCTTTGTAAGAGAGAAGAGTCTTTGTCTACTCCCTCTGTAGCAACTACTTGGGCCAGCTGCCTTTATTTCTCAACCAGCAAAACCGTTGCCTCAGTGCGTTCCATTATTATTTCTAAACTACTATCATGTTTAATGTAGCCAAAGTACTGTAGTTTCTAAGACATTTTTTGTCAGGTTTCTTGAATGTTCATATTTTGTAGAATGTATTTTTTTTTTCTTATTGATCCACGGTATTCAACACATTTTCCTGTAACATTTAATTCTGAAGGGTAAAATTATTGGTTTAAAAAAGAACAACAGAAACTGTTTAAAGGAAATGAACGCGTTACCTCTGCACGTTTATTCATGTAAACTATTAAATGTAGCAGAGTATTTGCAGTAAGGTCAAAGTAATTGCACGACAGATATTACCAGTGCAGAGTGAAACGCTATAGATTTTCACACATACAAGGCCACTGAATGGGATTCCAGCGCTCTGTTGACAGCATGTTCGTTTCGAGAAACATTTCTGATGCTCGTTTTGTGAGGTTGAATTGTCTTGAAAACACAAACTCAGTCATTCTAGTATGGTATGAAGCCACAGCACCTTTCTTTATTAAAGTTAGCTGCTTGTCCTTTACAAGACATCGCAATCAGTTCCATTATTTTAGGATGCTTGTCATTTGCTAAACAATATACAATGACACAGAGTAGTGCAGCTTTACATAACGGAATTAAGACACATACAGGACGTTGCGGCAATTAGCCTTCATCAGCAAACAAACACATTCACAAACACAACATATAGTCAAAGAGATCTTCTGTGACTACATCAAAAGGTGACGACAGGATGAGAAAAACAAAAGGATGAAAAAATGAAAGCAATGAAGAGAAAATGAGAATTGGAAAAAATTTTCATACTTACCTACAATTCCGATCTGTGTGTAACAAAGAATATCACGGATGTCTTCTTTTTATGCCCAACCGAGGGGGTGAGATGTAGGATGAAGACGGGGTGATGGGTGTAACGGTTCATTGAGCACATTGAAAGAAAGGGGGGGGGGGGCGGAGGCAGGACGGCAACCTGTGATAGTAGTCTGAGAATGGTATCTGAGCAATCTCAGTGGATGTACTAACAAAGCATGAGTGGGTGACTGAATGGGTTGGCCCTGGTGGACAAATATTGAAGAGCGATGGAGTGTGCACCCAAGCATGATGGTGGTACTAACCAAACTTACATTATGCACTCCATATGTTATCGTGAGGCGAGTCCTAAAGTCTGTGTGGGATATGCGTGAGCGCACATACATCCATTTACACCATTCAACAGACATTCATACAATAGTGTACATGGACATGTGCAAGGTATATATAAGAAGAGAGAGCGAGAGAGAGAGGTTGGTATAGCTACTGCAATATGCCACGTGGGGCATGTAGACATGATATAGTCAGGCGCAGAGAAGCAATTTTTGAGAGAGAGAGAGAGAGAGAGGAGAGAAAGAGAGAGAGAGAGAGAGGTTGGTATTGTTCCTGTGATGTACCTCATGGGGTATGCGGAGTAGGTCGGTCTACAAATACGAAGCTTTACTCATATTGTTCCCTATGAAATAGGGTCAGTAAGGTTGACTGTTATACCACGTATTATAGGATCAAATCACCCAATGCTTGTGTTATTGGAGTTGTATAAGATCCGACCATCAGTAATACACATTATGTGGGTAGGCACAAAGAAGCAAGATTATTATTATGAGAGAGAGAGAGAGAGGGGGGGGGGGGGGGGTTGGTATAGATCAAGCGGTGTGCCACATGAGGTATGCAGAGTAGGTCGATCTACAAATACGAGGCTTCACTCATTCTGTTCCCTATGAAATAGGGTCAGTAAGGTTGACTGTTACCCAATGCTTGTGTTATTGGGGTTGTATAAGATCCGACCACACATGGTATAAGTAGGCACAGAGAAGCAGGATTGTTTAGAGAGAGAATGAGAGAGAGAGAGAGAGAGAGAGAGAGAGAGAGAGAGAGAGAGAGAGAGAGAGAGAGAGAGAGAGAGGTTGGTATTATTCCTGCGATGTGCCACATGGGCCATGCGGAGTAGGTCGGTTTACAAATACGAGGCTTCACTCATACTGTTACCTATGAAATAGGGTCAGTAAGGTTGATTGTTATACCACGTATTTTAGGATCAAATCACCCAGTGCTTGTGTTATTGGGGCTGTATAAGACCCGACCACCAGAGATATACATGGCATAGGTAGGCACAGAGAAGAAAGATTGTTCAGAGAGAGAGAGAGAGAGAGAGGCAATGTTTACGTTCTGTTGCTTGCCACTGATTTCTGAACGACCGATGCTCATACTATCGAAGGTGGTCTACTGCCAAATCTCCAGCAGCAGATGTCGAACCCTTGACTCGGTGTGTCCGAGAATCGTGAAGCGCGTTCACTGAACCTAAGCCACAGCGCCAGCTGACCACTGTATAGTAAGCTCCAAAACAAATGTTGGCTTCATCTGGAGAACTTGCCTGTCGGTGTAAACGTAAAACGACGAAGGCAAGAATACAGAAGAAAACCCAGCTACGGATTGGAGCGAACACAAATGAATCTATGCAGGCGTGATTGCGTCATATGAATCTGTGTGTATGCGCGTATGCACTGTGTATGTGGGTAGGTAGGTTGGGGGGGGGGATGGAGGGGTTGCTTTAAGAAAATAGTGTTTCAGGTCCCGTTCAAGGGTGTCTGTCTACGTTTTATATTTGAGGCGTTTTAATAGTGTTTCCTTTCAGCTTCTGTTTTTAAAAATATGTTGTTTGGTTTGTTTCGTGTATGTTGTGTGTGTGTGCGCGCGCGCGGGCGGGCCGTCATGCAAACATACACACACACAGGGAGAGAGAGAGAGGTAGAGGTATATATGCCCACATACTGCAGACACGTACATCCATTATCATGTATACCGTAACAGACAGACAGACAGACTCAGGCCGTTATAGATTATCGCATTGTTGACATTACGTTCTCATTGCTGGTGCAGACATAGTTATGTATAATTTACGTGAGTTCGATATTATTTTCATGATGATTTCGGGTTAGCATGGCACATACCACCCTCCCTCATCACTAGCCAGATCTGTTATCTTGGTTAATCGATGCCCCGGTGTATCAAGAGGGGCCACGGATCCAACACATGTTCTTCATTGCGTTTGTGCGTGGTGTCCAGATTGCCGTGGTGCGCCTCCTAGCTGGTTGTCTCCGTCTTTGCTGGGATATAGACTGCGGTCTTACTAGAGTTTAGATTGTGTGTCTACGTACACACATATGCATGTACATACGTATCTAGAGCAGTTTGGTTATACGACACCAAAGACTCGCCGCCGCCCCTTCTCCTATTAGTTAAAACAGATCCGCCGCGTGAAGGCCATGAGTTAGACTTTTGCTGTCAGGGGTCGTAAATGCAGTGCCATGGTTGTATTTTGTATAGTTGAGAACTCATCCTAACCTGCGCCCCGGCTATAATAGCAATTTGGAACTCGGATCCAAGACAACCACCTCCTTTTGCCCAGCAAGCATTTTTGTTGATCAGTTTGCTCATTTCAGTCTTTGTTGATGTTTAGTTTACTTCTATTAGACCTTTCCACTTTATTAACGTTGTAAGGATTTAGCGACAAGATTGAATCACGGTGGAGTGTGAAAAAGTTGTAACTGTTTAGCGACAAGATTGAATTGCGGTGGAGCTGTGAAAAGTTGTAATTGTTTAACGACAAGATCGAATAACGGCGGAGCTGTTAACAAGTTGTAAAAACTATCTTTTAAAAAACAACTAGCAGGACAAATGTCACAAAAGTGCATGTGTATTTGATGTTTTCAAATGAAGATTGTGTCGCCGCAGTGTCTATTACCTGTTTGTGAGCATATTCTTGTAAAGCTGAGCGAGCATTTCCACGGTTTGTTTTAACTCGTGTACATGAATGTTGGTGTGTTTAAACACTTTACCATGGCTGTATGAAATATGAAATAACTTCAGTAAGTCCAGTCGTGTTCTGTTTGAATGAGTCTGTCTTGGAAATTATAGTTTTGTAAGATGGTAGTGACCTAGAACGTTCTACGTGAGAACATACGGATACAAGGCGAAAGGACAACACAGAAAGAGTTGGCTAAATGGAATAAAAGAGACATTGAAGAAATCAAATATAACGTTACTACAAGCAATAAGGCAAGCGAAACACAAACAATTAGATCTGCCGCCTCTCTGCGGCGCTACACGACAAAAGCAATAGGATACATGAAAGTAAGAAAAATAGGACGCAAACCTTAGATTTGGGACTTTGATGATCTTCACACAACAAGTGGATCGATCCCTCACCACAGTATGAACAGCTCGTACAGCTTACTTTGCTGTTTGGCTCTAGGATCATGGTCTGTGTTTTAAATTGGTTTACATGAAGAGTATTCTGAGACAACGGTTATATACGAATTATGTTCGTATTCCATAGTTGTGGCTTCATGTATATGACAAAGCTGGCTAATGAAGACACCTATTTAGGGGTGTCTATTTGGTCATGCGTGGAAGTACATCTGTTCCTGGGGGGGGGGGGGGGGGCCTGCGTGGTCTCGAGGTATGGTGTCCGCCTCGAGTGCTGGAGGTCCCGAGTTCAGGCCCCGGTGAGGACCGGGACTTATTTAAAAAATCCACCTGTACTTCCAGTAATAAAATTTCCCCTGGTCTCTGGGTAGTGAGATCGGACGCCCGTGTGTATTGTTGCGCACGTAAAAAATCCCTTGGCAGTTGGAAATCGAAAAAGAGTAGCCTAACGGCGCTGCCCGGGAAAAATTTCGAGTTTAAAATCTACCTAAAGTATTTCAGGATTCTCGCCGATGCAACGGAGTTCGTGCATTGAGCTGAGTTTCTCCAGATTCAGGTTTGAGTTAGGAGGAAAACGGAGCACTTATGGATTAAACCGTGTGCCGTGATGTTGATCCAACGACTAAACTAAACTAATCTAAACTAAACTAAACTGTGTTCCCGTTTGTCATTTGGAGGTGACGGGTTCGAATCCCGGTTGGTAACTATAGCTTTCAATTTCGTTGTCTAGTGCGTTCTCTGGTCTCTACTTACTTCTTTTCGTTCTGTGAGCGTCAAACAATCCATATGTGTTTATTTATGAATTGTACTTTAAGAGTAGCCGGCTTCGTGACTTAGAGGTTATGACTTTTCTCCATAGTAATCTTGTATACTCTCGTCGGTAACGTGATGACGGTGAGAATCAGCAGTGGTTCGAATCGCATCGGTAACTTACGGGGTATGTGAGCCGGCCGCTCAGAAAGCAATGGCAAACTACTGAGCGTAATCTTGCCAAGAAATCAACATACAGCTGAAAGATGCTGGTGTTGACAGCGATGTCCTGTAAAGGATATGCAAAAAAAAAAAAAAAAAAAAAAAAACTTTAAGAGTAGCGCATTCCATCGCTGTCTGTGGCCAGGGGCAGTGAACAGTTTCAAAATCTCGACATGCAGGCAATAAAATACTGGGGTTGATTGCGATTTCCTGTAAAGGACATGCAACTAACTAGTCAGTTCCATGCATAGCCCTGACCCTGGAAAACCACGCAGAGCATGGAAGATAGGTCAGTTTTAGACATGCACCCGTTGAACCACTGA
The DNA here is from genome assembly GCA_963921405.1 of Cepaea hortensis. Lineage (NCBI taxonomy): Eukaryota > Metazoa > Mollusca > Gastropoda > Stylommatophora > Helicidae > Cepaea > Cepaea hortensis. Next base: position 55,378,212 of record OY992892.1, on the reverse strand, counting down.
GCTGCGATTAAATCTCCACATAATAGATTTATGAGCCCAGCAGTTTTCACTTTAATGACCACGGAGAATTTGCGCCACATAAGTGCTCCGGAGCAGAGTTTTAATGTAGTAGATTAGGGACAGTCCAGATCGTTCCTTCAATTTCTAGAAACACGCACATGAAGAAAAGTGTTCTCTCATGGCACCGCTACTCCGTTCATTTAAAGATATGTTCCTCAATGCACGCCAAGCCATATTTAATTTTTTTTTTTTTTTACATCTCCAAATAGTTCATTTCCTTCATTTGTATTGCTCTTAATAACTGGTTGTCTTCAGTATGGAGTTCTTGTCGGATAGATTTGTTTGTTCTCCTTTCCGTCTTATGAATTTTTAACAGATTCAGTAGCAAACAGAAAGTAGATTTGGATCAAACATGGTATAGTATACAGTAAAATGAACACGTATGATCATGTAAATTTCCATTCACTGAGCATTAAAATTGCGGAAGATACTAGGAATCGAAACAAATAACCCGAAGACCCTAGTATGGGCCCTTCTGTTTATCATATATCTGTGTATCTCCTGTATATCTTTCATATCGCCCTTCTGTCCAATATGGGAGGTCATATTTGGCGATATATTATCCTTCGGCGCTGAAGAAGTTAAATATCCAGGCACCCATACATCACAACGGGAAATATGCTTGCAGTTGGCATTCTGACCCGTGTTGACTTTAGCAGAGTATTTTGTCTTCCGACCAGCACGACACCGCGGAATACCTCCCCTATTTGTAATATTAATAAACATCGGATATTTATCCGTGAATTAAAAGCGACTGGCCGTCATTATGCTGAATCACATTAACCCCGGTGTTCCCTTTGATCATTGTAAAATGTGGACTTAACATTTTATCACCAACATGCCATCATTGCGTGACGTGTAAATAAGATTACCCACCTTACGTTGGTCATGTATTGAATCTACGTGTAATGACTTCAAACTGCATGGTTATTCCTAGGTTTCTTGATTGGTTAGTTGCTTCGTTGGTTGTTTGCTTGGTTGATTGATTGGTTTGTAATCCTCACACTCTGGAAGACTTTTGGCGTTCGGGTCGTCTGAGCATCAATCATAACGAGGTTGGTGTGGAGGCTTTACCCCTGTCCCAGCACCAGAGTATAATCTCCATGGGATATGTTTTGCGGGGTTCGCCTTTTCCTCCGCAGGCTCAGAAAGGAACGATGTGTGCACGGCCGGTACTAAAACTTCACATCGACGCAGAGGTGTTGCGCTCACTGGAATGTTTTGCAGACTAGAGTCGTGACTTGTAGATCGTCCGCATTAGGAAATGTGTGAGACCTGGCTGTGGCCTGGCGACTTCATAGGCCCATCATCCATATGTACAATCAACACAATCAACTATTTCCCGCCCGTGCAAGGAAATACAATTCTTTTTTCTTTTTTTTTCCCCTTCTCACTCCGCCAACCGCAGCAAGGAAACAAAACCTTCTCTTTACTTCTCTTTCCGCCAATCGCAGCAAGGAAACAAAACCTTCTCTTTACTTCTCTTTCCGCCAACCGCAGCAAGGAAACAAAACCTTCTCTTTACTTCTCTTTCCGCCAACCGCTGCAAGGAAACAAAACCTTCTCTTTACTTCTCTTTCCGCCAACCGCTGCAAGGAAATAAAACCTTCTCTCTTTTCTTCTCTCTCCGTCAAGCGCTGCCAAGGAAACAAAGCCTTTCTCTTTTCTTCTCTCTCTCTGCCGACCACTGCAAGGAAATAAAACCTCTCTTTTCTTCTCTCTCCTCCAACCGCTGCCAGAAAACAAAATCTTCCCGATTTTCTTCTCTCTCCGCCAACCACTGCAAGGAAATAAAACCTTCTCTCTTTTCTTCTCTCTCTCCCAACAGGTTAATTTGAAACCCAGTCGTAGTGTCAGTAAACATATACGGAACACTTTTCTCTCGGTTGCAACAAACACTATCGATCATTGTGCTCATATGGTATTGATACCCTGGGCATACAGAACTACAACGACTTCGCCCGTCAGTGATGGCATTTAAACCTGAGGTACTATTTTTATCATAGGAAAATTACTTTGTCGCGCTTGCAATTGATTCCCTTTCCACCGACGGTTGACTTTAAATATGGCGCTGTCGTTACCGGTGATTCCTCCGCCGGGCGTTTCTGTAAGGCAATCCCTTGGCAAACACAACCGCAGGGTTGCCAATGGATATCCCTTCACACATTACTAGGGTAGTCGCAGTAGCGTAGGGGTTAGCGCGCTTGCGTATCAAGGTGGGCTGGGACGGGGGAACATCATCAATATAATTCATCCATGGATCGAGATCTGTAAAGTTGTATGAACGCCTACGCCAGTCGGCAGGACACA